>JARQOD010000002.1:158032325-158087391 GCA_033576555.1 Oophaga sylvatica | reverse complement strand
TATTTTAAAGGGTGTTTACGGTGCCCGTAAACAAAATTTTAAGACAGTAAGTTGTTGTATACACCCCATGGGGAAATGTTTGTCAGCCCATACATTTACTTCATGGGCATTACAAGTATAGGAGACCCACTAATTTGTAATGAGAACAGATTTTAAGGAGGCCCTCCTCCACGTCTCGCTTTCATCCACCACCACTAGATCACAAGGGTGACCATACTCCGTTATGCAACACCCACATTAGTGTTGTAAAGGGTGTTTATGATGCCCATAAACAAATTTTTAACACAGTATGCTAAAGTATACACCCCGGGGGGAAATGTTTGTTAGCCAATACACTTACTGTATTGGCATTACAAAGTATAGGAGACCCGCTCCTTTTAATGGGAACAGATTTTAGGAGGCCCTCCGCTACGTCTTTTCATCCACCACCTGTATATCACCAGGGTGACTGTGATCAGTGATGCAACACACCAACATTATTGTTTTAAAGGGTGTTTATGATGCCCGTAACCAAAATTTTTAGACAGTATGTTGATGTTTACCCCCAGGGGGAAATGTTTGTCTGCCCATACACTTACTTAATGGGCATTACAAGTATAGGAGATCTGCTCCTTTGTAATGGGAAGGGCAGATGTTTATGAGGCCCTCCTCCACATCTCTTCCAAGGGGTATTAGAGTGCATCCCAATTTGGGGCAGGACTTGCATTCACTGCATAGGTAAACAGTATGTCAGACCCATTTCATAATAATGGGAACTGTAGGGGTTGGTCAGCTTCAACACTGCAATTTAACACTGGGAGTTTTCAGCCTCAACTATGCAATGTCCAATGCCGCGTCTCCAGCCTCAACACTTAAATGTTCCACTGTCAGGTCTTCAGCCTCAACAATTAAATATTTCACTGTCTGGTCTTCAGCCGGAACACCGCAATGCTCCAATGCCAGGTCTTCAGCCTCAACACTGCAATGCTCCAATGCCGAGTCTTCAGCCTCATCACTGCAATGCTCCAATGCAGGTTCTTCAGGCTCAACACTGCAATGCTCCACTGTCAGGTCTTCAGCCTCAGCAAATAAATGTTCCACTGTCGGGTCTTCAGCCTCAACACTGCAATCCTTCATTGCTGGGTATTCAGCCTCAACACTGCAATTTAACACTTCTGGGTGTTTAGCCTCAACTATGCAATGCTCCAATGCTTGGTATTCAGCCTCGTCACTTAAATGTTCCACTGTCGGGTCTTCAGCCTCAACACTGCAATGCTCCAAAGCTGGATCTTCAGCCTCAACACTGCAATGATCTAATGCAGGTTTTTAAAGCTCAAAACAGTAAAGCTCCAGTGTCGGGTCTTCAGCCTCAACACTGCAATGCTCGAATGATGGGTCTTCAGCCTCAACAATGCAATTTAACACTGTCATGTGTTCTCCATCAACTATGCAATGGTGTCATGTGGCCATCCAGTACATAGGCTCAAAGGGTTATTGGGGTGAATGTAACTTTGGGGCAGGGCCGGCATTGCATTCACTTCATGGGCAAATAGTACGGGAGTATCAAATGAATAATAATGGGAACTTTCGTTTTATGTGGCCATCCAGTATGTTGGTTAAAAGGGTTATTGGGGTGTGTGTAACTTTGCAGCAGGGAAGGCCTTGAATTCAATTCATAGGCAAATAGTATGGGAATACCAAATGAATAATAATAGGAACTTTTGTTTCATGTGGCCATCCAGGATGTCTGTTAAATGGTTATTAGCGTGTGTACGAATTTGGAGCCGGACTTGCATTCACTTCACAGGCAAACTTTATGGGAGTAAAAAATGAATAATAATGGGAACTTTAGTTTTATGTGGCCATCCAGGACACCTTTGCAAAGAGTTATTGAGGTGTGTCCAAATTTGGAGCAGGCCTTGCATTCACTTCATGGGCAAACATTATGTGAGTACCAAATGAATAATAATGGAAACTTTGGTTTCATGTGGCCATCCAGTACGTTGGTTCAAAGGGTTATTGGGGTGCATGTAACTTTTGGGCAGGGCAAGCCTTGCATTCACTTCATGGGCAAACAATATTGGAGTTTCAAATGAATAATAATGGCAACTTTGATTTCATGTGGCCATCCAGTACATCAGTTCAAATGGTTGTTGGGGTGCTTGAAACTTTGGGGCAGGGCAGACCTTGCATTCAATGCATAGGCAAACAGTATGGGAGTACCAAATTATTAATTGGAACTTTGGTTTCATGTGGCCATCCAGTACGTCTTTTCAAAGAGTTATTGGGGTAAGTCAAAATTTGGTGCAGGACTTGCCTTCACTACATGGACAAATATTATGAGAGTACCACATGAATAATAATGGGAACTTTGGTTTCATCTGGCCATCCGGTATGACAGTTCAAAGGATTATTGGGTGTGTGTAACTTTGGGGCATGGCAGGCCTTGCCTTCAATGCTTTGGAAAACAGTAGGGGAGTACCAAATGAATAATAATGGCAATTTTGACTTCATGTGGCCATCCAGTGCTTTGGTTCAAAGGGTTATTGGGGTGCGTGTAACTTTGGGTCAGGGCAGGCCGTTCATTAAATGCATAGGGAAACAGTATGGGAGTGCCAATTGAATAATAATTTTGATTTCATGTGGCCATCCAGGACATCTGTTCAAAGGGTTATGTGATGCGTCCAAATTTGGAGCAGGCCTTGAATTCACTTCATAGGCAAACAGTATGTTAGGGTCTGTGGAACGCACCTCATAAATAATGTAGAGAGGTGTGTTCGCAGCCTGGGGTCCACCGTGCAGGCAGAGCCTGCTGCTAGTTAGATGGCGTAAGTAGCGAACTCTGTTATCCCGCAGAGTCGCTAAAATAAATGCCGTAGTGCGCTGTGGCAGAAAATGCGAACTCTATTAATCCACAGAGCCGCTAACAGGAATGTCGCAGCACTATATAGCGATATAAGCGAAATCTGTTACACCACAGAGTCGCTGAGGTAAAGACGCAGAGATAGGTACTGTGTCCTGTTAACACCACAGGGATACACAGATAACTGCTGTGCGGATAGCAGTCCGTGATCATGCAGACAGCAATGCAATCAAGCAATCTCCTTACCGACAAGCCGGTATTCTAGGGCTTATTTCAGCTAAGCCGTAACCACGTGCACTCAAATCTCCTCACCGGAGGTGCTGGTATTCTAGGGCTTATTTCAGCCGAGCCCTAACCACATGCGTGCATGATCACACTGGCGCAAAGCACATAATGCAATTGATCCTAACACATGGCCGTGGGGTAAGGACAGCCTTTTATAGCAGCCACGAGAAAAAGACCTTCCAGGAAGGACCAATGGGAAGCTGCTTCAGAACATCAACAGCCGGAGGACCTTCCTGAAGTACCAATAATAGTGGCAGCTGTATCTGAGCATGTGACCCCAGTTCTCCAAAGGGAGATCTTTCCCTGGGCATGCTCAGATGAAGCAACAAAGGACTTAGACCTAAAGACGTCAGCTCGCCGCTGACCAGTAGTGGCTACAATAGCAGAAACTGACGAGGCAGCAGCAAGTCTATGCACAGTATTAGACCAGGCGAGACGCTGAGACCGACATCTTTGCTGAGCAGGCTCCACTGCGGCCGGAGATGGATGGGGGACCGCAGCGGGACTGGTTCGAGACTATCCTTGTGCAGCAGCAGGAACTCGAACCCTAACATTACCCCCCCTCTTAGGGCCCCCCTTCTTTGGGCCTCGCTGCACTCAAAGGCAGCGATGAGCTGCGGAGCGTGAACATGCTTGGCAGGCTCCCAGGACCTATCCTCAGGCCCATAATCCATCAAATAAAATTTTTTGCCTTGTACCACCTTGCACCCAACAATGGCGTTCACCTCATGATCGTCGGTAGATGAATCCGACGTCCCGACAGATGACTCGGAAAACCGGGAAATTGCCACGGGTTTCAGGAGGGACACGTGAAAGGTGTCGGTGATACCAAGGCGAGGCGGAAGGGCTAGGCGGTAAACCACCGGATTCACCTGCTCAAGAACTGTAAAGGAACCCAAAAAGCGAGGTGCCAACTTGGTGGACTCAACACGTAGCCTGAAGTTTCGGGTAGAGAGCCACACTAGGTCACCCGGAGCAAAAGTAGGAGCGGGGCGCCGATGGGCATCGGCGGAAGACATCATCCTCTCTTTGGAGGCCTGAATTGTTATGTTTTGGTAGCTCAGGAGAGCAGGCAAAAACGGCAATACACCAGAGAGGTTGGAATCTACTGGATTGCAGTACCCTGACTAACCACCACAACTAAAGGCAGCCGTGGAGCGTTACTACGTTGGTCCTAGACGCCTCGTCACAGCCTGAGAGGCTAACCACACCTAAAGATAGAAAGAGGAAAGCTATCTGCCCCGGAGCAGATCCGCAAAGAACATAGGAAGCCCCCAAACATGTAATGGCGGTTAGACAAGAGGAAATACAGACACAGACAGAAAATAATTTTGAACGATAAGAGACATGGAGTCAAAATGCTAATAAAACATCATATATTTATTAAATTTTTATTTAGAACAACAAATAGTGTTTAAAGAAAGAGAAATTATCTATATAACATACAGTAAGGCATGAAAATCCACTGATAAAGCAGTGGGGGTGAGCAGAGGAAATATCATGAATATAAATGGGTCATAGAATAGCCTCAAAACCAAAAGATTGTAGCAAAAAAAGGGTGTCCTGAATCAAATATGCAAAGTGAGAATGGACCACATGACAGCTCAAAAAGAAATTATCATGGTATGACTGATTAAAGCAGTAGTGCTAATCCTATAATGGTATTACAGACGGATAGGAGCGCAGTTAGGGAATGCACATGCCAAAAGTCAAAATAGCTTATAAGGCTTTTCAAAATGAGAGTACAATAACATTGGCATTGCATGCCCCAGATGAGCAAAATAATCCGTTAGTCCAGCTTCATGTTAAAGTAGCTCCAGCAGTGGTATAACAGTCATTTAGGTTAGAAGCACACAGTCACCACTAAAATAATTACCTGTCATGACTTTGCAGATCTGAGTGCAGGACACCGGATCCCCGACGCGCGTTTCGACACTCCTTCTTCAGGGGGCGTAGTCTGGGGAATCCGGTGTCTCCTTATATACCTGACTCAGTCGGTCACGTGCTGACAAAAGATTACAGCGATAGGGGCTAGCACAGGTGTGTGCAGCCATGATTATAAGCCCAGAATTACCCGGTGCATGCGCCCGCACCGGGTAATGAGTCACGTCACACGGGGCGGCCGGCGCCTGGCCGTCCCCAAGCAACGCAGCCCATACTCCAGGAGAGGAGCGAAATATCGCGAGAGTCGATATACAAAGTGGGCAAAACCTAGGCACGTCATTGACAGAGGCAGGTACACAACGCTGCATATAGTAGGTGAAAAGCAACAATGTATAAATGTATGGACTTGACAAAATATAAATGAATATTAATTCACATAAACTGATACATGATAACAAAGGAAATACAGAATAAAATTGGATAGCGGAGAACAAAATTGAATAAACAAAAATTACATCAATCATAATTAAATCATAAGGCTGAATACATAAGCTAAACGATTGATTAGCCATGCTACCACTTAGTGAGACCAACAAATTTTGTACTAAATATCGGTGCAAAAAAGTAGTTCACATAAACGCACCATGGAATAATATTGAATTCAACATAAGTGTATATGGCAGGATCACTATTAGGATTGCAGTCCGTCAAAAGTTGTTTAAAAGGAAATTGTTGCTAGTAGTGAGTCCACATTGGATACTTGAGCAAATGTTGTCTGATGTAAAAAATGAAGAAGACTAAACAGGATTCACAGGCTGGAGTGAATATTGCAATCACTTAAGAAAAAACAAAAACACAAATGGTGAAATTAAAACCAGCAATAAAAACAAATATTAAAAATACACATTTGGGGTGGGACTTGAGTTGATTAAGGACGGGAAAGGAAAACTCAGACATATCTTTAATTTAGAGAAATGAGGCAAAGCCATGAGATTCGTTCAGACCAACTGGGGACATAGTCCCCAAGATGGTAATCCATCGACATTCTTTCTGCGCAAGCTGGCGCTTGATGTCTCCTCCTCGAATCCCGCTTTGTACATGTTGGATTCCTCTAACCATAAATGACTTCGGATTACAATGATGAAATTGTTTAAAATGTCTGGGTATTGTTTTTAACATAGATGGGTCTGTGATGTCAGCCGCAGCAAGAATATTATGTACATGTTCCCTTGTGCGTATTTTGAGTTGCCGAGATGTCATACCTATATAAATCTTTTGACAGCCACAAATAGCGTAATAAATAACTTGCGTTGTGTTGCAAGTTATGTGTTGTCTAATAGTGTAATTTACTTTCCCATCAGCCGATGAGAAAGTGTTAGTTCGCATTATATTCTTACACGCAACACAATTAGCACAGGGGTAGCAGCCTTGTGGAGGACCACGTGAGTTGAAAGGATTTCTCATTGTGGGAACATAGTGACTAGGTACAAGGATGTCAGCCAAATTTTGGCTGCGCCTAGCTGTCATTAGTGGACGTTCGGAGAGAACAGCCGCTAATGAGGGTTCTGTTTGTAGAATGTTCCAGTGACGTTGTAGGCATTCCCTCATGGCGGACCATTCTCCATTAAAGGTGGAAATGAACCTGACAATGTCAGGTTCTTGATCTTTGGTCTTCCTTTTGTTTTGGGGATGTATTAGAGAGTTGCGCTGGCTCTTTTTGGCTCTCAAGTAGCCATATTTAATACTTCTATTACTATACCCACGCATTTCGAATCTTTCCCTAAGATCAAGAGCCTGCTCCTCAAAGCGTGAGTCAGTAGAGCACACTCTGCGCAGTCTTAAAAATTGTTCAGTTGGGATGGCCCTTACAGTTGTCCCCGGATGGCATGAAGTAGCATGAAGTAATGAGTTGACCGAGGTGGGCTTCCGATAAATGTCCGTCTGTAATTGTAGATGTTCATCCACTAGTATCTTTATATCGAGAAAGTCCACCTCGGTCTTACTGAAGGTATAAGTGATTTTGATATTTGAAGTGTTTTGATTTAACCCTTCCATGAAGGTATGTAATTCCTGCTCAGTGCCCTGCCAAATAATAAGTACATCATCAATGTACCTAAGCCAGCACTGCACATGGTCAGCGGCCTGGGTGCCCTCCCCCCCGAAAATTCTCCTCTCCCAAAATCCCAAAAAGAGATTTGCGAAGGAGGGCGCACAGGCCGCACCCATGGCAGTGCCGCATAACTGTAAATAAAACCTGTCCTTGAAAACAAAAAAATTGTGAGTGAGTATGAAATTGAGTAAATCCAAAATAAATTCGCAGAAAGGGCCATCCCAACTCCCATTACTCAAAAAATGACGACAAGCATCAAGACCATCTTGATGTCGGATGCACGTATAGAGTGATTCTATATCGGCTGTCACTAGAAACATATCAGGTTCCAGGGTCACGCCATCTATCCTTGCCAGGACGTCCATTGTATCTCTGGCATAGGAGGGCAGAAACTCCACCAGTGGTTTGAGATAGTGATCCACAAATTTGCAAATAGGTTCACAAAGCCCTCCTATGCCAGACACAATAGGACGCCCCGGGGGTTCGATAGCATTTTTGTGTATCTTGGGCACAAAATAAATTGTTGGTATTTTAGGTGACTTGACCATTAGGCCTTCTAAAACTTTTTTGGGGATTAAGCCCTCCTTAAATGCCCGATAGAGAATCATCTCCAACTCTGCTGAAAAAGCTCTCAAGGGGTTATAATCCAGTCGTTGGTATGTCCTCCTGTCCCTAAGCTGTCTAAACGCCTCCTTTTCATATAATTCTTGAGGCCACACCACTATGTTTCCCCCCTTGTCCGCCGGTTTTACAACAATATACTCAAGGGATTGTAATTCTCTCAAAGCAACACGTTTTGAAGGCCTAATGGTCAAGTCACCTAAAATACCAACAATTTATTTTGTGCCCAAGATACACAAAAATGCTATCGAACCCCCGGGGCATCCTATTGTGTCTGGCATAGGAGGGATTTGTGAACCTATTTGCAAATTTGTGGATCACTATCTCAAACCACTGGTGGAGGTTCTGCCCTCCTATGCCAGAGATACAATGGACGTCCTGGCAAGGATAGATGGCGTGACCCTGGAACCTGATATGTTTCTAGTGACAGCCGATATAGAATCACTCTATACGTGCATCCGACATCAAGATGGTCTTGATGCTTGTCGTCATTTTTTGAGTAATGGGAGTTGGGATGGCCCTTTCTGCGAATTTATTTTGGATTTACTCAATTTCATACTCACTCACAATTTTTTTGTTTTCAAGGACAGGTTTTATTTACAGTTATGCGGCACTGCCATGGGTGCGGCCTGTGCGCCCTCCTTCGCAAATCTCTTTTTGGGATTTTGGGAGAGGAGAATTTTCGGGGGGAGGGCACCCAGGCCGCTGACCATGTGCAGTGCTGGCTTAGGTACATTGATGATGTACTTATTATTTGGCAGGGCACTGAGCAGGAATTACATACTTTCATGGAAGGGTTAAATCAAAACACTTCAAATATCAAAATCACTTATACCTTCAGTAAGACCGAGGTGGACTTTCTCGATATAAAGATACTAGTGAATGAACATCTACAATTACAGACGGACATTTATCGGAAGCCCACCTCGGTCAACTCATTACTTCATGCTACTTCATGCCATCCGGGGACAACTGTAAGGGCCATCCCAACTGGACAATTTTTAAGACTGCGCAGAGTGTGCTCTACTGACTCACGCTTTGAGGAGCAGGCTCTTGATCTTAGGGAGAGATTCGAAATGCGTGGGTATAGTAATAGAAGTATTAAATATGGCTACTTGAGAGCCAAAAAGAGCCAGCGCAACTCTCTAATACATCCCCAAAACAAAAGGAAGACCAAAGCTCAAGAACCTGACATTGTCAGGTTCATTTCCACCTTTAATGGAGAATGGTCCGCCATGAGGGAATGCCTACAACGCCACTGGAACATTCTACAAACAGAACCCTCATTAGCGGCTGTTCTCTCCGAACGTCCACTAATGACAGCTAGGCGCAGCCAAAATTTGGCTGACATCCTTGTACATAGTCACTATGTTCCCACAATGAGAAATCCTTTCAACTCACGTGGTCCTCCACAAGGCTGCTACCCCTGTGCTAATTGTAGTTGCGTGTAAGAATATAATGCGAACTAACACTTTCTCATCGGCTGATGGGAAAGTAAATTACACTATTAGACAACACATAACTTGCAACACAACGCAAGTTATTTATTACGCTATTTGTGGCTGTCAAAAGATTTATATAGGTATGACATCTCGGCAACTCAAAATACGCACAAGGGAACATGTACGTAATATTCTTGCTGCGGCTGACATCACAGACCCATCTATGTTAAAAACAATACCCAGACATTTTAAACAATTTCATCATTGTAATCCGAAGTCATTTATGGTTAGAGGAATCCAACATGTACAAAGCGGGATTCGAGGAGGAGACATCAAGCGCCAGCTTGCGCAGAAAGAATGTCGATGGATTACCATCTTGGGGACTATGTCCCCAGTTGGTCTGAACGAATCTCATGGCTTTGCCTCATTTCTCTAAATTAAAGATATGTCTGAGTTTTCCTTTCCCGTCCTTAATCAACTCAAGTCCCACCCCAAATGCGTATTTTTAATATTTGTTTTTATTGCTGGTTTTAATTTCACCATTTGTGTTTTTGTTTTTTCTTAAGTGATTGCAATATTCACTCCAGCCTGTGAATCCTGTTTAGTCTTCTTCATTTTTTACGTCAGACAACATTTGCTCAAGTATCCAATGTGGACTCACTACTAGCAACAATTTCCTTTTAAACAACTTTTGACGGACTGCAATCCTAATAGTGATCCTGCCATATACACTTATGTTGAATTCAATATTATTCCATGGTGCGTTTATGTGAACTACTTTTTTGCACCGATATTTAGTACAAAATTTGTTGGTCTCACTAAGTGGTAGTATGGCTAATCAATCGTTTAGCTTATGTATTCAGCCTTATGATTTAATTATGATTGATGTAATTTTTGTTTATTCAATTTTGTTCTCCGCTATCTAATTTTATTCTGTATTTCCTTTGTTATCATGTATCAGTTTATGTGAATTAATATTCATTTATATTTTGTCAAGTCCATACATTTATACATTGTTGCTTTTCACCTACTATATGCAGCGTTGTGTACCTGCCTCTGTCAATGACGTGCCTAGGTTTTGCCCACTTTGTATATCGACTCTCGCGATATTTCGCTCCTCTCCTGGAGTATGGGCTGCGTTGCTTGGGGACGGCCAGGCGCCGGCCACCCCGTGTGACGTGACTCATCACCCGGTGCGGGCGCATGCGCTTGAGATTCTGGGCTTATAATCATGGCTGCACACACCTGTGCTAGCCCCTATCGCTGTAATCTTTTGTCAGCACGTGACCGACTGAGTCAGGTATATAAGGAGACACCGGATTCCCCAGACTACGCCCCCTGAAGAAGGAGTGTCGAAACGCGCGTCGGGGATCCGGTGTCCTGCACTCAGATCTGCAAAGTCATGACAGGTAATTATTTTAGTGGTGACTGTGTGCTTCTAACCTAAATGACTGTTATACCACTGCTGGAGCTACTTTAACATGAAGCTGGACTTAACGGATTATTTTGCTCATCTGGGGCATGCAATGCCAATGTTATTGTACTCTCATTTTGAGAAGCCTTATAAGCTATTTTGACTTTTGGCATGTGCATTCCCTAACTGCGCTCCTATCCGTCTGTAATACCATTATAGGATTAGCACTACTGCTTTAACCCCTTCACCCCCAAGGGTGGTTTGCACGTTAATGACCGGGCCAATTTTTACAATTCTGACCACTGTCTCTTTATGAGGTTATAACTCTGGAACGCTTCAACGGATCTTCGCGATTCTGAGATGTTTTCTCGTGACATATTGTACTTCACGTTAGAAGTAAAATTTCTTCGATATAACTTGCGTTTATTTTTGAAAAAAAGCAAATATGGCAAAAATTTTAAAATTTTGCAATTTTCAAACTTTGAATTTTTATTCCCTTAAAACAGAGAAATATGTCGCACAAAATAGTTAATAAATAACATTTCCCACATGTCTACTTTACATCAGCACAATTTTGGAACCAAAATTTTTTTTTGTTAGGAAGTTATAAGGGTTAAAAGTTGACCAGCGATTTCTCATTTTTACAACAAAATTTACAAAGCCATTTTTTTTAGGGACCACCTCTCATTTGAAGTCACTTTGAGGGGTCTATATGGCAGAAAATACCCAAAAGTGACACCATTCTAAAAACTGCACCCCTCAAGGTACTCAAAACCACATTCAAGAGGATTATTAACCCTTCAGGTGCTTCACAGGAACTAAAGCAACGTGGAAGGAAAAAATGAATATTTAACTTTTTAGCCACAAAAATGATCTTTTACAAACTTTTTTTTATTTTCACAAGGGTAAAAGGAGAAAATGGGCAGATAAGGTTGTTATGCAATTTCTCATGAGTACGCCAATACCCAATATGTGGGGGAAAACCACTGTTTGGGCACACGGCAGAGCTCGTAAGGGAAGGAGTGCCGTTTGACTTTTTCAAACTAAAATTGGCTGGAATTGAGATTGGACGCCATGTCGTGTTTGGAGAGCCCCAGATGCGCCTAAACAGTGGAAACCCCCACAAGTGACACCATTTTGGAAACTAGACCCCCTAAGGTACTTATCTAGATCTGTTGTGAGCACTTTGAACTCCCAAGTGTTTCACAAAAGCTTATAATGCCTGGGTGTGAAAAAAAAAAAACAATTTTCCACAAAAATGATTTTTTAGTCCCAAATTTTTGAATTTTCCCAAGGAAATTGGACCCCAAAAGTTGTTGTCCAATTTGTCCTGAGTACGCTGATACCCATATGTGGGGGGGAACTGTTTGGGTGCACGCAGGGCTTGGAAAGGAAGTAGTAACGTTTTGGAATGCAGACGTTGATGGGGGTCATGTTCCGTTTGCAGTGCCCCAGATGAGCCTAAACAGTGGAAACCTCCCACAAGTGACCCCATTTTGGAAACTATACCCCCTAACGAACTTATCTAGATCTTTGGTGAGCACTTTGAACCCCCAAGTGCTTCACACAAGTTTATAATGCCCGGGCATGAAAATAAAAAATCCTATTTTTTTTCCCACAAAAATTATATTTTAGTCACTAATTTTTTATTTTCTCAAGGGTAACAGGAGAAATTGGACCACATAAGTTGTTGTCCAATTTGTCCTGAGTACGCTGATACCCCATATGTGGGTGGGAACTACTGTTTGGGCGCACGGCAGAGCCCGGAATGGAAGGAGCACCATTTGACTTTTTCCAACCAAAATTGGCTGGAATTGAGATTGAATGCCATGTTGCATTTGGAGAGCCCCTGATGTGCCTAAACAGTGGAAACCCCCCAGAAATACCCCATTTTGGAAACTAGACCCCCTAAGGAACTTTTCTAGATCTTTGGTGAGCAATTTGAACCCCCAAGTGCTTCACACAAGTTTATAACGTAGAGCCGTAAAATTTAAAAATCATATTTTTTCCACAAAAATGATCTTTTCACCCCAATTTTTATTTTTCCAAGGGTAACAAGACTCCAAAAGTTATTGTGCAATTTGTCCTGAGTGCGCTGATACCCCATATGTGGGGGTAAACCACTGTTTGGGTGCATGGCAGAGTTTGGAAGGGAAGGAGCGCCGTCTGACTTTTTCAACGCAGAATTGGCTGGACGCCATGTCGTGTTTGGAGAGCTCCTGATCTGCCTAAACAGTGGAAACCCCCATAAATGACACCATTTTGGAAACTAGACCCCTCAAGGAACTTATCTAGATGTGTGGTGAGAACTTTTAACCCCCAGGTGTTTCACTAAAGTTTATAACGTACAGCCGTAAAATAAAAAATCTTTTTTTTTTTTTTACAAAAATGATTTTTTCGTCCCCAATATTTTATTTTCACAAGGGTAACAGAAGAAATTGGAACCCAAAAGTTGTTGTCCAATTTGTCCTGAGTACGCTGATACCCAATATGTGGGAGAAAACTACTGTATGGGCGCACGTCAGGGCTCGGAAGGGAAGTAGTGACGTTTTGGATTGCAGACTTTGATGGAATGGTCTGGGGGCGTCATGTCACATTTGGAGAGCCCCTGATGCACCTATACAGTGGAAACCCCCCACAAGTGACCCCATTTTGGCAAATAGACCCCACAAGGAACTTATCTAGATGTGTGGTGAGCACTTTGAACCCGAAGTGCTTACAGAAGTTTATAACGTACAGCCGTAAAAATAAAAAATCTTTTTTTTTTTTTACAAAAATGATTTTTTTCGCCCCCAATATTTTATTTTCACAAGGGTAACAGAAGAAATTGGAACCCAAAAGTTGTTGTCCAATTTGTCCTGAGTACGCTGATACCCAATATGTGGGAGAAAACTACTGTATGGGCGCACGTCAAGGCTCGGAAGGGAAGTAGTGACGTTTTGGATTGCAGACTTTGATGGAATGGTCTGGGGGCGTCATGTCGCATTTGGAGAGCCCCTGATGCGCCTAAACAGTGGAAACCCCCCACAAGTGACCCCATTTTGGAAAATAGACCCCACAAGGAACTTGTCTAGATGTGTGGTGAGCACTTTGAACCCCGAAGTGCTTCACAGAAGTTTATAACGCACAGCCGTAAAATAAAAAATCCTTTTTTTTTTTGCAAAAATGATTTTTTTGCCCCAATATTTTATTTTTACAAGGGTAACAGGAGAAATTGGACCCCAAAAGTTGTTGTCCAATTTGTCCTGAGTACGCTGATATCCAATATGTGGGAGAAAACTACTGTATGGGTACACGTCGGGGCTCGGAAGGGAAGTAGTGACGTTTTGGATTGCAGACTTTGATGGAATGGTCTGGGGGCGTCATGTCGCATTTGGAGAGCCCCTGATGCGCCTAAACAGTGGAAATCCCCAACAAGTGACCCCATTTTGGAAAATAGACCCCACAAGGAACTTATCTAGATGTGTGGTGAGCGCTATGAAGCCCCAAGTGCTTCACAGAAGTTTATAATGTACAGCCGTAAAAACAAAAAAATATTTTTTTTGTACAAAAATGATATTTTCGCCCCCAGTTTTTTATTTTCCCAAGGGTAGCAGAAGAAATAGGACAAATTGCACAATAACTCTTGGGGTCCAGAGTACGCTGATACCCCATATGTGGGATAAACTACTGTTTGGACGCATGGCAGAGCTCAGAAGTGAAGGAGCACCGTTTGACTTTTTCAACGCAGAATTGGCTGGAATTGAGATCAGACGCCATGTCACATTTGGAGAGCCCCTGATGTGCCTAAACAGCGGAAACCCCCCAATTCTAACTCCAACCCTAACCCCAACACACCCCTAACCCTAGTCCCAACCCTAACCACAAACCTAACCCTAACACACCCCTAATCCCAACCCTAACCCTAATCCTAAGTTTAGCGCCAACCCTAACCCTAACTTTAGCCGCAACCCTAACCCTAATGGGAAAATGGAAATAAATACTTTTTTTTAATTTTATTATTTTTCCCTTACTAAGGGGGTGATAAAGGGGGGTTTGATTTACTATTTATAGCGGGTTTTTATGATTGGCAGCTGTCACGCTAAAAGACGCTTTTTATTGCAAAAATAGTTTTTGCATCATCACATTTTGAGAGCTATAATTTTGCATATTTTGGCCCACAGAGTCATGTGAGGTCTTATTTTTTGCGGGACGAGTTGACGTTTTTATTGGTACCATTTTTGAGCACGTGACGTTTTTTGATGCTTTTTATTTCGATTTTTGGGAGGTTAGAATGAACAAAAATCAGCAATTCATGAATTTCTTTTGGGGGAGGCGTTTATACCGTTCCGCGTGTGGTAAAATTGATAAAGCAGTTTTATTCTTCGGGTCAGTACGATTATGGCGATACCTCATTTATATCATTTTTTTCATGTTTTGGCGCTTTTATAGAATAAAAACAATTTTATATAAAAAATAATTATTTTTGCATCGCTTT
Organism: Oophaga sylvatica; assembly: GCA_033576555.1. Lineage (NCBI taxonomy): Eukaryota > Metazoa > Chordata > Amphibia > Anura > Dendrobatidae > Oophaga > Oophaga sylvatica. The sequence goes on along the minus strand of JARQOD010000002.1, from coordinate 158,072,316 downwards.
ATTCTGCGAGCTATAAGTTTTTTATTTTTTCGCTGATGATGCTTTATGATGGCTCGTTTTTTGCGGGACAAGATGACGTTTTCAGCGGTACCATGTTTTTTTATATCGGTCTTTTGATGCGCGTTATTCCACTTTTTGTTCGGCGGTATGATGATAAAGCATTGATTTTTTGCTTCGTTTTTTTTTTTTTTTTTTTAAGGGGTTCACTAAAGGGGTTAACTAGTGGGACAATTTTATAGGGGGGGTCGTTACGGACGCGGCGATACCAAATATGTGTACTTTTATTGTTTTTTTTTTTTATTTACAGGAAGAAGTGAATTTATTGGGGAATATATATATTTTTTTTATCTATTTTGGATTTTTTTTTTACACATGTTTATTTTTACTTTTTTAACTTTTTTACTTTGTCCCAGGGTGGGACATCACAGTATTTTATCAGATCGCTGGTGTGACAGTGTGCACAGCACTCTGTCACACCAGCGATCGCACAGGCATAGATGCAGGCTTCTCAGTGCCTGCTCTCGGCAGGCACTGAGGTAGCCGCCTCCCTCCAGGACCCCGGCGCCATCTTGGATCCGGGTCCTGGGAGGGAGGAAGCCCTCAGAACAGCGCGATCACATCGCGCTGCTCTGAGGGTCTCAGGGGGGCGCGCAGGGAGCCCCCACCCTGCGCGATCCTCCCCTGTGCCCCCAGTACACCGCGATCATGTTTGATCGCGGTGTGCAAGGGGTTAATGTGCCGGGAGCGGTCTGTGACCGCTCCTGACACACAGTCATGGGTGTCAGTTGTGATAATCACTGACACCCGGCGGCGATTAGCTGCGCTCCCCTCAGGAGCGCAGCTGATCGCCTATGACGTACTATCCCGTCCCCGGTCATACGGGCCCAGGTACCATGGACGGGATAGTACGTCGATGGCAGTAAGGGGTTAATCAGTCATACCATGATAATTTCTTTTTGAGCTGTCATGTGGTCCATTCTCACTTTGCATATTTGATTCAGGACACCCTTTTTTTGCTACAATTTTTTGGTTTTGAGGCTATTCTATGACCCATTTATATTCATGATATTTCCTCTGCTCGCCCCCACTGCTTTATCAGTGGATTTTCATGCCTTACTGTATGTTATATAGATAATTTCTCTTTCTTTAAACACTATTTGTTGTTCTAAATAAAAATTTAATAAATATATGATGTTTTATTAGCATTTTGACTCCATGTCTCTTATCGTTCAAAATTGTAATTATGAGTTGCAGCTGCACTCTAGTCTAAATAGGTAGACTTCTACCATTACCAATTTTCCATTTACTATGAATTGGAGGTATTTTCTGTTACAGACAGAAAATAGTATGAGCAAACACTGGGGCCCAATCTGCCTGGACAGAAAAGGATAGGAAGGATACTTACTGCAATCCAAAAAAAACCCTAAAAAAAGCCAACGCTACTAATTGCAAAAACACCTGAGATCACACGACCTCTACCACTTAAATTAGTTCTCTGGTGTAACAAAACTAAGCCGCAGCCACAGAAAAAACTGGAAAAGGCAAGTGAACAAACAACAGTGGCTACAGAGGAACCGAGAGGCGCCCAAGCCCCCTGAGGAGGGGAACCTGGCCAACCTCACAGAAATGCAGAGAAATATGCAAATGGCAAGCACAAAAACAAAAAACAGAAAATATCTTATCTGAGAGCAGGAGAAGAGGCAAGACTCAGCAAGCTTCCAAGTGAACCAGGAAACAACGTTGAGACAAGAACAATTGATCACCGGCAACCATGATGGGGGGAAACCTCCCTTATATCCAGCCAGTCCGTGATTCCTGATTGCCAATCCTCATTGAATGGTTCAGTACCGTTTGTAACCACCAGAGGGAGCTTCTGCTCAGAATTCATTTCTAAAACATTCATAACAGTACCCCCCCTTGAGGAGGGGTCACCGAACCCTCATTTGTGCAACCAGGTCGGTCAGGATGAGCTCTGTGATACGCACGGATCAGTCTCCTAGCATGGATGTCCGAAGCAAACACCCAAGAATTGTCCTCCTGACCATAACCTCTCCACTTAACCAAATACTGGAGTTTCCGCCTAGAAAAACGAGAATCCAATATTTTCTCAACCACATACTCCAGATTGCCCTCAACCAAAACAGGGTCAGGGGGCGCAGCCATAGGAACCACTGACTCGACAAACCTCTTCAATAAGGACTTGTGGAACACGTTATGGATCTTAAATGTCCCTGGAAGAAGTAAACGAAAGGAAACAGTATTAAGAATCTCCATGATCTTATAAGGTCCAATGAACCTAGGCTTAAATTTTGGAGATGCAACTCTCATAGGGATATTTCTTGAGGACAACAAACCAAGTCCCCCACTTTAACCGAGGACCATCAGTCCTATGCCGGTTGGAAAACCGCTGGGCCTTCTTCTGAGAGAGGGACAACCTCTCCACTACCTGTCCCAAATCTGCTGCATACGCTTCACAACAGAGTCAACACCCGGACAGACAGAAGCTCCTCCGCCTGTCCCGAAGAAAATCGAGGGTGAAACCCAAAATTGCAGAAAAATGGAGACATCAAAGTGGCAGAGCTTGCCCTATTATTAAGAGCAAACTCAGCCAAAGGCAAAAAAAGAGACCCAGTCATCTTGATCAGCAGACACAAAGCATCTCAGATAAGTCTCCAATGTCTGGTTTGTTCTCTCAGTTTGTCCATTGGTCTGAGGATGAAAAGCAGAGGAGAAAGACAATTGAACACCAAGTTTAGAACAAAAGTCCTCCAAAATCTGGAAACAAACTGGACTCCTCTGTCAGACATAATGTTCTCAGGAATGCCTGTAACCGAACCGCATGCTGAAGGAACAAAGGCACCAATTCGGAGGAGGAAGACAACTTAGGTAATGGCACAAGATGTATCATCTTGAAAAACCTATCACAAATCACCCAGATAATGGTCATTCTCTGAGAAACAGGGAGGTTGGAAATAAAATTCATAGAGATATGGGTCCATGGTCTCTTGGGCACAGGCAATGGCATCAACAAACCACTAGAGCGAGAGCAAGACTTGGAGCGAGAACAAGTCCCACAGGACTGCACAAACTCCCTGACGTCACGAGACAAAGTAGGCCACCAAAAGGACCGACTCACCAAGTCTCTGGTACCAAAAAATCCGGGATGACCGGCCAACACGGAACAATGAATCTCAGACATCACACTCTTCTTCCACTGGTCTGGGACAAACAGTTTCCCAACAGGGCAGCGCTCGGGTTTATCCTCCTGACACCCCTCCAGAGCCAGTCTCAAATTGGCGAGATGGCGGAAAGAACTACACTGTAATATATGTAGTACAGTTCATATAGCGTCTTGTGCTTGGGTGGGATGAAAACACAGGAGTCACAGGTTTGATATAGAAAAGTCCTGTATTACTTCATACAAGTTGGCAGAAATAGTCACACAGTTTGCAGACACAGAAACAGGAGACACAGCAGGCCAGAGTAATCCAAGCTCAGCAATCACTCTCCAATACAGATTCAGGATCTTCTTCTCTGTTACCGTAAGTCCATGCAAACGTGGGTCTTTCAAAGAGCAGGGTTCAGAGTCCACAAGTGCTTCAGAGTTCCTCAGTAGGAATAGCTGGAGTACAAGGTCCAAGGCTTACAGGAGTCAAGTCACAGGTTCACTGCAGGCTAGATTCTGAAGCACTGATTGCTCAGCTGTGGCTGCTTAAGAAGCAAAGGAGAGAATCAGGGCGGGAACATGCAAGCTGGAAACTCCATTTTGACTGAGGGCAAGCTAGCTGCAGCAAGACAGAAAGTAAAATGGCTGACGAACAAACTGAGTTTCAGGAATATATACATAGAACCTTACATTACTCCCCCCTTAAGGACAACCTCCGGATGACCTCAGACCAGGCTTGTGTGGGTACCTCTGATGAAACTGACGGAGCATGCGAGGAGCATTAACGTTATTGACCGGTTCCCATGAGTTGTCCTCCACTGGGTAGCCCTGCCATTTAATCAGATATTGTAACTGATTTCTATAAAATCCTTTCCACCACAAATTCTTCCTGACCATCGATTAGCACTGGGTCAGGGCAAGGAGAGGAACGTCCAGGAAACGTATTGGGTGTCGCAGCCTTTAGTAGGGATACATGAAAGACAGGGTGGATTCTCATAGTTCTGGGCAGTTGAAGACGACAAGCAACGGCACTTATAATTTTACTGATTTTATAGGGTCCAATGTACTTATGTCCCAACTTAGACGATGGAATCCTTAACTTAAGATTTCTGGTTGACAGCCAGACCAAGTCTCCTACCTTGAAAGCTGGTGCAGGTTTACGAAATTTATCTGCTGCTTTCTTGTACCTTTCTTGAGCCGATTCCAGATTTTCCTTTAGAAGATCCATATTCTTCTGTAAAGACGTGATTCTTTCAGCCACTGCTGGTAAAGGCGTTTCTATGGGAAATCGTGGTAGAATGTTAGGATGATAACCTAGATTAGAGTAAAAAGGAGACTGTTTAGTGGAGGCACTCTGAGAGTTGTTATACGAGAACTCAGCTAATGGAAGTAGATCCACCCAATCATCCTGTAGGTGGCAGATAAAGCAGCGGAGATACTGCTCCAGGGTTTGATTGGTTCGTTCGGTCTGTCCATTAGTCTGGGATGAAAAGCAGAAGAAAGGTTTATTTTAATGTCCAATGCTGCACAGAAATTTTGCCAAAACCTAGAAGTGAATTGCACCCCTCGATCCGAAATAACCTCATCCGGTACTCCATGTAAGCGAAACACATCTTTAATCATCAAATCTGATGTCTGTTTTGCAGTGGGTAAGCCGACACAAGGGATAAAATGAGCTGCCTTTGTTAGACGGTCAACCACCACTAGAATGGTGTTCTTCCCCTGAGAGGTTGGTAACTCCACAATGAAGTCCATATAAATGGATCCCCACGGGCGGGACGGGGTGGGAAGAGGCTGTAACAGACCAGTTGGTGAGGAGCGAGGTGTTTTGTATCTTGCACAGACCTCACATGAAGTGACATAATTCAAAACATCCTTCCTGCAAGTGGGCCACCAAAAGAAACGAGAAAGAAATTCCTGTGTCTTTAGAATTCCTCTATGCCCAGCTATCTTGGAATCGTGAATGAGTTGCAATACTCTTAATCTGACTGTTTCAGGAATATACAGACGTTGTCCCTGAATCCACACACCATTCTTAAAGACAAGACTTACGTCCCTTGGGGGTTGTGCCAAAAAGGAATCCGCATGGTATGCTTCCTTGATGTCCTTAAGTAGGTCTTGATTATGAATTACTCCTAGGAATCTAGAGTCAGGAAGAATAGTCTTAGGAGGAGTAATTGGACGTGTCTCTGCTGAGTAAATCCTAGAGAGTGCATCAGCCTTTCCATTGCGCGATCCTGGTCTATAAGAGATGATAAAATTAAATTGGTTTAAGAAAAGATTCCAGCGAGCCTGGCGAGGAGTCAGGCACTTAGCCGACCTGATAAACTCAAGGTTACGATGGTCTGTCAGGACGACTATTTGCTGTGCAGCTCCCTGAAGAAGGTGTCTCCATTCTTTGAAGGCGGCAATAATGGCCAACAACTCTCTATTGCCCACATCGTAGTTCCTCTCAGCCGAAGACAACTGCTGGGAAAAGAAGGCACAGGGATGCAAGACATTCTTCTCACCTGTTCTCTGAGAGAGTATAGCTCCAACGGCACAGTCTGAAGCATCCACCTCTATTATGAAGGCAAGCTCGGGGTTGGGATGTACTAGGATAGGTGCAGTGGTAAATTTATCTTTTAGACGGGAAAATGCTTCCTGGGCTTGGGGAGTCCAGGAAAACCTAGACTCTTTCCGGGTAAGTTGAGTGATAGGTGACACTACCTCAGAGAAATTTCTAATGAAACGTCTATAGAAGTTGGCAAACCCGATGAAGCGCTGTACCTCCTTCACATTTCTAGGACTTGGCCAATCCTTGATGGCTTGGGTTTTGCTTCCATCCATACTAATTCCTTGTGTAGACAGTACATACCCCAGAAATTGAATTTCGGTCCTATGGAATTCACACTTTTCAAGTTTGATGTAAAGATGATTTTGTCTTAGACGTTCCAAGACCATTCTCACATGTCCATGATGTTCCTCTGTGGAGTTAGAAAAAATTAGAATATCATCCAAATAAATTACTACGAATGTATCTAGGAGATCCCTGAAGATGTCATTCACCAAGTGTTGGAAAGTGGCTGGGGCGGTACTCAGACCAAAAGGCATAACTAGATATTCAAAGTGTCCATAGCGTGACCTGAATGCAGTCTTCCATTCATCCCCAGGTCTAATACGGACTAAGTTATAGGCCCCACGAAGATCTAGTTTAGAAAAAATTTTGGCATGTCGCACTCTCTCCAATAACTCAGGGATTAAAGGCAATGGATAACGGTTTCTAATAGTAACCTTATTGAGTTCCCTATAGTCTACGCATGGTCTCAGAGATCCATCTTTCTTCTTTACAAATAAGATGGGTGCACCTGCAGGAGATGAAGAGGGGCGTATGAAGCCCTTGGCTAGATTTTCATCTATGTAATCCTTTAAAGCCTTTAGCTCGGGCCCCGCCAGGGGGTAGATCTTACCAAAAGGTATCTCTGCTCCAGGCAATAATTCAATTGGACAATCATATGGACGGTGAGGAGGAAGCTGGTCAGCGTTCTTCTTGTCACATAAATCCACATAGTCCTGGTATACAGCTGGTAGTTCAGGGACTGACATGATTCCTTTAGGAACAGAGCAAGCTGAAACTTTTGGACTCATCTGTTTCTCTGGAAAGTGTAATTCCTTGGTCTCCCAGTTAATGGTAGGATTCTGAGCCTGCAGCCATGGTAGCCCTAGAATAATGGGAAAGTGGGGAGAAGAGATAAGCATAAAGGACAGTTTCTCTTGATGATCTTTACCCATAAGAACCCTCAAAGGCTCTGTTTCCTGATCCACTGGTCCAGAGGTCAGCAGGGAGCCATCCACAGTTTCCATCTGTACTGGAGTAGCCTTCTTCACTGAACGTATTCCCTGTTTCAGAGCAAAGGAGACATCCATAAAATTTCCACTTGCCCCTGAGTCGATCATAGCAGAGCTAGACACCCAAGCTGAGTCAACCCAGAGTTTGATGGAAAGAAAGCAATGAGAATTGTTTTTCTTACAACTCAGCTGGGACACCGCTGAGGAAACTTGAAAAATGGCAGCGTTTACACAGTCAACGTCCTCAGAGGTAACGGAGTTTAAGTCCGAGAAATCAAGATCTGTTGCTGCAGATCTCTCTGGAGCCTGAGGCTCGGACCTGACAGATCCCCTCTCGCAACACTCACAATGAATGAGTGCTGCAGTAGTCTTACGAGAACGGCTGGGGCAGTTTATAATGAAGTGCCCTGACTTACCACAATAGAAACATAGATTCTCCTTAAAACGATGTTCCTTGCGTGCATCACTAACCCGTCGTTGTAAAGAGTCTACCTGCATGGGTTCAGGTTCAGGTTCCCGTGTAATCCTACTCAAAGGTTCCTTAGCTGGAGAGGAAGGTAGGAAAAGGTTAGTACGATTGCTTTCGAACCATCTCTCTTGCCTGCGTTCAGTCAGACGAGTATCAATACGGATGCAGTAGTTAATAAAGTCACCTAACGCAGTGGGAGGGTCGGCACGAGCAAGTTCATCCTTAATCAGTGGAGATAACCCCTTTCGAAAAATAGATTTTTTGGCGGAACTGTCCCAGGTGGTATCAAGGGCCCATCTCCTGAAATCCAAGGCATATTCAGCTACCGAGTGCTTACCTTGGCGCAAAGCTAACATGGCTGCTTCAGCTGTTGCACCTCGATTGGGGTCATCAAACACCTGCCCCATGGCTGAAATAAAATCATCAAGGTGATTCAAACAATCATCCTCAGTCTCAATCAGAGGGTTTGCCCACATTAAAGCCTTGTTGGTAAGCAACATAATTATAGTAAGCACCTTAGATCGTTCAGTGGGAAATTGTGAAGCATGTGCAGAAAAAAAAAGATTGCATTGATTAATAAATCCCCTGAATTTCTCACGTTCACCGCCAAAACGAAAAGGGGGCAACTTGGGAATCCCAGCACTCGGGGCTACGGCAGGAGCCTGGACTCGCCCCTCTAGAACCTCAATCCTGGCTCGCAAATCCTGGGTAGTCTGTCCAACCACTTGCAAATTGTGGTTATTGAGGTCCTGTAGATTTGTAAAACGGGTCTTTATATTCTGAAAATCTGCAAGGATATTATCAGTCACTCCGCAAAGTTCCTTTATGCGGGCCTCCATTTTCCAGATCTTTTAAGACAGGATTACTGGAAGAAGAGGAGAGAAAAAAAAACAATAGTGTTCACCTGTGGCAACACTGCAGAGAGAAAAAAAAAATTAAGGGAACTGCTCACCTGGAATGGTTGTGAGAAGTCACAACCACTATCATCACAGAAAGTTTCAACCAGACATCTGATATCCAGAGTTACAGCAGACAAAAAAGAGAAAAGAAAGGAAAAAAAAAAACAATAGTGTTTACCTGTGGTAACACTGCAAAAAGAAAAAACTTAAGGGAATTGCTCACCTGGAATGGTTGTGAGAAGTCACAACCACTGTCATCACAGAAAGTACAACCGGACGTCTGATATCCACAGTACAGCAGACACAGCCTTCCAGACCCAGCAGACACTAACGTTTTGGCTTCAGAATCTTGTAATGTATGTAGTACAGTTCATATAGCGTCTTGTGCTTGGGTGCGATGAAAACACAGGAGTCACAGGTTTGATATAGAAAAGTCCTGTATTACTTCATACAAGTTGGCAGAAATAGTCACACAGTTTGCAGACACAGAAACAGGAGACACAGCAGGCCAGAGTAATCCAAGCTCAGCAATCACTCTCCAATACAGATTCAGGATCTTCTTCTCTGTTACCGTAAGTCCATGCAAACGTGGGTCTTTCAAAGAGCAGGGTTCAGAGTCCACAAGTGCTTCAGAGTTCCTCAGTAGGAATAGCTGGAGTACAAGGTCCAAGGCTTACAGGAGTCAAGTCACAGGTTCACTGCAGGCTAGATTCTGAAGCACTGATTGCTCAGCTGTGGCTGCTTAAGAAGCAAAGGAGAGAATCAGGGCGGGAACATGCAAGCTGGAAACTCCATTTTGACTGAGGGCAAGATAGCTGCAGCAAGACAGAAAGTAAAATGGCTGACGAACAAACTGAGTTTCAGGAATATATACATAGAACCTTACATACACCCTCTTTCAAAATAACAGCAGGATCAGATAACTCAGGAGAGTCCGCAAGGAAACTCCTCGAGAGGGCATCCGCCTTAACATTCTTAGTGCCAGGAAGAAAGGAAACCACAAAATTAAAACGTGTGAAAAACAAGGCCCACCTGGCCTGTCTAGGATTAAGTCGCTTGGCTGATTCCAGATAAACCAGATTCTTATGGTCCGTGAGGACCACCACCTGATGTTTGGCTCCCTCCAGCCAATGTCTCACTCTTCAAAAGCCCACTTCATGGCCAATAACTCCCGATTACCCACGTCATAATTACGTTCAGTTGGAGAAAATTTTCGAGAGAAAAAAGCACAAGGGTTACTTTTAGAGGTCTCAGGATCTCTTTGGGACAAAACGGCACCTGCCCCAATTTCAGAGGCATCAACCTCCACCTGAAATGGCAGAGAAACATCAGGCTGCCGTAGAACAGGAGCAGAAGTGAATCTCTGTTTAAGTTCCTGAAACGCAGAGACTGCCTCAGGAGGCCAATTCACCACATCAGAACCCTTTTTGGTCAAATCAGTCAATGGTTTAACAATAACAGAGAAATTACCAATAAATTTACGATAAAAATTGGCAAAACCCAAGAATCTCTGAAGAGCCTTTAATGAAGTAGGTTGGACCCAATCACAGATGGCCTGAACCTTGACAGGGTCCATTTCAATAACAGATGGAGACAAAATAATCCCAGAAATGAGATCCTTTGTACGCCAAAAAGACACTTTGATCCCTTCACATACAGAGCATTCTCTCTCAAAATCTGGAACACAGTCCGAACATATTTCACATGAGAGTCACAGTCATTGGAAAAAAATCAAGATATCATCCAAATAAACAATCAGAAATTTATCCACAAAATCCCTGAAAATGTCATTCATGAAGGACTGGAAGACGGAAGGAGCATTAGTGAGCCCAAAGGGCATCACTAGGTACTCAAAAATGCCCCTCTGGGGTATCAAACGCCATCTTCCATTCATCCCCGTGCTTAATGCGAATAAGGTTATACGCCCCCTGAGGTCAAACTTGGTAAACCAAGTAGCACTTTTCACCCTGGAAAACAGGTCAGAAATCAAGGGTAACGGATATTGATATTTCACAGTGATATTGTTCAAGAGACGATAATCAAAACACGGCCTTAATGAACCATCCTTTTTGGCCACAAAGAAAAAACCGGCACCCAAGGGTGAAGAGGATGGTCTGATATGACCCTTCTCCAATGACTCCTTGAAATAAGACCGCATAGCGTCATGTTCAGGTACAGACAAGTTAAAAAGACGACCTTTAGGGAATTTACTAACAGGCACTAATTCAATACCGCAGTCATAGCTCCTATGGGGGGGCAAAGATGCAGATTTACTTTCGCTAAACACATCAGAAAAATCAGTCAAAAAGTCAGGCACATCTTGAGCCTGCGGAGAGGCAGAAAAAACAGGAGTGCTGGAAATTAACACATTGGCAGCCCCAACTGGTTACAGACACAGATTTCCAATCCAAAACAGGATCATGAGACTGCAACCAAGGGAAACCTAGTACAATAATGTCATGCAGATTATACAGCACCAAAAATTTGCAACTCTCCTGATAATCAGGTTCAACCCTCATTATCACCTGAGTAGAGAACTGGGGTTTATTCTCAGCCAAAGGGTAGAATCAATCCCGAGTAGGGGAATAGACTTCCGTAGGGTATCACGGGAAACCCACGTTTAGCAAAATCAAAATCCATCAGGTTAATAGCTGCTCCCGAATCAACAAAAGCCTGAACAGAAAATGTGGACAGGGAGCAAATCAGGGTAACAGTCAATAGAAATTTAGTCTGAACACTACCCAAGACAACTGAGCGTGCAAAACGTCTTCCCCGCTTACGGCAGACTGAAATAGCATGAGAGGCATCACCACAGTAGAAACATAACCCATTGCATTTTCGAAACTCATGACGCTGTGCCCCAGAAGCCACTCTATCACACTGCATGGATTCAGAACTGGTTCACAAGGCAACACCATTCCACGCATACCTCTACGCGCACGCAAACGTCTGTCAATTTGAATCGCCAATGACATAGAATCATTGAGACCAGAGGGAGCAGGGAAACCCACCATAACATCTTTTACATTCTCTGACAAACCCTTCCGAAAAAGGGCTGCCAAAGCATCATCATTCCATTTGGTCAGAACTGCCCACTTTTGGAATTTCTGACAGTACAACAAAGCGTCCTCAAGCCCCTGATTTAATGCCAACAAGGTTTTTTCAGCTTGATCAGTGACATTAGGTTCATCGTATAATAACCCCAGAGCCAGAAAAAATGCATCAACATTACTCAAAACAGGGTCCCCAGGTGTAAGGGAAAAAGTCCAATCCTGAGGTTAGCCGCGCAGGAGAGAGATGACAATTTGAACCTGCTGTGCTGCGTTCCCTGAGGACTTAGGTTTTAAGGCAAAAAACAACTTACAGTTATTTTTGAAATCAGAAATTTAGCTCGATCCCCCAAAAACAAATCTGGCATGGGGATCCTAGGTTCCACAACCGTCAACCCTGCAAGATAGGTAGCAATACTCCGAACTTCAGTGGCAAGCTGATCCACACGGTCAGACAACTGTGCAAACTCCATTGAGAGAAAAAAAATCCTCCTCAGCACCCAGAGAAAAAGAGGGAAAAAAATGCAACAAACAGAAACAAACAAAAAAAAAAAATCTCTGACAACTCTGACAACTTTTTTCTTTCCACACTATTTTTCCCTTTTGTGAGTACCATATAATTTTCAGTTTGGCCCGTGATACTGTTATGTTTTGGTAGCTGAGGAGAGCAGGCAAAAACGGCAATACACCAGAGAGGTTGGAATCTACTGGATTGCAGTACCCTGACTAACCACCACCACTAAAGGCAGCCGTGGACGTTACTACGTTGGTCCTAGACGCCTCGTCACAGCCTGAGAGGCTAACTACACCTAAAGATAGAAAGAGGAAAGCTATCTGCCCCGGAGCAGATCCCCAAAGAACATAGGAAGCCCCCAAACATGTAATGGCGGTTAGACAAGAGGAAATACAGACACAGACAGAAAATAGTATGAGCAAACACTGGGGCCCAATCTGCCTGGGCAGAAAAGGATAGGAAGGATACTTACTGCAATCCAAAAAAAACCCTAAAAAAAGCCAACGCTACTAATTGCAAAAACACCTGAGATGACACGACCTCAACCACCTAAATTAGTTCTCTGGTGTAACAAAACTAAGCCGCAGCCACAGAAAAAACTGGAAAAGGCAAATGAACAAACAACAGTGGCTCCAGAGGAACCGAGAGGCGCCCAAGCCCCCCGAGGAGGGGAACCTGGCCAACCTCACAGAAATGCAGAGAAATATGCAAATGTCAAGCACAAAAACAAAAAACAGAAAATATCTTATCTGAGAGCAGGAGAAGAGGCAAGACTCAGCAGTCAGCAAGCTTCCAAGTGAACCAGGAAACAATGTTGAGACAAGAACAATTGATCACCGGCAACCATACTGGGGAAACCTCCCTTATATCCAGCCAGTCCGTGATTCTTGATTGACAATCCTCATTGAATGGTTCAGTACCATTTGTAACCACCAGAGGGAGCTTCTGCTCAGAATTTATTTCTAAAACATTCATAACAACTGGGTGCGGTCCCAAATGTCCCGTGCCTCCACAGTACAGTCTGCCACCCTGGAATCAGCGGAAAACACGGGCATGGGCACTGGTACCTGGGGATGCTGACATTAGTTCAGGAGGAATGGGGTCTGTCCGGTGGAGTCAGCCACAGCATTATTTAGAGCGAACTCAGCCCACGGTAGCAAGGATGCCCAGTCATCCTGCCTGGCAGAGACAAAATGTCGCAAGTATGTAACCAAGGTCTGGTTGGTCCTCTCTACCAACCCATTCGTCTCGGGATGATATGCCGAGCAGAGATTTAACTCAATGCTGAGTAAACGACTCAGCTCTATCCAGAATCGAGACGCAAATTGGGAACCTCGATCACTGACGATTTTGTCTGGCATTCCGTGTAAACTGAAAATATGCCTAATAAATAATGCTGCCAAGGCCCGTGCAGACGGTAACCGTGGTTAGGGCACCAAGTGCACCATTTTGGAAAAGTGGTCGGTTATCACCCAGATGATGGTGTAGCCCCGAGACTTGGGTAAGCCCACCAAAAAATCCATCCCGACCATCTCCCAAGGCCTGTCTGCCACCGGTAAAGGGAAAAGTAGCCCAGCTGGCCGTTGTCGAGGGGACTTATTCTTGGCGCAGGAGACGCACGCCTGAACGTATTCCCTGACGTCACGGACCATATGTGGCCACCAGTATGTCCTCGCCAGCAACTCAGATGTCCTTTTTGCCCCAAAATGTCCACCCACCCTGTACGAATGTGCCCCAGAGAGTACCTCCGGTCACAAATTGGTGGGCACAAAAGTCTTGCCCGGAGGCACAGACTCAAGCGAAACCGGGGCCACAGTTCTTAGGCTCTCTGTGGGGTCAATCAAAAGAGGCTCCTCCTCCACCTCCTCAGAGGACAACACGGAGCGAGAAAGAGCATCGGCCCAAATGTTCTTCTCACCGGAGAGTAAATGGAGGGTGAAATGGAACCGGGAGGAGAACAGGGACCATCTGGCCTGATGAGAATTTAGCTGCTGGGCGCTCTGTAAATAGACCAAATTTTTGTGGTCAGTGAAAACTTGAAAGGGAAAGCGAGCCCCCTCCAGGAGATGTCTCCACTCGGAAAAGGCCAACTTCATGGCTAGAAACTCCCTATCCCCAATGGAGTAATTCCTCTCCGCTGGTGTGAAGGTAGTGGAAAAGAAGAAACAAGGATGTTTCCGACCTTGAGCATCCTTTTGAAAAAGGACTGCTCCAGCACCAATGGACGAGGCATCGACCTCCAATAAAAAAGGCTTATCAACCTCAGGGCAATGTAAGAAGGGAGCGCTAGCAAAATGGGACTTAACTGAAGTAAAGGCCTTGGAGACCTCCTCTGACCACAATTTGGGATTAGCTCCCTTCTTGGTGAGGGCTACCAAGGGAGCTACCAAAGTGGAGAAGTTGGGAATGAATTGGCGATAGTAATTAATGAACCCCATAAAGCGCTGCACCGCTTTAAGAGAATGAGGTTCTTGCCAATCCATCAAAGCCTGTAGTTTGGCAGGATCCATAGCCAATCCCTGGGCGGAGATGATTGCCCAGGAAAGTTAAAGACTCCAGCTCAAACATGCATTTCTCCAACTTTGCATAGAGAGAGTTCGCCCTTAACAGGTCGAAGACTTTGCAGACATCTCTCCAATGAGAGTCAATATCTGGAGAAAAGATGAGAATATCATCAAGATAGACTACTACAGAGGTGGAAAGCATATCCCAGAAGATGTCATTGACAAAGTCTTGGAAAATGACTGGAGCATTACAGAGCCCTAAGGGCATCACCAGGTATTCATAATGCCCATCCCTGGTATTAAAAGCCGTCTTCCATTCGTCCCCCTCACAGATGCGAATCAGGTTATAAGCACCACGCAGATCAAATTTAGTAAGTACACTTGCTCCCCGGAGCCTATCAAAGAGCTCAGAGATCAGGACAACGGGTACTTATTCTTAATGATAATGGCGTTAAGACCTCTGTAATCTACACACGGACGTAATTCTCCACTCTTCTTCTGCATGAAGAAGAACCCCACTCCTGCTGGTGACACCGACTTCCTAATGAAACCCTTTTGCCAGATTCTCTTGGATACATTGAGACATAGCCTCCGTCTCAGGAAGAGAGAGGGGATAGACCCTTCCCCGAGGAGGTTCTGCTCCAGTCAAGAGGTCAATAGGACAGTCGAAGGGACGATGGGGCGGCAGAGTCTCCTCAGACTTTTTAGAGAACATGTCTGCATATGACTGATAGCACTTGGGAAGAGGAGAAAGATCTGCGGGTATCTCTGTAGTGGTAACCTGAATGCACTCCCTGACACACCTGTCCTTACATGACTCACTCCAACCCAGTATCCTACCGGAGGTCCACTCAATATGAGGGGAGTGGGAACGGAGCCAGGGAACTCCCAGTAGGATTTCGTCTATTCCCTCGGGAAGGACGAGAAGGGAAATAATTTCCTGATGGGAAGAGGGTACAGACAAAGTAAGAGGGACAGTCTGATGTGTAATTGGCGAGGGCAATGTCAACCCATTCACTGCCCTGACAGTCACTGGTTTTGAGCGCTACCAGATGTATTGCGTGGCGACGAGCAAAGGTAGATGACATGAAATTCCCCTCTGCTCCTGAGTCCACACAAAGCTCGACTGTAAGTGTGGAAGAGTCTACAGCGACTGTCCCTTTAAATGTCTTCTTGGAGGAAAATGCCGCTGTCTCTAGTGAACTTCCTCCCAGTGCCACTAGACGCGATCGCTTCCCAGATCACTGTGGACATTTGTTTGTATAGTGTCCTGTCTGCTGACAAAGGTTACAGACCACGGATACTCGGACTGTCCGAGACTTAGGTCCTGTACGAGGAACCTCTGTGGCCTTCTGGGGTTCGGATGCCAGATCGGGGGATTCGAGAGGTTTGGCAAAGGTGGGAGCCAACCGAATCCTCTGCCTACACTGGGCCCACTCCAACTTCTGCTCGGAGGTCGATGCGGGTAGATATGGAGATAAGCTTCTCCAGTGTGGCGGGAATCTCCCTGGTAGCTAAAGCGTCTTTAGCATGGTCAGCCAGTCCTCACCAGCAGACTGGAATGAGAACTTTATCCGACCAGTCTAGCTCTGAGGCCAGAGTCTGAAACTGGACGGAAAACTGACTGACCAAAGACGAACCCTGTGCCAATGCCAGCATTTGGAGTGCCGTATCGTGGGTGACCTGAGGTCCTAAAAAGACCTTTTTAAGAGCCTCCAGGAAACGAAGAGCACTCCGCACCACACGATCGTTGCGCTCCCACAGCGGCGTTGCCCACTCCAACACTCTGCCCGAGAGTAGAGACAGTACAAAACCCACTTGTGCTCGATCTGTGGGGAAACGTGCAGCCAGAAGCTCGAGCTGTATAGAGCACTGACTCACGAATCCCAGACATTGCTTGCTGTCACCGGCAAACTTTTCAGGAAGCGGGAGGTGGGATAATGTAGGGGCAGAGGTGGCAGAGGACAAACTGGCTGCAGCCACGCTAGCTGCCTGAACAGCGACTGCGGTAACATCCACAGCTGAGGTTGTGCGCTCAAGAGCCGCCAACCTACCCTCCAGCTGCTGGATGTACTGCGGTAAATGCTGGTCATCCGCCATTTTACTAGCCAGACCCTGGCGCTAGGATTATGTTAGGGTCTGCGGAATTCACCTAATAAATAATGTAGAGAGGTGTGTTCGCAGCCCGGGGTCCACCGTGCAGGCAGAGCCTGCTGCTAGTAAGATGGCGTAAGTAGCGAACTCTGTTATCCCGCAGAGTCACTAAAATAAACGCCGTAGCGCGCTGTGGCAGATAGTGTGAACTCTTTTAATCCACAGAGCCACTATCGGGAATGCTTGAGCGCTATATAGCGATATAAGCGAACTCTGTTACACCACAGAGTCGCTGAGGTAAATACGAAGAGATAGGTACTGTGTCCTGTTAACACCACAGGGATACACAGATAACTGCTGTGCGGATAGCAGTCCGTGATCATGCAGACAGCAACGCAATCAAGCAATCTCCTTACCGGACAAGCCGGTATTCTAGGGGCTTATTTCAGCTAAGCCCTAACCACGTGGACTCAAATCTCCTCACCGGAGGTGCCGGTATTCTAGTGGCTTATTTCAGCCAAGCCCTAACCACATGCGAGCATGATCACACTGGCGCAAAGCACATAATGCAATTGATCCTAGCTCACGGCCGTGCGGTAAGGACAGCCTTTTATAGCAGCCACGAGAAAAAGACCTTCCAGGAAGGACCAATGGGAAGCTGCTTCAGAACTTCAATAGCCGGAGGACCTTCCTGAAGGACCAATAGGAGTGGCAGCTGTATCTGAGCATGTGACCCCAGGGCTTGCTCAGATGAAGCAACAAAGGACTTAGATCTAAAGACGTCTGCTCGCCGCTGACCAGTAGTGACTACAATAGCAGAAACTTTCGAGGCAGCAGCAAGTCTCTGCACAGCATTAGACAGGGCGAGATACTGGGACCGACGTCTTTGCTGAGCAGGCTCCACTGCGGCCGGAAATGGATGGGGGACCGCAGCGGGTCTGGTTCGAGACTCCCCTTGTGCAGCTGCGGGAACTCGAACCCTAACACAGTATTGGAGTATCAAATTAATAATTATGGTAACTTCCGTTTCATATGGTCATCCAGTACATCGGCTCAAAGGGTTATTGGGGTGGGTGTAATTTTGGGGCAGGGCAGGACTTGCATTCACTTCATGGGCAAACAGTACGTGCACATCAAATGAAAAATAATGAGAACTTTGGTTTTATGTGGCCATTCAGTACGTCGGTTCAAAGGGTTATTGGGGTGCTTGTAACTTTGGGGCAGGGAAGGCCTTGCAATAAATGCATAGGCAAACAGTATGGGAGTACCAAATGAATAATAATTGGAACTTTGGTTTCATGTGGCCATCTAGGATGTCTGTTCAAATGCTTATTGGGGTGCATCTGAATTTGGAGCAAAACTTGCATTCGCTTCATGTGAAATCATAATTGGAGTACCAAATGAATAATAATGGGAAATTTGGTTTCATGTGCCCATCTAGTACGTCTGTTCAAAGGGTTATTGGAGTGCGTGTAACTTTGAGGCAGGGTAGGCCATGCATTCAATGCATAGGCAACAGTATGGGAGTACCAAATGAATAATAATAAAAACTTTTGTTTCATGTGGCCATCCAGGATGTCTGTGCAAATGGTTATTGGGGTGCATCCGAATTTGGAGCAGGCCTTGCATTCACTACATGGGGAAACAGTTTGGGAGTACCAATTGATTAATAATGGGAACTTTGGTTTCATGTGGCCATCCAGTACGTCAGTTTAAAGGGTTATTTGGGTGCTTGTAACTTTGGGGCAGGGCAGGCCTTGCATTCACTTGATGGGCAAACAGTATTGGAGTATGAAATGAATAATAATGGGAACTTTGATTTCATGTGGCCATCTAGTACTTCAGTTCAAAGGGTTATTTGGGTGCGCGTAACTCTGGGGCAGGGCAGGCCTTGGATTTAATGCATAGGCAAACAGTATGGGAGCACAAATGAATAAATATTGGAACTTTGGTTTCATGTGGCCATCCAGTACATCTTTCAAAGAGTTATTGGTGTGCATCCAAATTTGGAGCAAGACTTGCATTCTCTTCATGGGCAAACATTATTGGGAGTAGCAAATGAATAATAATGGGAACTTTGGTTTCATGAGGCTATCTAGTACGTCAGTTCGAAGGGTTATTGGGGAGTGTCCAAATTTTGGGTAGCCCTGCCACTCACTTCATACGAAATAACAGTATTAGAGACCCACTGTTTAAAATGGGATCAACAAAGCATAGCCGGCTGATGGCTCTCTAATAATAGTGAAGGCTGACTACTGGCCCTTTAGAATAGTAAAGGCCGCCTGATGGCCCAATAAAAATAGGCTTTGTGACTTTCAGAGTCCCTCCTTCGTTTGTAAATGAAACAAGATGTGTCAGATGATGTGTCACACACCACATGGCCATATAAGGTTGTAAAATGTTAAAATCACATTTCCCAGTGAATGCATTTGTCTTGGTTAAAAGCAATGCTAAAGTTGAAAAACACATCAAAAACTCTACGTGTGAACATTGCCCAAGTTGTGGAGGAACATTTTTGTTTTGGGTTATTTATTTTGCCTTACATACAAATCAATACCCTGGAAAGGATGTTCCTTAACATGTTTCCCAGGAGGAAAATCCATTTTAGTTTTGTTTTTTTATGTTTTATTGAGCGCCTGTAAAAGTGGCGTAAGACTCTGACAACATTGTTCACAGCAGTGACCTGGTAGTCAGAAATGCTTCCAGTGGTCTTGCCCATGATGTTCCCATGTCATTTGAGCACTTTTTCCATCGATTTCCGACGTTTTTAGACCCTAAGGCTGGCTTACATTTGCGGATGGCAGAGCTGCGGAGGGCTGCAGACTTCCTCCGTGAAGCGCCACCCACTGCCACACCTCCTCCATTCAGCTCCGCCTACGTCTACATGCAGCCTGCGTACCTACAGTACAGACCAAAAGTTTGGACACACCTCATTTAAAGATTTTTCTGTATTTTCATGGCTATGAAAATTGTAGAATCACACTGAAGGCATCAAAACTATGTATTAACACATATGTAATTATACATTACACTTTACAAAAAAGTGTGAAACAACTGAAAATATGTCTTGTATTCTAGCTTCTTCAAAGTAGCCACCTTTTGCTTTGATTACTGCTTTGCACGCAGAAAAGGTGAACGGATGGACTCTACATGCCTGGTTCCCACCGTAAAGCATTGAGGAGGTGGTTGTGATGGTGTGGGGGTGCTTCGCTGGTGACACTGTTAGGGATTTATTCAAAACTGAAGGCATAGTGAACCAGAATGGCTACTACAGCATCATGCTGTTCCATCCGGTTTGCGTTTAGTTGGACAATCATTTATTTTTCAACAGGACAATGACCCCAAACACACCTCCAGACTGTGTGTTAGGGGTCGAGTTCCCACTTCTGCACAAGGGGAATCTCGAGCCATTCCGGTCCGCAGTGGACTCTGCTCAGCTTAGACGTCGGTCCCAGCGTCTCGCCCAGTCTGGCAGTGTGCAGAGGATTACTGCTGCTCCTCCAGACTCTGCTATTGTGGCCAGTACTGGTTAGCGGCGATCAGACGTCTTTAGGACAAAGTCCTTGTTTTTCCCTTCCGAGCATGCCCAGGCTGAGATCTCTCATTGGAGATCAGGGGTCACATGCTCAGGTACTTCAGCAGCTCCTATTGGTCTGCCAGGAAGGTCCTGTGACTACTGGTGTTCTGGAACAAGTTTCATTGGTCCTTGTTTCTGGCAGGTCCTGTACTGTTATTATAAAAGGGTGGCAATGCTGAGCCGCCATGCGCTAGTATCAACCATTATATGCTTTACGCCAGTGTGGTCATGCGTGTGTTTGGTTAGGGCCCGGCTGAAATAAGCCCCTAGAATACCGACTTAATCGGTGAGGAGTTTGGTATGCTAGCTGGTCAGGGTCGGTGTCCTAGATGCCCTAATTACCGGCATAACCGGTGAGGAGTTTGATTGCCGTATTCAGGGTCTGGCGTTCAGACGCCATAGATTGCGGGTGATTCCCGCGAGGACATTAGCGCATGATCACGTTCTATGTTCGCTTAGCACTTAACTGTGTACCTTGGTGCGTGACAGGACACAGAACTTTTTCTCAGCGGCTCTGTGACGTAACATGGTTCGCTTTCAACGCTAGACAACGCCCTAGAGTGTTTATTTTGCGACTCAGTTGTGTTCAGTGAGTTCGCACACATCGCCATATAGCGCTGCGGCACTCCTTCTAGCGGCTCTGTGAAATAACAGAGTTCGCACATATTGCCACAGCGCATTACGGCGTTTATTTTGGCGACTCTGCGGGATAACAGAGTTTGCGTCTTGCGCCATTTTACTAGCAGCAGGTTCCGCCTGCACGGTGGACCCCGGGCTGCGAACGCACCTATCTACCTCATATATTTGGTGCGTTCCGCAGACCCTAACACTGTGTAAGGGCTATTTGACCAAGAAGGAGAGTGTTGGGGTGCTACGCCAGATGACCTGGCCTCCACAGTCACCAGACCGGAACCCAATCGAGATGGTTTGGGGTGAGCTGGACCGCTCACCGCTTCAATTTTGAATAAATCCCCAATAGTGTCACCAGCAAAGCACCCCCACACCATCACACCACCTCCTCCATGCTTCACGGTTGGAGCTAGGCATGTATAGTCCAGCCGTTCACCTTTTCTGCGTGCAAAGCAGTAATCAAAGCAAAAGGTGGCTACTTTGAAGAACCCAGAATATAACACATATTTTCAGTTGTTTCACACTTTTTTGTAAAGTGTAATGTATAATTCCACAAGTGTTAATTCATAGTTTTGATGCCTTCAGTGTGATTCTACAATTTTCATAGTCATGAAAATACAGAAAAATCTTTGAATGAGAAGGTGTGTCCAAACTTTTGGTCTGTACTGTATATTTAACATTGGGTACGCAGGCCATGCGGATGTATGCAGATGCCTCCGCATGCGTCGTTTTAATGATGCGGCAACCTGCGTCGAGCATGTTGCAATGTGTTGCGGTCACCGCATCGTCAAAACGATGGATGCGGAGGCATCCGCATGCATCTGCATGACCTGCATACCCAATATGAAAGATAGGTACGCAGGCTGCATGCAGACGTAGGTGGAGCTAACTGGAGGAGGTGCGGCAGTGGACAGAGCTTCACAGAGGAAGTACGCCGCCCTCCGCAGCTCTGCCATCCGCAAATCTGAACCTAGCCTAAAAGACCCAGGGGGTCACGACAAAAATGCTTGAGTTTCACATCGACTTACATTGAGCTCATTACTCGAGTCGAGCACACAAGCAAAGAGCACCCAAGCATTTTTATATTTATATATATATACAGTATATATATGTAATATCAAGCCAGAGGTTTAGTAATGAACAGGTTTTGTATCTGTCAGCCAGATACTCTCTTTAATAAAATGGTACATAAAGAGTTAAATAAATACACTCACACACACCAGTCTATGTAGGAGTATTAACATAATTAAACTACTTATGCTGTAACTAAACAGCAACTTTCAGAAATCTGTGTGAAATGCAATATATGTTTATTATTCAAAACATTTTTTAAAAAAATTGCGTGGACTCCCACATAATTTTCATAACCAGCAGAGGGAAAGCCGATGGCTGAGGGCTGATGTTATATTTCTGAGAAGGAGCCAATAACCATAAAGGTTCCCAGGCTATTAATATCAGCTCACAGATGTTTGCTTATCCTTTACTGGCTAGTTTGCAGGGGAACCCCAGAAAAAAATTGACATTGGGTCCCCTATAAAATAGAACCAGCACAGGCTAGGCAGAATGCTGCGGGCTGATATTAATTGCCTGGGAAGGGGCCATGAAGATTGTCACCCCCAGGCTAAAAATATCAGATCTCATCTGCCCAGAAAAGATGCCTCATATAGATGTGCCAATTCTGGCATTTAGCCTCTCTCTTCCCACTTGCCCTGTAGCGGTGGCAAGTGAGGTTCATATTTGAAGTGTCAGGTGACATCAAGCCCACAGGTTAGTAATGGAGAGGCGTCTATAAGACACCTATCCATTACTGATCCTATAGTTATATGGTAAATAAACACATAGCCAGAATAAAGTCCTTTATTTAAAATAATCACACAGACTCTTTTACTTGAATCTAAATTAACCATACTTACTGAAAGCCTAATCCCTGATGCCCTCGTCTCCTGCAAACAATGAAAAAATAATGAAGCAATATATAATACTATCATGTCCGATGTAGTTAATTTAATACCGAGAGTCCCACGGCGATTTTACATGTAGAACAGTCACCTTGGGAAATGTGACTGCTCTACCCGGCCTCTGGCGAAACACTGACAGGAGATAATCGCTCCCGCAGTGTAACACTGCACTGTGGTGAGAGTCCACTGAAGTTCATCAGGTCCAGTGCACTCACTTACGGCACTACCGCTGTGTGAGAACTTTCTTATGCAGTTGTGCCTTAAGTGAGGTCACCAGAGGTGATCAGCTGATTAACGCCGGTGAACTCACACGGTGGCTCAGTGCTATTGCCGTGGGACACTCAGTATTAAATGGACTACAGCGTACAGTGAGTATATGTTGGTTTATTATTTTTCATTGCTTGCAGGAGACGCGAGTTTCAAGGATTAGGTGTTCTGTGAGTATGTATATTTTAAGTGTTTATGTCAATGTTTTGATTTTTTTTTACAATTGCACTGAGGCGCCATATGATGAGACTATTCTCCCATCATCGGCTCATGCTGTCTCTGTTATATGTGACAGCAGACATAGCAGGATGGGAGTAGTAGTCCCATCAGATGACGCCTAAGTACAATCACTATGGGCTGTTCGTCACATGGGTAAAACATACACACACAGACACCAGCAAACAGATGCAGATAGATGCATACACCCGCAGACAGAAGGAGACAGACGCAGTCACCAGCAGACAGACACAGACACCCACAGACAAATGCTGACAGACACGCACATATTCTCCGCCACCCGTCACACACATATTCTCCGCTCACACACATATTCTCCGCTCCCCACACATATTCTCCACTCACACACATATTCTCCACTTACACACATATTCTCCACCCACAACATATTCTCCACTCACACATATTCTCCACTCACACACATATTCTCCGCCCACACACATATTCTCCGCTCACCCACATATTCTCTGCTCACACACATATTCTCTGCCCAAACACTTTTCCTCCGTCTGACATCATTTCTTTGACAATTCTGCACTGTTTTTGGCAGTAAATCTGCACAAAATCCACAAACCTTTTTACATCTGCATTTTTTGCTGCAGATTTGATTGACCAATTGAAGTCAATGAGTCAAAAACGCTGCTGAAACGCA
This sequence comes from Oophaga sylvatica, assembly GCA_033576555.1. Taxonomy (NCBI): domain Eukaryota; kingdom Metazoa; phylum Chordata; class Amphibia; order Anura; family Dendrobatidae; genus Oophaga; species Oophaga sylvatica. Next base: position 158,048,471 of record JARQOD010000002.1, on the reverse strand, counting down.
AAAAGAATTGACATGCCGCAAAAAATAAAACGCTACAAATATGGACGGAAAAATACGGATTATGTGCACAACACTTCAGGATTGTCATTGCATTACCTTTCTTTAGTATTCCATTACATTTTTGGAGCATTTCCGTGCATAAAAAAATGCAGCGAAAATGCATAAAAAACGTGTTGTGTGCACATAGCCTTAGAGTTAAGCAAGCACTAAATTGCTGAGTATTATTACTATGTAATGCATCTAAAACGAAGTATATATCAAACTAATAACTCATAAAGAAACCAATAACATCTTGATTACTATGCAATTGTACATGATATATGCCACATTGTTCCTGTTTATCCTTTTAAAGAGAGAGCCTTTTTATTCTTAGTTGGGCAGATGGAGTTTTGTGTCCAAACATTCTTAGATATGACATGGGATTTATACATAATTCCCTGAGCAGCAGCTTCTTAGTAATGTTGCTTTTAAATTTTTAATCATTTTCAATTGCATGTTGTTTGTGAATGAAGACTATGTCACAATAAATGTACATGCTCCTTTTATGTAAAGATACAAAGGAATTTGCAGTATCTGGAGAGTTATTAGTGTTGCCACAGAGATATAAAATAAGCATCATACTGCCAGTGTACCTTAATGAAGTAAGCTGTAAATGCTTCTTTTATCTCAATTGCTCACAAGTGACTGAAGTGAACTGAACGTTATTTTCTTAATGTTATTAAGACAAATATGGAATAAAAACAATGCCCTTATAGAAATTGCTATAAATGTATCACTGTCGTTAGTCACAAATCAATTGCTTTAAATTGTATTAGATACATACAGTTGAAACCATAAGTTTACATAAACTATATAAAAATACACATATGCATCTTTTTCTCAATATCTGACATGAAATCAGAATAAACCTTTCCTGTTTTAGGTCAATTAGGATTAAATTATTTATTAATATTTGCCAAATGCCGATAAAAATGAAAGAGAGAGAATGTTTCAAGGCATTTTATTACTTACTGCAAAGTCAAAAGTTTACATACAGTAAGATTACTGTGCTTTTAAACAATTCTGGACTGCCCATATGATGATGTCATGTGTTTGGAAGCTTCTGATGTTCTGTTTTTTGGCAACATGTGAGTCAATTAGAGACACACCTGTGGATATATTTTAATGCACACCTGAAACATAATGCTTCTTTGGGTAGCATCATGGAAAAGTCTAAAGAAATCGGCCAAGATGTCAGGAAGAGAATTGTGGACTTGCACAAGTCTGGCTCATCCTTGGGTACAATTTCAAGATGCCTGAAGGTGCCTCGTTCATCTGTAAAAACAATTATATGCAAGTACAAACAAGACGGGAATGTCCAGTCATCATACTGCTCAGGAAGGAGACAGTATAACAAAATAAACAATGAGGGAATTACAGCTCATGTGCAGTTGTGCATTGAAGTCATAGGCGCCATCTTGGAGAAGGACATTCTCCTGCGCATGCGCTCAAACGATTACCATTTCCTGTATATTAACCAGAATGATGACAACATCCTGAACTCTCTATGCATCTGTTCAGTCAAAGCAGAATGCAATTAGCTCCATCTTGGATGTTGGAACAGCTTGCTAGAATGCCCACAAACCTTAAAAAATGTTTTTTATAAAATAAAACGGACCTTATGCCTTATGATGTAGCTCATAGCCTTTGGGAAAAATATGGGTATGGTACCAATCCAATAGTTATAGGAACACCCCCACCTTTGCTGGGGTAGGTAACCCCATGGACCTAGTAGCAAGGGGAGTTATGAACCCGCTAAGGGCACAATACTCAACCCACACTACTTATGGACCTTGTCCATGTAAAGCAAAACAATATTTACCCAATCATATATAGCACATCGATAAAAAAACAACTTAATAATAAATTTATAATTAATTGAACAACAAAATGCACATATAATTTATTTCAAAATATAGTTATCATGTGTAAAGCATCCAGATACATTTTTTATATATACATGACAAAAATATAAAAAAATAGAAAATAAAAAATAATAATAATGAATGGGGGAGTCATGTGCCAAAAATTAATCAACAGCCATTGTATGATCTGTAAAAAAGAAAGAAAAAGTTAAAATAAATAATTCTACCTCATTATTACTCGAGAGCAGACAAAAGGAGAGAAGCTGCAGCCATTAAAATGCAAACCACAATATTTTATAATGTAATATGAAGTTTATAATCAACATATAAACCAAAAGGCTTCACCGTATTGAGCTTCCTAATCCATTCTAATTCTCAAATCTTAAGTAGCCTAATCTGGTCTCCACCTCTCCTTAAGGGAGTTATATGATCAATAATCTTAAATTTTAATTCTTCCTCTGAATGATTAAGATCAACAAAATTTTTCGGCACATGTAAATCTTTACTCTTTTTCCTAATCGTATACCTATGTTGGTTTAATCTGACTTTCCATTTTCACATTGTTTCACCTACATAATATAAATTACCGTATATACCCATGTATAAGCCAAGATTTTCAGCCATTTTTTAGGGCTGAAAGTCCCCCTCTCGGCTTATACGCGGGTCATAAATGGGGGTCGGCGGGGGAGGGGGAGCGGGGGTGTCGGATCATACTCACCCTCCGCCGGCGCGGTCTCTGCAGCCCCCCTGCTTCTCCCACGATCTCCGGCTCCTTCCTGCAGCAGTCACATGGCACCGCTCATTAAAGTCATGAATATGCACATATTCATGACTTTAATGAGCGGTAGCACGTGACCGCTGCAGGACTGAAGCGCTGTGGAGAGCGCCGGGAGAAGAGGAGAGGCTGCAGGGACGCGCGACGGAGGGGTGAGTATAGCTATATTTACCTGTCCCCCGGTCCACCGCTGTGCTGCTCCCTTGGTCTGACTCCTCTGGCTGTGAATGATCAGGCAGAGGGCACGATGACGTTGTTAGTGCGCGCCCCACCCCCTGCCAGATCATTCACAGCAGAGGAGTCTGATGAGGACGCAGCATGCAGCGGTGCAGAGAGGACAGGTAAATATCTCAGGTGCCGGGGTCCTGAGCGAGCGGTGACACCGGCACCTGTCCCCCATAGCGCCCCTGTGTCACCGCCTGCTCAGGACACCGGCACCTGGCCCCCAGCGACGAGAGGTGAGTATGTCATTTTTTTTGCAGCAGCAGCATATGAGGCCTATACTATGGGGCATAATTGTGCAGCATATAAGGGCATAATACTGGTAGCAATAATAATATGGAGCATATGGGGGCATAAGCGTGGAACATATGGGGCATAATATGGAGCATATGGGGCATAATATGGAGCATATGGGGGCATAACTGTGGAACATATGGGGCATAATCTGGAGCATATGGGGCATAAGCTGTGGAACATATGGGGGCATAATCTGGAGCATATGGGGCATAATCTGGAGCATATGGGGGCATAATCTGTGGATCATACGGGGGCATAATCTGTGGAATATATGGGGGCATAATCTGGAGCATATGGGGGCATAATCTCTGAAGCATATTGGGCATAATCTGGAGCATACTGAGGCATAATCTGTGGAGCATATTGGGCATAATCTGTGCAGCATATGGGGGCATAATCTGTGGAGCATCATATGGGGGCATACTCATTTTTCACCCTAGGCTTATACGCGAGTCAATAAGTTTTCCCAGTTTTTTGTGAAAAAATTAGGGGGGTTAGCTTATACACGGGTCGGCTTATACATGAGTATATACGGTACATGGATAATGTAAGAGATATATTACAAATTCAGAGGAGCAAGTTAAAAAATGATTGCTTTTGAAAATGTTTTGAGTATGTGGATACTGAAAAAAAACTCCCCTTTTCCATCTAAAAACAATTTATGCAATTTGAACAGGGAAAACAACCAACTCTAGATCTACCTGTCAAGGTGGCTTGAGTATTCTTCTTTTGTGTTCCTACATCAGAATGTACTATTTTATCTTTTATATTTGTGGCACGTTTATAAGAAACCAATGGAGAGGACCAGAAATAAAAGAATTTAGGTCCTCTCCTGAAATTAATGGCTTCATGCAAGTCGACCATTTTGAGATTCGACTCGCGGTTTGTAAAAAAATACTTGCCTGGCACACCCACACTGCTGAAGCATCAGAAAGCAGACTAACATCATTTTGTGGTGCCACATAGGCTTACCTATTATGCTCTGCAGCTATGACATATTTTAGATTATCATATCATTTATACGGGGAACAATATCTTGGTCATCTGAGATCACCAGTTCCTAGTGAAGCATACAATGAGAGCCCCTCTTATCACCAGCTTACAGAAATAGCCCCCCTAATCCTCAGCCTGCAGTGATAGCCTCCTAACCCCTAGTTTACAGACCCCGCTAAGCCCTATTCTACAGTGATATCCCCCCTTACACTCAGCCTACAGATATAGCTCCCTTACCCGTAGTCTAGAGAAATAGTTCCTCTAAGCCCCCAGCCTATAGAAATAGTCCTCCTAACCCACAACCTCCAGTGATAGCCCACCTAACTTCCAGTTTACAGAAATAGCCCCCTAACATCCAACCTACACAGATAGCCCCCCTAACTCCTAGTCAACAGTGATAGCCACTCTAATCCCTAGTCTACAGAAATAGCCCCCCTAACTCCCAGCCTACAGTTATAGCCCCCTTAACCCCAGCCTACATAAATAGCCCCCCTAACCCAAATCTATGTAAATAGCCCCCTAACCACCAGTCTGCAGAAATAGCCTTTTCTCAACCCCAGGCTACAGTGATAGCCCCATAACTCACAGGCTATAATGATAGCCCCCTTAACATTAAGCTACAATGATAGGTCCCCTAACATCAGGCTACAGTGATAACCTCCCTAACACCCAGTCTACAGAAATACCTAGCCTACAGTAATAACCCTCCTAACCCCCAGCCTACAGAAATAGCCCCCTTAATCACCAGTTTACAGTGATAGCCCTCCTAACCCCCAGCCTACTGTGAGAGCCCCCAAACCCCAGTCTATAGAAAAAAAACCTAACCTCCAGCCTACAGTGATAGCCCTCCTAACCCTCTAGCTTACAGAAATAGTCCCCCTAACCCACAGCCTACAGAAAAAGCACCCCCTAACCCACCAGCCTACAATGATAGCCCCCTAACCCCTAGCCTACAGAAATAGCCCACCCCAAAGCCCCAGCCTACAGTGATAGTCCCCTTACCCCAGCATACAGAAATAGCCCTACTAACTTCCAACCTACAGAAAAAGCACCCTTAACCCCCAGTTTACAGAAATATCTACCCCCCAACCCCAGCCTAGAGAAATAGTCCCCCATAACCCCCATTCTACAGAAATACCCCCCATACATCCCTATAACCCTCCTATAATAATAGCTCCCCAATCCCCCAAATCTTTAGCTCTATGAGCGCTTACCTTCTGCCATGTCTGTTCTCTGCCTGGTTCCTGTGGCTTTCTTCGTTCTGGCTCCTGTCCTCCTCTGCGGCACCCTGCTGTGACATCTGCAGCGTGGTGAGATTACTTCATCATTCTGCAGGTACGTCATCAGCACCTCAGAGCAGGGAGCTAATTAGCACTCTTCTGACCCAAAAGTGCCAGCGCTAGTACTTCCAGGGTCAATTAGCTTCCTGAGCTCATGGTTTATTTATATTTGTGTCTTAAAGACAGGAATACAAATAAAAGGAGTTGTAAGCTCCATCCTCCTCTGAAATGACAGCTGATTTATCACATTGTCTAACAAAGGAGTGGGAGATTTAAAAAAAAACTTTAACTCCCACTTTTTGTAATGCTCCAGCAGCACGCCTCCATAGGCACCACATCCCTGGTGACTAGTGGCAAATATGGGCCTGCCCGTGACTCTAGGTCACACTGTTCAACAAGCGCAGCACCACTGTAAAAATGACTGCAAAACAACACTAGCACCATGTTAATAGATATAAAAAATCTCCTTTCACATCGTTTCAAAAAATCTTGGCGCATAATAGGCGGTTACTAGAGATGAGCGATGTTCCCTTTTTTAGGGTCGAGTCGGGTTTCATGAAACCCGACTTTCTCTATATATTCGGGTCGAATGAAATCGGCCGACTATCGGCAAAAGTCGGGGGTCCGACTGAAACACAAAACCCAATGCAAGTCAATGGGAAGCAAAGCCGCCATGGAGTGGAGGACAGTAAACACACCTACAGTGCCCATTTCAATGCCAACAACATAAATTCTTATTACTTAAGCTTGGCAACCTTAATTAACTTTATAATAATAGTTACGCATTGAAAACTGGGGGTTATTTGGCTAAACTTGTGGGGGTAGGGCTGGCTCCCGGTTTTCGTGTGCCCCGGGCCAAAGAGTGTCAGTGGGCCCCTTTAAAACATACCACAATTCATCATGCTCCAATACGGCACAGAAATATAGGTATAGTACAACGGAAAATACTTCACTTCTTACATGACATGACTGATATCTATGTTAAAATCTACAATAGCTCAAAAACCGGACAGTATATTTCTCCATATAGTATTATGGCCACCACATAGTGCACCATACAGAACAATGAGCCCCATATATTGCTCCATACATAATTGGTCCCATATAATGTTCCATACAGTATATGATGAGCTCCACATACTGCTCCAGTATATGATAGTCCCCATATAATGTGCCATAAAGTATAGGACGGTCCCCATAGAGTACAATGAGCCCCACACATTGCTCCATACAGTATAATGAGTCGCATATAAAGCTCCATACAGTATATGATGGACCCCATATATTGCTCCATCCAGAATTGGCTCCATATAATGCTCCATACAGAATAGGCCCCATATGATGCTACACACCCTATATGATGCCCATAAATAATGAACCCCATATGTTTCTCCAGTATATGATAGGCCCCATGGATGATGCTCCAGTGTCTGATCTGCTCCATTTAGAATGCTCCATGTATATGATGGGCCCCATGGATGATGCTCCAGTGTCTTATGTGCCAAAATAATGCTCCATATATAATGGGCCCCATTTATAATGCTCCAGTGTATAATGGGTCCCGTATGTGCTGCTACAGTATCTGATCTGCCCCATTTAGAAGGTTCAAAGTATATGATGGGCCCCATGGATGTTGCTCCAGTGTCTTATGGGTCAAAATAATGCTCCATATATAATGGGCCCCATTTATAATGCTCCAGTGTATAATGGGCCTTGTAGATGCTGCTCCAGTTTCTGATCTGCCCCATTTAGAATGATCCAGTATATGATGTGCCCCATGGATGATGCTCCAGTATCTGATCTGCCCCATTTAGAATGCTACAGTGTCTAATCTGCCCCATTTAGAATGCTCCAGTATATGATGGGCCCCATGGATGATGCTCCAGTGTATGATGGGCCAATATAATGCTCCATATATAATGGGCCCCATTTATAATGCTACAGTGTATAATGGGCCCCGTATATGCTGCTCCAGTGTCTGATGTGCCCCATTTAGAATGCTGAAAGTATATGATGGGCCCCATGGATGATGCTCCAGTGTCTTATGGGCCAATATAATGCTCCATATATAATGGGCCCCATTTATAATGCTCCAGTGTATAATGGGCCCCGTAGATGCTGCTCCAGTGTCTGATCTTCCCCATTTAGAATGATCCAGTTTCTGATCTGCCCCATTTAGAATGCTCCAGTATATGATGGGCCCCATGGATTATGCTCCAGTGTATGATGGGCCAAAATAATGCTCCATATATAATGGGCCCCATTTATAATGCTCCAGTGTATAATGGGCCCCATAGATGCTGCTCCAGTGTCTGATCAGCCCCATTAAGAATGCTTCAGTATATGATGGGCCCTATGGATGATGCTCCAGTACATGATGGGCCAAAATAATGCCCCATATATAATGAGCCCCATTATTAATGATCCATTGTATAATGGTCCAGGTAAATGCTGCTCTAGTCTCTGTTTTCCCCCTTTTCGAATGCTCCAGTATATAATGGGCCCGATGGATGATGCTACAGTGTCTTATGGGCCAAAATCATGCTCCATATATAATGGGCCCCATCATTAATGATCCATTGTATAATGGTCCCCGTAAATGCTGTTCCAGTGTCTGTTTTCCCCCTTTTAGAATGCTCCAGTATATGATGGGCCCCATGGATGATGCTCCAGTGTTTGATCTGCATCATTTAGAATACTCCAGTGTCTGATCTTCCGCATTTAGAATGCTACAGTATATGATTGGCCCCATGGATGATGCTCCAGTGTATGATGGGCCAAAATAATGCTCCATACATAATGGACACCATTATTAATGATCCATTGTATAATGGTCCCCGTAAATGCTGCTCCACTGTCTGTTTTCCCCCTTTTCGAATGCTCCAGTATGTGATGGGTCCCATGGATGATGCTCCAGTGTCTTATGGGTCAAAATCATGATCCATATATAATGGGCACCATTATTTATGATCCATTGTATAATGGTCCCCGTAAATGCTGCTCCAGTGTCTGTTTTCCTCTTTTTAGAATGCTCCAGTATATGATGTGCCCTATCTATGATGCTCAAGTGTATGCTGGGCCCCATATATATTTCTCCAGTGTATAATGCTCCCCATATATTGCTCCAAACATTAAAAAAAATGAAATACCTCTCCTCGCTGTGCACTGCTTTACTCTGGACTCCTCAGCGTCACCATCTTACACCTCTCTGCTCTTGGACTGTTTAGGCAGAGGGCATACAGATGTGACATCATCGCGCTCTCTAACCTGAATGTCACTGTCAGGAAACGCGGAAAATGTCACAGCAGTGGAGCATGTAAGTATTGCATGTGCTAGGGCCTGAGCAAGCAGGGGGGGCCGACACATGGGCGACGGCACTGGCACAGGGCCCTCCCACCATCAAGACCCTTTTTTGTACTATGAGGGGCCCTGTGCCAGTGCCGTAGCCCACGAGTCGGCCCTCCCCACCTGCTCAGGGAGCCGGCACTTGCCCGGGTGCGCAAGGTGCTGACACTGGCCCTGGGAGGGATTTGTAGGTTTTGTAGTCGGTCCACGCTTGCAAGTGCATGCACATTAAATGTCTAAGCATGCAACTGGTATTCAAATTTAAGATATTTTTCCCTCGGCTAAAGGTCCTTCCGCACTTCTTACAGATAACCTTTGCCTCATCAATAGGATTTTGGTCAGAAAGTGCCCCCCTGCCCTCTTCCTACTATGGGATACATTTTCAGGGCTTGCACCCTGTGCTGATTTGACCGTCTGGTCAAGCTGTCCTGCAACTCTTTTTGTTTTTTTAACACGTTTTTGGACAGCTATGGGCCTGCCAGATAAACGCTGCTGCGATGTCGATGCCTGCTGCTGATCCTTCTCCTCTTCTGAGCTATTGCCAGTGGCACCCTCTTCCCCCAATGGATGCCAATATGGGTCAACAACTGGGTCATCCATCACCCTCTCTTCTATTTCATCTGCACCTTCCTCTGTGTCACCATGTAAGGTGGTATAGTATGCTGGAACGGGCACCTGAGTTTCATCAGGGTCAGATTCTGGCTCAGTAGACTGCAAGGGAAATGCAGTGTTCTGGGTGAATCTACCAGCAGAATCATCTAGCAGTGGCTGTGCATCAGTGCACTCCATCTCTGATTTATGTTGGACTGGGGAATTCTGGATTTGACTTGATAACACAGGCATGGTATGTGAAAAGAGCTCCATGGAGTAATCTGAAGTTTGGGCTGCCGCATCCTTCACTTTTGGTGGGGGTGAAGCACACAAGGAAAGGTGTTGTTCCTGACCAGGAGCCTGCACTGACGACTCAGTGCTTGCATTTTTTTAAACTTCAGAAGAGGAGGCGATTGAGCTGGAGGCTGTTTCGGAAATGTAAGCCAAAACCTGTTCCTGATGCTCCGGCTTTAAAAGCAGTTTAACTACTCCCAGTAAAGGGAGCCTTCCAGGCCTTCTTGAGCCAGACGATGATGCCGGCTCAACACCTGCCTTAGGTGCTATTTTGCTTATGGCACTTCCAGCAGATGCACCACCACCACCATCAGTAACAGCTGGCCCCCCACGCCCAAGTCAGCGGCCTCTTCAACCATACTTCCTCAGTTTTGGGAAAATGTAGCCAAAATACCAGCAGATATATGTTACTGTATCAGAAGCGTACAGCTCAGTAGCGTAGCTACTGGGGGGCAGAGGGGGCCATTGCCCCGGACCCTGTCACATGCAGGGGCCCACTGGGGAGACATGGCAACTTACATCATGAGGCCGTGTCTGAGGTGCAGGGAGAGTAGCACAATGCCGGCTCCCCTGTCAGACAGACTGCACAGTGCTGCGATCTCACCGTAGAAGCTCCTTCCTGGCTGGCAGCAGCTGCAGTCTTTTGTCAGCTATGCAGACACTGTCTCAGGCAGCTGGGTCCTAGTGCTGGGTCCTAGTGCTATCCTCACATTAAACTGGACACTTCCTGGTCCTGCCTCACTGTGCCTTCAAGCTTCATCAGTAAGTGGGGATGTAATTGATTAGATTCATTTAGTTGGACATCTCATGGTCACTGTGGGTTGAATGTGAGGATAGGGGTATTATGGGGAGAGTAGAAGGAACTGGGGGGCTTAATGTGAGAGGATGGGGTATTGTGAGGGCTAGGGCACTGTGGGTTAATGTGTGAGGATGGAGGTATTGTGGGGGCTAGGGCACTGGGGGGGTTAATGTAAGAGAATGGGGGTATTATGGGGCTAGGGCACTGGGGGGTTAAAGTGAGAGGATGAGGGTATTAAGGGGAGAGGAGATAGGGTACTGGGGGTGAATGTAAGAGGATGGGGGTATTATGGGAGAGAGGAGACAGGGCACTGGAGGGTTAATGTGAGAGGATGGGGTATTGTGGGGGCTAGTGCACTGGGGGGGTGATTGTGAGAGGATGGGGTATTAAGGGGAGAGGAGACCGGGTACTGGATGTGAATGTGAGATGATGGGGGTATTGTGGGTGCTAGGGCACTGGGGTGAATAAGAGGATGGGGGTATTATGAGAGAGAGGAGACAGTCACTGGGAGGCTTAATGTGAGAGGATGGGGTATTGTGGGGGCTAGGGAACTGGGGAGGTTAATGTAAGGGGATGGGGTATTGTGGGGGCTAGGGCACTGGGGGGTTAATGTTTCAGGATGGGGTATTGTGGGGGCTAGGGCACTGGGGACTGAATGTGAGAGGATGGGGGTATTATGAGAGAGAGGAGACTGGGCACTGGAGGGCTAATGTGAGAGGATGGGGTTAATATCTAAGTATTAGTATAACCAGGATAAGTATAAGGCCGGCGTCACACTTGAGAGTGTGATGCGAGAAAATCGCACATCAACACCCGGCACTGCTGCCGGCACTCGGACCAGCATGAGCAGCTGCATAGAAATACATAGAAATACATGCAGCCGCACACTCCGCTCCCGATTGCCGGTGCAGTGCCGGGTGTTGAGGTGCGAGACTCGTACGAGTTTCTCGCAAGTGTGACCCTGGCCTTAGTATAAGGGCGCAGGAAGACGGCCGTATAACTCATGCGAGGATCACTTCGCAATCCTCGGACTGCCCACTGCCGCTCCTGACATGAGTGTGACAGTGTGATGGATTACTATGCAGCTGTTACACTCAGGTCAGGAGAGCCAACTGTCAGTTCGAGGATGGCGATATGATCCTCGCATGAGAAATATGTCCGTCTGTCGGCCCCTTAACAAGTATAACATTACAGTAACCACGAGCTACATTCTATTTAATAATTTCATAATACATTTATTACTATAAAGTTATTAAAGGCTCGAGATAATTGTCTGCAGTCACTCTGAGACTACAGATGGCCAAATCATGATATGGTGCAACTGCTGTCATAAGACCCCAAGACCACTGGTGCGATCAGGCGTTCATGTGACCACGTTTGCTATTTGCACGTGTCGACTAGGTAAGTTTGACTTCTCTGAATAGAAAATAATTGGGAGAAGCCGAAAGAGTCCTCACACCACCCCATGCTCACATCAGTGATAGGGGGACTCCGTTAATTATTATGTGGGCATTTAAAGGGAATCTGTCACCCCAATTTTGCCATATCAGCTAAAGATATGGCTGTATAGTGCGTCCCATAACAAAGCTAACGGTAGGTATCATATATCCTGATACCCCCGTTTTCATATCAAAATACCTTTGTAAAGTTGGTATTTTTCGCTGTCAATCATGGCAGTCAGGTCAGGAGGGCGGCGTTTTCTCTGTCCTTCCCCCCCGCTCCTCGGCATCAATTTCGTATCGCCGTATGTGAATCCCACAGATGGCGTTCGGCTTCCCGCAATTGAGCAATTTAAATTCGGGCCGGCGCATGCGCAGTATGCTTTGCCCAACAAGCATAAAATCATTACAGTGCATGCGCTACTCTTTCCTTGCCCCGGAAGTCGTCCAAGGCAAGTAATCATTTCCGGGGCAAGGAAAGACTAGCGCATGCGTTGTAATGATTGTATGCTTTGCCCACTGATGGGCAAAGCACACTGCGCATGCGCCGCCCGAATTTGAATTGTGCAATTGCGGGAAGCCGAACGCGATACGCAACGGATGCCGAGCAGCGGGGGGAAGGTCAGAGAAAACGCCGCCCTCCTGACCTGACTGCCATGATTGACAGTGAAAAATACCAACTTTACAAAGGTATTTTGATATGAAAATGGGGTTTCAGGATATATGATACCTACCGTTAGCTTTGTTATGGGACGCACTATTCAGCCATATCTTTAGGTGATATGGCAAAATTGGGGTGACAGATTCCCTTTAAGAAGCATTATTATTTATAGGGGCACCAGTAGGGTAGTTACTGGATGGCAGACGGTGCTGATCCTGCTGTCAGTCAGTGCCGAGGTGCTGTTACAGCCGCCACTTTCTATACACAGAGCGGTGAATGTAACCGTGCCAGCGCAGCCCCTATGACTGGAAGAGCAAGGCTGCCGAGATGAGTAAAGTTCATTTCCTCCCAGCAAAGAGGCAGTCAGTGCAGGCGCCGCATGGTGTCAGAACACTATTAACGATTATACTGTGTATTGGTGGAGCAGTGGGGACATCATTCTATACGTAAGGGAACTGTGGGGGACATTATACTGTATGTTTGGGAGCTGCGGGCCCATCATACTGTATATAAGGGAGCTGTGTGCCTACCATACTGTGTATAGGGGAGCTGTGGGATCATCATACGGTGTATAAGGGAGCTGTGGGATCATCATACGGTGTATAGGGGAGCTGTGGGGGCATCATATGGTGTATAGGGGAGCTGTGGGGTCATCATACTGTGTATAGAGGAGCTGTGGGATCATCATACGGTGTTTAGGGGAGCTGTGGGATCATCATACAGTGTATAATGGAGCTGTGGGATCATCATACAGTGTATGAGGGAGCTGTGGGATCATTATACTGTGTATCGGGGAGCTGTGGGATCATACGGTGTATAGGGGAGCTGTGGGATCATCATACAGTGTATGAGGGAGCTGGAGCTGAGGGATCATCATATGGTGTATAGGGGAGCTGTGGGATCATCATACGGTGTATAGGGGAGCTGTGGGGGCATCATATGGTGTATAGGGGAGCTGTGGGGTCATCATACTTTGTATAGGGGAGCTGTGGGATCATCATACGGTGTATAGGGAGCTGTGGGATCATCATACAGTGTATGGGGCAGCTGTGGGATCATCATACAGTGTATGAGGGAGCTGTGGGATCATCATACTGTGTATAGGGTAGCTGTGGGATCATACGTTGTATAGGGGGGCTGTGGGATCATCATACTGTTTATGAGGGAGCTGGAGCTGAGGGATCATCATATGGTGTATAGAGGAGCTGTGGGATCATCATACTGTGTATAGGAGAGCTGTGGGATCATACAGTGTATAGGGGAGCTGTGGGATCATCATACTGTGTATAGGGGAGCTGTGGGGACATCATACGGTGTATAGTGGAGCTGTGGGGTTATCATACTGTGTATAGGGGAGCTGTGGGATCATCATACGGTGTATAGGGAGCTGTGGGATCATCATACAGTGTATGGGGGAGCTGTGGGATCATCATGCAGTGTATGAGGGAGCTGTGGGATCATCATACAGGGTATATGGGAGCTGTGGGATCATCATACTGTGTAGAGGGGAGCCCACCATACTGTATATAGGGGAGTTGTACATGGGGAATGTATGGGACATAATTAAATGTTAAGTGGGTACTTAAACATTATTGTTATAGGGCTCTCAGTATTGTGACTATCAAAGTTGCACATGGAGTATTATTACTTTCTAGGGACAAAATGTGGAGGGCACATGTACAGGAAATTAATATTTTCTAGGTGGTAATTACCATCTAGAGAGCACAAAGGAGGCATTATTATGGTGTAAGGTGCACAGTGGGGGCATTACTATGTAGGGCACTAGGAGGAGCTCTGCTTTTGTACCACACAGCAGGTGTAGTAATAGGGACGCATACGGCAGCAGCGGCTAGTATTGGGGTATCAGTGCAGTAATAGGGACACATACGGCAGCAGCGGCTCAGTATTGAGGTATCAGCAGGATGAGGAGTTGGTGCAGGTTGGGAATACATTGTGGAAACACAAGAAGCATGGGATGAAACTGAATGGGAGGAGACACAGACTTTTTGACAGTTAGGGTGATCTGTTATGTTTCGGTAGCTGAGGAGGACAGGAACAACAGCAGGGCAGCCGAACACCTGAGATGTTGGTAACTGATGGGTTGCAGATTCCTAAACTAACGACACAACTAGAGGTAGCCGTGGAGCGTTCCTACGTTGATCCTAGACGCCTCATCACAGCCTGAGAGATAATTACACCTAAAGGCAGAAAGATAAAAGCTATCTGCCCCGGAGCAGATCCCCAAAGAAAATAGGAAGCCCCCAAACATACAATGGCGGTTAGACAAGATGAAAATACAAACATAGGCAGAAAATAGACTGAGCAAACGCTGGGGCCACAAGCTGACTAAATAGGATAGACAGGAGAGATTACTTTCTGCAACCCAGAAAACCCTACAAAAATCCAACAATTCTGATTACAAAAATACTGAGATCACACGATCTCGCCACCCACTAAATCAGATCTCAGCCGCTGAAAAAACAGGAAAAAGCAAATGAGCAAATAACAGTGGCTGCAGAAAACTGTGAGGAGCACAGGCCCCAGGAGGGGACCTGGCTGACCTCCACAAAAGTGCAGAAAACAATGCAAAAAGCAAGCACAAAAAGAAAAGCAAAAAAATATATTATCTGAAAGCAGGAGATGCAGGCAAGACTCCAGCAAACTTCCAAATGAAGCAGGAACCACAATTGAGACAAGAACAATTGATCACCGGTAGTGTTGAGCGATACGATACTGCAAATATCGGATATCGGCTGATATTAGCTGTATCGGCCTTTCATTCCGAATAGCGATATTTTCGTCATATCGGATACCGGAATCGGATTTGTCACTGTCACTGTGAGTGTCCGTCGGTCGGGTCTGTCAGGAGTCAGTGGCACTTACCTGGCAGAAGATCTCCGGCGGTCACGTCCTGGACTGCTTGATGGCCGCCATTATCTTCTCCCTGGCGGTCACATGCAGTTTTTCGCGATAACTGCAGTGACTGCTGGGTAATCCCGGCCGTAAAGCAGTCAGTCCGATGACGTCACCGACGGGGAAGCAGGTAATCAGCTGTGCTGCGCCGGGATGACAGGCTCTGCCTGTCATTCTGATGTAGCAGAGCTGGATCGTCGTGGGACACTCGTTACTATGGACTGCGTCGGACAGGTGGTATACTGCTGTTTTTTTTTTTCATTTTTTTACAGGAGATCGATGGCGTCGCAGGATGAGACTGTAATAAAGTAATGAAAACTGTGTTGTTTTTTTTATTAAATTAAAAAACTTTTATATGAACATTCACCCGTCCGGGTACATCAACAATTTAACTATTTACATACAGGGACCCTGTCCGGGTTTATTTATAATTCTTTGGCAGGGGTGTTCCAGGTTACCACCTGGTACTCTTCTGATGCTTGCCAAACATCCGAGACACCAAGGACCACCAGGACCTGATGACGTTGTGTGTCCTGTACAGTCAAGTCGTGACCCGCTATCTGTGTCTGTGTGGCCACCTCTTTCATCTCCCTCCGGGTCTGGAGCCCTATGTCCCGGACTGAACGAACCCCA
>JARQOD010000002.1:157968457-158032225 GCA_033576555.1 Oophaga sylvatica | reverse complement strand
GGGCTCTCCAAACACATACGCCCCCAACCATTCCAAAAAAAGTCTAAAATCCAAAACGTCACATTTTCCCTTCCGAGCCCCGACTGCCCCCCATACAGTATTTTTTTTCTTCCACATTTGGTCAGCGTACTCAGGAAAATTTGGGGAAACAACTTTTGGGGGGTCCAATTTCCCCTGACCCTTGTAAAAAAAAATTTGGGGGGAAAAAAAATCTTTTTTTAAAAAAAAAAAAGGGTTTTTTTTATTTTTAGGCTGTGCTTATAACTTCTGGAAGCACTTGGGGTTTTCAAAGTGCTTCACCCACATCGAAAATTTCCTTGGGGTCTTTTTTCCCAAAAATGGGGTCATTTTGGGGGGGTTTTTCCACTTTTAGGCGCATCGGGGCTCTCCAAAGCACATGCCCCCCCAACCCTTTTCCATCAAAGTCTGCAATCCAAAACTCACTACCCCTTTCCGAGCCTTGAGTCGCCCATACAGTATTTTCCCCCACATTTTGGGTATCAGCGTACTGGGGACAAAATTGGCAACAATTTTGGGTTCCAATTTCTCGTTACCCTTTAAAAATAAAAATTGGGGCGAAAAAATCATTTTTGAAAAAAAAAAAAAAAAATTTTTTATTTTTAGGCTGTACGTTATAAACTTCTGTTAACACTTGGGGGTTCAAAGTGCCACCACACTCTGATATTTCCTTGTGGGGTCTATTTCCAAAATGGGGTCACTTGTGGGGGTTTCCACTGTAATAGGTGCATCGGGGCTCTCCAAATGTGACATGACCCCCCAGACCATTCCTCAAGCTGCAACCCAAAAAAGCACTACTTCCCTTCCGACCCCCTGACGTGCCCCATACAGTATTTCTCCCACATATTGGGTACAGCGTACCAGACAAATTGGACAACAATTTTTGGGGTTTCCAATTCTTCTGTTACCCTTGTGAAAATAAAATATTGGGGACGAAAAAATCATTTTTGTAAAAAAAAAAAAAAGATTTTTTATTTTAGGGCTGACGTATAAACTTTGGGTAAAACACCTGGGGGTTAAAAGTTCTCACCACACATTAGTTTAAGTTCCTTGAGGGGTCTATTCCAAATGGTGTCATTTATGGGGGTTTCCACTGTTTGGGGCAGACAGGAGCTCTCCAAACACGACATGGCGTCCAGCCAATCGCGTTGAAAAAGTCAGACGGCGCTCCTTCCCTTCCAAACTCTGCCAGCCCCAAACCATGGTTTACCCCCACATAGGGGGTATCAGCGCACTCAGGACAAATTGCACAATAATTTTGGAGTCTTGTTTACCCTTGGAAAAATAAAAAATTGGGGTGAAAAGATCATTTTTGTGGAAAAAAATGATTTTTAAATTTTACGGCTCTACGTTAAAACTTGTGGAAGCATTTGGGGGGTTCAAATTGCTCACCAAAGATCTAGAAAAGTTCCTTAGGGGGTCAAGTTTCCAAAATGGGGTAATTTCTGGGGGTTTCCACTGTTTAGGCACATCAGGGGCTTCCAAATGCAACATCTTTTCAATCTCAATCCACCAATTTTGGTTGGAAAAAGTCAAATGGTGCTCCTTCCATTCCGGCCTGCCGTGCGCCCAAACAGTATTTCCCCCCACATAGGGGTTCAACGTACTCAGGACAAATTGGAAAACAATTAGTGGTCCAATTTCTCCTGTTACCCTTGAGAAAATAAAAAAATTAGTGACTAAAATAAAATTTTTTGGGGAAAAAAATAGGATTTTTTATTTTCATGCCCGGGCATTATAAACTTTGTGAAGCCTTGGGGGTTTCAAAGTGCTCACCAAAGACTAGAAAAGTTCGTTAGGGGTATAGTTTCAAAATGGGGGTCACTTGGGGGAGGTTTCCCTGTTTGGCTCATCTGGGGCACGCAAACGAACATGACCCCCATCAACGTCGCTTCCAAAAAAGTTACTCTTCCTTTCCAAGCCCTGCCGTCACCCAAACAGTTCCCCCCCCCCATATGGGGTACAGGTACTCAGGACAAATGGACAACAACTTTTGGGTCCAATTTCCTTGGGGAAAATCAAAAATTTGGGACTAAAAAATCATTTTTGTGGAAAATTGTTTTTTTTTTTCAAAACCAGGCATTATAAGCTTTGTAAACACTTGGAGTTCAAAGTGCTCACAACAGATCTAGATAAGTACCTTAGGGGTCTAGTTTCCAAAATGGGCACTTGTGGGGGTTTCCACTGTTTAGGGCGCATCTGGGGCTCCCAAACACGACATGGCTCCAACCCCAATTCCAGCCAATTTTAGTTTGAAAAAGCAAACGGACTCCTTCCTTTACGAGCTCTGCCGTGTGCCCAAACAGGGTTTTCCCCCACATATTGGGGTATTGGCGGTACTCATGAGAAATTGGGATCAACCCTATCTGCCCATTTTCTCCTTTTACCCTTGTGGGAAAAAAAAAAAAAAGTTTGTAAAAGATCATTTTTGTGGCTAAAAAGTTTAAATTTCATTTTTTCCTTCCACGTTTGCTTTTTGTTCCTGTGAACACCTGAAGGGTTAATAATCCTCTTGAATGTGGTTTTGAGTACCTTAGGGGTGCAGTTTTTAAATGGTTCACTTTTGGTTTTTTTCTGCCATATAAACCCCTCAAAGTGACTTCAAATGAGAGGTGGTCCCTAAAAAAAAATGGCTTGTAAATTGTTGTAAAAATGAAAATTTCCTGGTCAACTTTTAACCCTTATATTCCCAACAAAAAAAAAATTTTGTTCCAAAATTGTGCTGAGTAAATAGACATGTGGGAAATTTATTTTTTAACTATTTTGTGGACATATTTCTCTGTTTTAAGGAATAAAAATTCAAAGTTTGAAAATTGCAAAATTTTAAAATTTTTTGCCTTTCTTTTTTTTTAAAATAAACCAATTATACGAAGAAATTTTTACTTCAACGTGAAGTACAATATGTCACAGAAAACATTTTCAGAATCGCGAAGATCCGTTGAAGCGCCAAGTTATAACCTCATAAAGAGACAGTGGCAGAATTGTAAAAATTGGCCCGGTCATTAACGTGCAAACCACCCTTGGGGGTGAAGGGTTAAAGCGTAGTGCAAAACCTATAAATGGATTCAGACGGATAGAGCGCAGTTTGGGAATGCACATGCCAAAAGTCAAAAAAAGCTTATAAGGCTTCTCAAAAAGAAGTACAAAACATTGGCATTGCACCCCAGATAGCAAAATAATCCGTTAATCCAGCTTCATGTTAAAGTAGCTCCAGCAGTGAAACGTCATTTAGGTTAGAAGCACACGCACCACTAAAATAATTACCTGTCTGACTTTGCGATCGATGCAGGACACCGGATCCCCGACGCGCGTTTCGACACTCCTTCTTCGGGGCGTAGTCTGGGAATCCGGTGTCCCTTTATACCTGACTCGGGCGGTCACTGCTGAAAAAAAAGAATACAGCGATAGGGGCTGCCAGGTTGTGCAGCCATGATAAACCCCCAGAACTCAAGCGCATGCCCCCGCACCGGGTGAGAGTCAACGTCACACGGGGTGGCCGCGCCGGCCGTCCCAAGCAACCAGCCCATACCCCCAGGAAGGAGCGAAATATCGCGAGGTCGTATAAAAAGTGGGCAAAAAACCAGGCAGTCATTGACAGAGGCGGTACAAAAACGCTCTATAGTAGGTGAAAAGCAACAATGAAAATGTATGGACTTGACAAAAATATAAATGATATTAATTCACATAAAACTGATACAAGATAACAAAGGAAATACAGAATAAATTGGATAGCGGAAACAAAATTGAATAAACAAAAATTACATCAATCATAATTAAATCATAAGGCTGAATACATAAGCTAAACGATTGATTAGCCATACTACCACTTAGTGAGACCAACAAATTTTGTACTAAATATCGGTGCAAAAAAGTAGTTCACATAAACGCACCAGGAAATAATATTGAATTCAACATAAGTGTATATGGCAGGATCACATTAGGATTGCAGTCCGTCAAAATTGTTTAAAAGGAAATTGTTGCTAGTAGTGAGTCCACATTGGATACTTGACAAATGTTGTCTGACGTAAAAAATGAAGAAGACTAAACAGGATTCACAGGCTGGAGTGAATATTGCATCATTAAGAAAAAACAAAAACACAAATGGTGAAATTAAAACCAGCAATAAAAACAAATATTAAAATACGCATTTGGGGTGGGACTTGAGTTGATTAAGGACGGAAAGGAAAACTCAGACATATCTTTAAATTTAGAGAATGAGGCAAAGCCATGAGATTCGTTCAGCCCAACTGGGGACATAGTCCCCAAGATGGTAATCCACGACATTCTTTCTGCGCAAGCTGGCGCTTGATGTCTCCTCCTCGAATCCCGCTTTGTACATGTTGGATTCCTCTAACCATAAATGACTTCGGATTACAATGATGAAATTTTTAAAATGTCTGGGTATTGTTTTAACATAGATGGGTCTGTGATGGTCAGCCGCAGCAAGAATATTACGTACATGTTCCCTTGTGCGTATTTTTGAGTTGCCCGAGATGTCATACCTATATAAATCTTTTGACAGCCACAAATAGCGTAATAAATAACTTGCGTTGTGTTGCAAGTTATGTGTTTGTCTAATAGTGTAATTTTACTTTCCCATCACCGATGAGAAGTGTTAGTTCGCATTATATTCTTACACGCAACACAATTAGCACAGGGGTAGCAGCCTTGTGGAGGACCACGTGAGTTGAAAGGATTTCTCATTGTGGGAACATAGTGACTATGTAACAAGGATGTCAGCCAAATTTTGGCTGCGCCTAGCTGTCATTAGTGGACGTTCGGAGAGAACAGCCGCTAATGAGGGTTCTGTTTGTAGAATGTTCTAGTGGCGTTGTAGGCATTCCCTCATGCGGACCATTTCTCCATTAAAGGTGGAAATGAACCTGACAATGTCAGGTTCTTGAGCTTTGGTCTTCCTTTTGTTTTGGGGATGTATTAGAGAGTTGCGCTGGCTCTTTTTGGCTCTCAATAGCCAAAATTTAATACTTCTATACTATACCCACGCATTTCGAATCTCTCCCTAAGATCAAGAGCCTGCTCCTCAAAGCGTGAGTCAGTAGAGCACACTCTGCGCAGTCTTAAAAATTGTCCAGTTGGGATGGCCCTTACAGTTGTCCCCGGATGGCATGAAGTAGCATGAAGTAATGAGTTGACCGAGGTGGGCTTCCGATAAATGTCCGTCTGTAATTGTAATGTTCATTCACTATACTTTATATCGAGAAAGTCCACCTCGTCTTACTGAAGGTATAAGTGATTTTGATATTTGAAGTGTTTTGATTTAACCCTTCCATGAAAGTATGTAATTCCTGCTCAGTGCCCCTGCCAAATAATAAGTACATCAACAATGTTACCTAAGCCAGCACTGCACATGGTCAGCGGCCTGGGCGCCCCACCCCCTGAAAATTCTCCTCTCCCAAAATCCCAAAAAGAATTGCGAAGGAGGGCGCACAGGCCGCACCCATGGCAGTGCCGCATAACTGTAAATAAAACCTGCCTTGAAAACAAAAAAATTGTGAGTGAGTATGAAATTGAGTAAATCCAAAATAAATTCGCAGAAAGGGCCACCCCAACCCATTACTCAAAAAATGACGACAAGCATCAAGACCATCTGATGGTCGGATGCACGTATAGAGTGATTCTATATCGGCTGTCACTAGAAACATATCAGGTTCCAGGGTCACGCCATCTATCCTTGCCAGGACGTCCATTGTAATCTCTGGCATAGGAGGCAGAACCTCCACCAGTGGTTTGAGATAGTGATCCACAAATTTGCAAATAGGTTCACAAAGCCCTCCTATGCCAGACACAATAGGATGCCCCGGGGTCGATAGCATTTTGTGTATCTGGGCACAAAATAAATTGTTGGTATTTTTAGGTGACTTGACCATTAGGCCTTCTAAAACGATTGCTTTGAGAGAATTACAATCCCTTGAGTATATTGTTGTAAAACCGGCGACAAGGGGGGAAACATAGGGTGTGGCCTCAAGAATTATATAAAAAGGAGGCGTTTAGACAGCTTAGGGCCCAGAGGACATACCAACGACTGGATTTAACCCCTTGAGAGCTTTTTCAGCAGAGTTGGAGATGATTCTCTATCGGGCATTTAAGGAGGGCTTAATCCCCAAAAAGTTTTTAGAAGGCCTAATGGTCAAGTCACCTAAAATACCAACAATTTATTTTGTGCCCAAGATACAAAAAAAATGCTATCGAACCCCCGGGGCGTCCTATTGTGTCTGGCATAGGAGGGCTTTGTGAACCAAATTTGCAATTTGTGGATCACTACTCAAACCACTGGTGGGGTTCTGCCCCCCTATGCCGAGATACAATGGACGTCCTGGCAAGGATAGATGGCGTGACCCTGGAACCTGATATGTTTCTAGTGACAGCCGATATAGAATCACTCTATACGTGCATCCGACATCAAGATGGTCTTGATGCTTGTCGTCATTTTTTGAGTAATGGGAGTTGGGATGGCCCTTTCTGCAATTTATTTTGGATTTACTCAATTTCATACTCACTCACAATTTTTTTGTTTTCTAAGGACAGGTTTTATTTACAGTTATGCGGCACTGCCATGGTGCGGCCTGTGCGCCCTCCTTCGCAAATCTCTTTTTGGGATTTTGGGGAGGAGAATTTTCGGGGGGGAGGGCACCCAGGCCGCTGACCATGTGCAGTGCTGGCTTAGGTACATTGATGATGTACTTATTATTTGGCAGGGCACTGAGCAGGAATTACATACCTTCATGGAAGGGTTAAATCAAAACACTTCAAATATCAAAATCACTTATACCTTCAGTAAGACCGAGGTGGATTTTTCCGATATAAAGATACTAGTGGGTAACATCTACAATTTACAGCGGACATTTATGGGAAGCCCACCTCGGTCAACTCATTACTTCATGCTACTTCATGCCATCCGGGGACAACTGTAAGGGCCATCCCAACTGGACAATTTTTAAGACTGCGCAGAGTGTGCTCTACTGACTCACGCTTTGAGGAGCAGGCTCTTGATCTTGGGGAAAGATTCGAAATGCGTGGGTATAGTAATAGAAGTATTAAATATGGTACTTGAGAGCCAAAAAGAGCCAGCGCAACTCTCTAATACATCCCCAAAAACAAAAGGGAAACCAAAGATCAAGAACCTGACATTGTCAGGTTCATTTCCACCTTTAATGGAGAATGGTCCGCCATGAGGGAATGCCTACAACGCCACTGGAACATTCTACAAACAGAACCCTCATTAGCGGCGTTCTCTCCGAACGTCCACTAATGACAGCTAGGCGCAGCCAAAATTTGGCTGACATCCTTGTACATAGTCACTATGTTCCCACAATGAGAAATCCTTTCAACTCACGTGGTCCTCCACAAGGCTGCTACCCTGTGCTAATTGTGTTGCGTGTAAGAATATAATGCGAACTAACACTTTCTCATCGGCTGATGGGGAAAGTAAATTACACTATTTAGACAACACATAACTTGCAACACAACGCAAGTTATTTATTACGCTATTTGGGCTGTCAAAAGATTTATATAGGTAATGCATCTCGGCAACTCAAAATACGCACAAGGAACATGTACGTAATATTCTTGCTGCGGCTGACATCACAGACCCATCTATGTTAAAAACAATACCCAGACATTTTAAACAATTTCATCATTGTAATCCGAAGTCATTTATGGTTAGAGGAATCCAACATGTACAAAGCGGGATTCGAGAGGAGACATCAAGCGCCAGCTGCGCAGAAAGAATGTCGATGGATTACCATCTTGGGGACTATGTCCCCAGTTGGTCTGAACGAATCTCATGGCTTTGCCTCATTTCTCTAAATTAAAGATATGTCTGAGTTTTTCCTTTCCCGTCCTTAATCAACTCAAGTCCCACCCCAAATGCGTATTTTTAATATTTGTTTTTATTGCTGGTTTTAATTTCACCATTTGTGTTTTTGTTTTTTCTTAAGTGATTGCAATATTCACTCCAGCCTGTGAATCCTGTTTAGTCTTCTTCATTTTTTACATCAGACAACATTTGCTCAAGTATCCAATGTGGACTCACTACTAGCAACAATTTCCTTTTAAACAACTTTGACGGACTGCAATCCTAATAGTGATCCTGCCATATACACTTATGTTGAATTCAATATTATTTCCATGGTGCGTTTATGTGAACTACTTTTTTGCACCGATATTTAGTACAAAATTTGTTGGTCTCACTAAGTGGTAGTATGGCTAATCAATCGTTTAGCTTATGTATTCAGCCTTATGATTTAATTATGATTGATGTAAATTTTTGTTTATTCAATTTTGTTCTCCGCTATCCAATTTTATTCTGTATTTCCTTTGTTATCATGTATCAGTTTATGTGAATTATATTCATTTATATTTTGTCAAGTCCATACATTTATACATTGTTGCTTTTCACCTACTATATGCAGCGTTGTGTACCTGCCTCTGTCAATAGACGTGCCTAGGTTTTGCCCACTTTGTATATCGACTCTCGCGATATTTCGCTCCTCTCCTGGAGTATGGGCTGCGTTGCTTGGGACGGCCAGGCGCCGGCCGCCCCGTGTGACGTGACTCATTACCCGTGCGGGCGCATGCACCGGGTAATTCTGGGCTTATAATCATGGCTGCACACACCTGTGCTAGCCCCTATCGCTGTAATCTTTTGTCAGCACGTGACCGACTGAGTCAGGTATATAAGGAGACACCAGATTCCCCAGACTACGCCCCCTGAAGAAGGAGTGTCGAAACGCGCGTCGGGGATCCGGTGTCCTGCACTCAGATCTGCAAAGTCATGACAGGTATTATTTTAGTGGTGACTGTGTGCTTCAACCTAAATGACTGTTATACCACTGCTGGAGCTACTTTAACATGAAGCTGGACTAACGGATTATTTTGCTCATCTGGGGCATGCAATGCCAATGTTATTGTACTCTCATTTTGAGAAGCCTTATAAGCTATTTTGACTTTTGGCATGTGCATTCCCTAACTGCGCTCCTATCCGTCTGTAATACCATTATAGGATTAGCACTACTGCTTTAATCAGTCATACCATGATAATTTCTTTTTGAGCTGTCATGTGGTCCATTCTCACTTTGCATATTTGATTCAGGACACCCTTTTTTTGCTACAATCTTTTGGTTTTGAGGCTATTCTATGACCCATTTATATTCATGATATTTCCTCTGCTCACCCCCACTGCTTTATCAGTGGATTTTCATGCCTTACTGTATGTTATATAGATAATTTCTCTTTCTTTAAACACTATTTGTGTTCTAAATAAAAATTTAATAAATATTGATGTTTTTATTAGCATTTTGACTCCATGTCTCTTATCGTTCAAAATTATTTTCTGTCTGTGTCTGTATTTCCTCTTGTCTAACCGCCATTACATGTTTGGGGGCTTCCTATGTTCTTTGCGGATCTGCTCCGGGCAGATAGCTTTCCTCTTTCTATCTTTAGGTGTGGTTAGCCTCCCAGGCTGTGACGAGGCGTCTAGGACCAACGTAGTAACGCTCCACGGCTGCCTTTAGTTGTGGTGGTTAGTCAGGGTACTGCAATCCAGTAGATTCCAACCTCTCTGGTGTATTGCCGTTTTTGCCTGCTCTCCTGAGCTACCAAAACATAACAATTCAGGCCTCCAAAGAGAGGATGATGTCTTCCGCCGATGCCCATCGGCGCCCCGCTCCTACTTTTGCTCCGGGTGACCTAGTGTGGCTCTCTACTCGAAACTTCAGGCTACGTGTTGAGTCCACCAAGTTGGCACCTCGCTTTTTGGGTTCCTTTACAGTTCTTGAGCAGGTGAATCCGGTGGTTTACCGCCTAGCCTTCCGCCTCGCCTTGGTATCACCGACACCTTTCACGTGTCCCTCCTGAAACCCGTGGCAATTTCCCGGTTTTTCCGAGTCATCTGTCGGACGTCGGATTCATCTACCGACGATCATGAGTGAACGCCATTGTTGGGTGCAAGGTGGTACAAGGCAAAAAATTTTATTTGATGGATTATGGGCCTGAGGATAGGTCCTGGGAGCCTGCCAAGCATGTTCACGCTCCGCAGCTCATCGCTGCCTTTGAGTGCAGCGAGGCCAAAGAAGGGGGGCCCTAAGAGGGGGGTAATGTTAGGGTTCGAGTTCCTGCTGCTGCACAAGGATAGTCTCGAACCAGTCCCGCTGCGGTCCCCCATCCATCTCCGGCCGCAGTGGAGCCTGCTCAGCAAAGATGTCGGTCTCAGCGTCTCGCCTGGTCTAATACTGTGCATAGACTTGCTGCTGCCTCGTCATTTCTGCTATTGTAGCCACTACTGGTCAGCGCGAGCTGACGTCTTTAGGTCTAAGTCCTTTGTTGCTTCATCTGAGCAGCCCAGGGAAAGATCTCCCTTTGGAGAACTGGGGTCACATGCTCAGATACAGCTGTCACTATTATTGGTACTTCAGGAAGGTCCTCCGGCTGTTGATGTTCTGAAGCAGCTTCCCATTGGTCCTTCCTGGAAGGTCTTTTTCTTGTGGCTGCTATAAAAGCTGTCCTTACCCCACGGCCATGTGTTAGGATCAATTGCATTATGTGCTTTGCGCCAGTGTGATCATGCACGCATGTGGTTAGGGCTCGGCTGAAATAAGCCCCTAGAATACCGGCTTGTCCGGTAAGGAGATTGCTTGATTGCATTGCTGTCTGCATGATCACGGACTGCTATCCGCACAGCAGTTATCTGTGTATCCCTGTGGTGTTAACAGGACACAGTACCTATCTCTGCGTCTTTACCTCAGCGACTCTGTGGTGTAACAGATTTCGCTTATATCGCTATATAGCGCTGCGACATTCCTGTTAGCGGCTCTGTGGATTAATAGAGTTCGCATTTTCTGCCACAGCGCACTACGGCATTTATTTTAGCGACTCTGCGGGATAACAGAGTTCGCTACTTTACGCCATCTAACTAGCAGCAGGCTCTGCCTGCACGGGGGACCCCAGGCTGCGAACACACCTCTCTACATTATTTATGAGGTGCGTTCCACAGACCCTAACATACTGTTTGCCTATGAAGTGAATTCAAGGCCTGCTCCAAATTTGGACGCATCACATAACCCTTTGAACAGATGTCCTGGATGGCCACATGAAATCAAAATTATTATTCAATTGGCACTCCCATACTGTTTCCCTATGCATTTAATGAACGGCCTGCCCTGACCCAAAGTTACACGCACCCCAATAACCCTTTGAACCAAAGCACTGGATGGGCCCCATGAAGTCAAAATTGCCATTATTATTCATTTGGTACTCCCCTACTGTTTTCCAAAGCATTGAGGGCAAGGCCTGCCATGCCCCAAAGTTACACACACCCAATAATCCTTTGAACTGTCATACCGGGTGGCCAATGAAACCAAAGTTCCCATTATTATTCATGTGGTACTCTCATAATATTTGTCCATGTAGTGAAGGCAAGTCCTGCACCAAATTTTGACTTACCCCAATAACTCTTTGAAAAGACGTACTGGATGGCCACATGAAACCAAAGTTCCAATTAATAATTTGGTACTCCCATACTGTTTGCCTATGCATTGAATGCAAGGTCTGCCCTGCCCCAAAGTTTCAAGCACCCCAACAACCATTTGAACTGATGTACTGGATGGCCACATGAAATCAAAGTTGCCATTATTATTCATTTGAAACTCCAATATTGTTTGCCCATGAAGTGAATGCAAGGCTTGCCCTGCCCAAAAGTTACATGCACCCCAATAACCCTTTGAACCACGTACTGGATGGCCACATGAAACCAAAGTTTCCATTATATTCATTTGGTACTCACATAATGTTGCCCATGAAGTGAATGAAAGGGCCTGCTCCAAATTTGGACACACCTCAATAACTCTTTGCAAAGGTGTCCTGGATGGCCACATAAAACTAAAGTTCCCATTATTTTTTCATTTTTTACTCCCATAAAGTTTGCCTGTGAATGAATGCAAGTCCGGCTCCAAATTCGTACACACGCTAATAACCATTTAACAGACATCCTGGATGGCCACATGAAACAAAAGTTCCTATTATTATTCATTTGGTATTCCCCATACTATTTGCCTATGAATTGAATTCAAGGCCTTCCCTGCTGCAAAGTTACACACACCCCAATAACCCTTTTAACCAACATACTGGTGGCCACATAAAACGAAAGTTCCCAATTATTATTCATTTGATACTCCCGTACTATTTGCCCATGAAGTGAATGCAATGCCGGCCCTGCCCCAAAGTTACATTCACCCCAATAACCCTTTGAGCCTATGTACTGGATGGCCACATGACACCATTGCATAGTTGATGGAGAACACATGACAGTGTTAAATTGCATTGTTGAGGCTGAAGACCCATCATTCGAGCATTGCAGTGTTGAGGCTGAAGACCCGACACTGGAGCTTTACTGTTTTGAGCTTTAAAAACCTGCATTAGATCATTGCAGTGTTGAGGCTGAAGATCCAGCTTTGGAGCATTGCAGTGTTGAGGCTGAAGACCCGACAGTGGAACATTTAAGTGACGAGGCTGAATACCAAGCATTGGAGCATTGCATAGTTGAGGCTAAACACCCAGAAGTGTTAAATTGCAGTGTTGAGGCTGAATACCCGGCAATGAAGGATTGCAGTGTTGAGGCTGAAGACCCGACAGTGGAACATTTATTTGCTGAGGCTGAAGACCTGACAGTGGAGCATTGCAGTGTTGAGCCTGAAGAACCTGCATTGGAGCATTGCAGTGATGAGGCTGAAGACTCGGCATTGGAGCATTGCAGTGTTGAGGCTGAAGACCTGGCATTGGAGCATTGCGGTGTTCCGGCTGAAGACCAGACAGTGAAATATTTAATTGTTGAGGCTGAAGACCTGACAGTGGAACATTTAAGTGTTGAGGCTGGAGACGCGGCATTGGAGCATTGCATAGTTGAGGCTGAAACCTCGCAGTGTTAAATTGCAGTGTTGAAGCTGACCACCCCTACAGTTCCCATTATTATGAAATGGGTCTGACATACTGTTTACCTATGCAGTGAATGCAAGTCCTGCCCCAAATTGGGATGCACTCTAATACCCCTTGAAGAGATGTGGAGGAGGGCCTCATAAACATCTGCCCTTCCCATTACAAAGGAGCAATCTCCTATACTTGTAATGCCCATTAAGTAAGTGTATGGGCAGACAAACATTTCCCCCTGGGGGTAAACATCAACATACTGTCTAAAAATTTTGGTTACGGGCATCATAAACACCCTTTAAAACAATAATGTTGGTGTGTTGCATCACTGATCACAGTCACCCTGGTGATATACAGGTGGTGGATGAAAAGACGTAGCGGAGGGCCTCCTAAAATCTGTTCCCATTAAAAGGAGTGGGTCTCCTATACTTTGTAATGCCAATACAGTAAGTGTATTGGCTAACAAACATTTCCCCCCGGGGTGTATACTTTAGCATACTGTGTTAAAAATTTGTTTATGGGCATCATAAACACCCTTTACAACACTAATGTGGTGTTGCATAACGGAGTATGGTCACCCTTGTGATCTAGTGGTGGTGGATGAAAGCGAGACGTGGAGGAGGGCCTCCTTAAAATCTGTTCTCATTACAAATTAGTGGGTCTCCTATACTTGTAATGCCCATGAAGTAAATGTATGGGCTGACAAACATTTCCCCATGGGTGTATACAACAACTTACTGTCTTAAAATTTTGTTTACGGGCACCGTAAACACCCTTTAAAATAGTAATGTTGGTGTTGCATCAAGGACCATGGTCACCATGATGATATAGTGATTGTGGATGATGAGGATAAGGAGAAGGACAACAGCATATAGGCTAAATCAGGAAACGTATACACCTGTGTGCATGTGAATAAACCCCCCAAAAAATACACTGGATTTGAGTATATATTACGCTGCTATCATTCGTGGTGTAGAGAAGTC
Organism: Oophaga sylvatica; assembly: GCA_033576555.1. Lineage (NCBI taxonomy): Eukaryota > Metazoa > Chordata > Amphibia > Anura > Dendrobatidae > Oophaga > Oophaga sylvatica. Next base: position 158,018,285 of record JARQOD010000002.1, on the reverse strand, counting down.
TGGCCCAATCCAGCCCTTGTTCATTTTTTTAAGAGTCAGCCTGTCAGCTTTTTCAGTTGACAGGCGGATGCACTTATCAGTTATAATTCCACCAACAGCACTAAATACCCGCTCTGAAAAAATGCTAGCGGCAAGGCAGGCCTGGACCTCAAAGGTGTAGAGAGCTAGTTCATGACACGTGTCCAGCTTGGATACCTAATAATTATAAGATACAGAGGAATCACGGAGGACGTTGGTATGGTCAGCAAGGTACTCCCTCAGCATCTTTCAAAAATTTGCACTCCTTTTGAGAGTACCCCCCCCTTGCCTCAGGGCCTGTGCGATTTGAGAGTCTGAGAAAAGTCTCCCAGAAATTTGCCAGTGTTCCCCTGCCTCTGCTGGATTGGAGTTGTGTCTCTCTCGCCTGTTCTTCTTGGTTTTCTAATGAACTGTGACCTCTGTTGCCAGCGTTTTCAGATGGGAATTTTTTTAATAATTCCACAACAAGGGCCTCTGGTACTGAACCATAATAGTACACCTTATTGTGTCAGGAATAAGAATTAAAAGTTCTCCATGTAGCATGGATCTAGAAGTGTTACCAAACAATAATGAGTGTCACCCAAAATTTTGAGAATGTGATTGTCACGGTCAAGGCAGCGTAAAATAAACTCAGCCATGCATGCAAGACTGCTAGTAGGCAAGATTTCCATGTCCTCACCAAGAGGACGACTGAACATACTCTCCTCCTCCTCCTCTTCCTCTTCCTCCTCATCCTTGTCCTCAGGCCATCCACACTGAATAGACGGTATGACAGTTGTACAGGTAGTACCGTTTATAGCGCATGAAGCTAGCTCCTGTTCTTCCTCCTCCTCATCTTCCTCATTGTCACCCAATCCACATTGGGTTAAGATGAGGCTGGGCTGTGTGTAATCACCCTGTATGGTTCCTTGCTCCATCTCATCTTGCTCCACCAGCAATGCATCCTCTTTTATTTTGAGCAGAGAGTATTTCAGAACACAGAGAAGCGGGATGGTGATGCTAATTATGGAGTCAAAGCCCCTCAGCATTTTGGTAGAGTCCTCAAAGTTTTGAAGGATGGCACATAAGTCTCACATCTATGTCCACTCCTGAAGTTTTGTGTGGAGTCTGAACTGAATACCGACGGCCTTGCTGATGATGATGGTAGTCAACAACTGCCCTCTTCTAATCACAAATCATTTCCAACATCTGCAGTGCAGAGTTTCAATGCGTGGAGACATCACAAATCAGTCGATGAGCCGGAATCTGCAAACGCTGCTGAAGCACAGCAAGGGCGGCTGTAGCTGACTTTCTAAAATGGGCACACAGGCGGCGTACTTTGACAAGCAGATCCGGCAGCTACGGATAGCTTTCGAGAAACTGTTGAACAACGAGGTTAAGCACATCGGCCAGGCATGGTTACGTGTGTGAGGTCGCCTCGCCTCAGAACCATTACCAGGTCTGTTATGATTTGGTAGCTGAGGAGAGCAGGCAAAAAGGAAATACACAAGAGCAGTTGGAAACTATGAGATTGCAGTACCCTGACTAACCACCACAACTAGAGGCAGCCGTGGAGCGTTCCTACGTTGGTCCTAGACGCCTCGTCACAGCCTGAGAAACTAACTACACCTAAAGATAGAAAGAGGAAAGCTATCTGCCCCGGAGCAGATCCCCAAAGAACATAGAAAGCCCCCAAACATGTAATGGCGGTTAGACAAGAAGAAATACTGACACAGACAGAAAATAGTATGAGCAAAGGTTGGGGCCCAAACTTACTAAATAGAAAAGGATAGGAAGGGCACTTACTGCAATCCCAAAAAACCCTGAAAAGCACCAACTCTACTAATTTCAAAAGCACCTGAGATCACACGACTAGTGTTGAGCGATACGATAATGCAAATATCGGCTATCGGCCGATATTAGCTCTATCGGCCTTTCGATAATTCGTTTCGATATTTTCGTCTTATCGAATACCGGAATCGGATATGTCACTGTCACTGTGAGTGTCCGTCGGTCGGTCTGTCAGTAGTCAGCGGCACTTACCTGGCAGAAGATCTCCGGCGGTCACGTCCTGGACTGCTTGATGGCCGCCATTATCTTCTCCCTGGCGGTCACATGCAGTTTTTCGCGATAACTGCAGTGACTGCAGGGTAATCCCGGCCGTAAAGTAGTCAGTCCGATGACGTCACCGCCGGGGAAGCAGGTAATCAGCTGTGCTGCGCCGGGATGACAGGCTCTGCCTGTCATTCTGATGTAGCGGAGCTGGATCATCGTGGGACACTCGTTACTATGGACTGCGTCGGTCAGGTGGTATACTTTTTTTTTTTTTTTTTTCATTTTTTTACAGGAGATCGATGGCGTCGCAGCAGGATGAGACAGTAATAAAAGAAATGAAAACTGTATTTTTTTTTTTTTTTATTAAATTAAAAAATTTTTTTTGGAACATTCACCCGTCTGGGTACATAAACAATTTAACTATTTATTTACATACAGGGACCCTGTCCGGGTTATTTAGACTTCTTTGGCTGGCCTCTTCCAGGTACCACCTGGTACTCTTCTGGTGCTTGCCAAACATCCGAGGCACCAAGGACCACCAGGACCTGATGACGTCGTGTGGCCTGTACAGTCAAGTCGTGACCCGCTATCTGGGTCTGTGTGGCCACCTCTTTCATCTCTCTCCGGGTCTGGAGCCCTATGTCACGGACTGTACGAACCCCAGGGGGCCTAACAGGCGCCGGGTACGGGCCAGCTATACTTATCATGTCCATAGCTGGGGCTGCTGAGGAGACCACTGAGGGAGGCTGGGGAGATTTACGGCGTGGGGTGGGCACTTTTGCAGAGGCCTGGATGTGGGAGGCTGAAGGCTTCGAGGGTCTCACAGGTTCCTGACACACTGGGGAGTAGGGGTCGCACCTGGTAACATTTAGGGCGTACCACCCATTGTAACCCCAGTGTCGGGTGTAAGTCACCAAGTCTCCTGGCAACAGGTCCCTCCCCGGGTGTCCTTTGGGAGGTGAGCCTCCACGTCCCGCCGGGTCACAAAGACTTCTAAATAAAGTCCAGGCTCCTTGATGAAGCCCCACCCACCTTTCAATTTAAAGTTCCGTACTGCACCCTTACGCCGCGGCTCACTCAGGGTTCCTTTGTCCTTTCTCATCCGGTCCTTATCTGCCCGGTCCTTCTCCAGGTGACGTTGGCGAAGTTTTAGGGTTTCTCGCTGCTCCCTTTGTCGCTCTGCTTCCTTCTCCCAACGTCTCCACTCTTCCTCCTGACGCCGATTGTAATTCTCCTCCACCAGTTGCTCCATGTCTCCACCACTCCACTGCAGCTTACAGTGTCCGGTTTGCAGCAGCTCTCCTGTCGCCCCCCAGTCCTGGCGGTGCTCCCCTGCGGAGGAAGCAGACGGCTCTAAATCAGATGACAGTCGGGGCTCCGGTACAGGCAGGTAGTGCTCTGGTGCCTGCGCGGCCTCCTCCATGAGGACGGGTGTCGCTTCTTCTGTCTCAGCGACCGGGGCAGACAGCGGGATTTGGGGTGCTGCTGACGGTGCTGCGGTTTTTGCAGGAACGGGTGCCTCCACTGCGACAACGTCAACCGGATCACATTGCAAGGGCTCCTCTACTATAACGGGTGCCTCACCTTCCGGTACAGACACTTCAGGTAAGAGGGATTGGCGCCGCTCCAAGTTTATTTTTAGGGCACGCCAGCTGGCTTCCATCCTGGCGACCTCCTCCCGGTGCCGGCCAGGCCTCTCAGGGTATCCTCCGCTTCTTGCAGCGTAGGAGGGTTTACAGGCCGGGTGCCCAACGGTGATTCCGTGGCGATCGGGTCGCTTCCGTGGGGGGAGAGCTCTGACTGCTCCATCCCTTCCCACTTCTGCTCGTCGTGTCCATTAGCCATCTCTGCCAAGTCACATGTCTCATATCTGGAGAGGGCCCCTCTTTTGTAGGGAGGCGGAACCTTCTCACACTGAGGAGGATGAGGAGGCGGAACTCCAGAGCTGTGGGGCACGATGTTACATTGCAGTACCATTTACAGTGGGCGGCCATCGTTTTCACGCCACTGAGTGAGTGACACCCACGAAGAGCACGCCCTTCTTCTTCACCAGTGCCTCGTCGTGACGCAGATATGGCGGAAAAATGGCAAATACATTCTCTAATGATTTTAGCAATTCTCAAGCACAAAACCAGTGCAATTCAGGCACACAGGACTCGCTTATAGCGAGCTACAGAATCCTGTTCGTGACGCCCAAGTTGAGTCGCACAGAGCCAGAGGTTTTCAGGGTACTCGGCACCGAGCCCGTCGACTTCTATGGGGTATGTCACGTCTTTACCCGGCAATTGAATTAGAGTCGATTTTACTATGTAGAAGTGTATAAACTATAAATATATGTATATATATATGTCACAATGACATGTATATATATTATATATGTATTCTATGTGTGTATATTTTGTGTTTACAACGAAAGAAAGGGTTTTTTTTGTTGCGATATTTTGTTCCCATAGACTTACATGGACTTCCGGTATCGAAATCGGATATCGACGATATTTAGTGCTATCGGCGATACAATTTCGATACGATATTTTTAGATATCGAGCAATATCGCTCAACACTACACACGACCTCTACCACCTAAATTAGTTCTCTGGTGTAACCAAAAACAAAACAGCAGCCACTGAGAAAACTGGAAAAAGCAAATGTACAAACATAAGTGGCTGAACTGAACTGAGAGGCAAAAGCCCCCAGAGGGGACCCAGAAGGCCCCCACAGAAGTGCAGGACAAAATGCAAAAATCAAGCACAAAAACAAAAAGAAGAAAATGTCTTATCTCTTAGCAGGAGATTCAGACACAACACAGCAGGTTTCAAAGGAAACAGGAATCAAGGATTGAGACCAGAACAATTGATCACCGGCAACCCTGATGGGAAGATGACTCCCTTATATAAGACCAGTCAGTAACACCTGATTCCCAATCCTCACAATCTTCACTGGACAGACCAGTACCTCTGTAACCACCAGAGGTAGCTTCTGCTCAGAACTCATTTCCAGCCTATTCACAACAGTACCCCCCCTTGAGGAGGGGTCACCGAACCCTCATTTGAGCAACCAGGTCGGTCAGGATGAATTCTATGATACGCACGGATGAGTCTCCTAGCATGGATGTCCGAAGCAAACACCCAAGAATTGTCTTCCTGACCATAACACCAAATACTGGAGTTTCCGTCTAGAAAAACGAGAATTCAATATTTTCTCAACCACATACTCCAGATTGCCCTCAACCAAAACAGGGTCAGGAGGCACAGTAGTAGGAACCACTGGCTCAACAAACCTCTTCAACAAGGACTTGTGGAACACGTTATGGATCTTAAATGTCCCTGAAAGAAGCAAACAAAAAGAAACAGTGTTAAGAATCTCCATGATCTTATAAGGTCCAATGAACCTAGGCTTAAATTTAGGAGATGCCACTCTCATAGGAATATTTCTTGAGGACAACCAGACCAAGTCCCCCACTTTAAACCGAGGACCATCAGTCCTATGCCGGTTAGCAAACCGCTGGGCCCTCTCCTGAGAGAGGGACAACCTCTCCACTACCTGGTCCCAAATCTGTTGCATACGCTCCACAACAGAGTCAACAGACGGGCAGACAGAAGCCTCCGTCTGTCCAGAAGAAAATCGAGGGTGAAACCCAGAATTACAGAAAAATGGAGACATCAAAGTGGAAGAGCTAGCCCTATTATTAAGAGCAAACTCAGCCAAAGGCAAAAAAGAGACCCAGTCATCCTGATCAGCAGACACAAAGCATCTTAGATAAGGCTCCAATGTCTGGTTTGTTCTCTCAGTTTGACCATTGGTCTGAGGATGAAACGCCGAAGAGAAAGACAATTGAACACCAATTTTAGAACAAAATGTCCTCCAAAATCTGGAAACAAACTGGACTCCTCTGTCAGACACAATGTTCTCAGGAATGCCGTGTAAACGAACCACGTGCTGAAGGAACAAAGGCACCAATTCAGAGGAGGAAGGTAACTTAGGTAATGGCACAAGATGTATCATCTTGGAAAACCTATCGCAAATCACCCAGATGACGGTCATTCTCTGAGAAACAGGGAGGTCGGAAATTAAATCCATAGAGATATGGGTCCATGGTCTCTTGGGCACCGGAAATGGCATCAACAAACCACTAGAACGAGAGCAAGGCTTGGAGCGAGAGCAAGTCCTGCAGGACTGCACAAACTCCCTGACATCACGAGACAAGGTAGGCCACCAAAAGGACCGACCAACCAATTCCCTGGTACCAAAAATCCGGGATGACCGGCCAACGCGGAACAATGAATCTCAGACATTACACTCTTTTTCCACTGGTCCGGGACAAACAATTTCCCAACAGGGCAGCGCTCGGGCTTATCTTCCTGGCACCCCTCCAGAGCCAGTCTCAAATTGGGCGAGATGGCGGAAAGAACTACACCCTCTTTCAAAATAACAGAAGGATCAGATAACTCAGGAGAGTCAGCCAGGAAACTCCTCGAGAGGGCATCCGCCTTAACATTTTTTAGTGCCAGGAAGAAATGAAACCACAAAATTAAAACGTGTGAAAAACAAGGCCCACCTGGCCTGTCTAGGATTAAGTCGCTTGGCAGATTCCAGATAAACTAGATTCTTATGGTCAGTAAGGACCACCACCTGATGTTTGGCTCCCTCCAGCCAATGTCTCCACTCTTTCACAAAAGCCCACTTCTATGGCATTAATCTCGTAACCTCCCGATTAATCCACAATGCATTCGAACTTATTTCACGCTTTCACAGTGGGAGAAAATTGATTCGAGGTAGCACGAAAAAGGATCCAAACAATGGTTTTAACCATTATCTAGGATATTGTCATTTTCGAGAAGGTACTTTTTCTTATTTGGGACAAAACGGCACCTGCCCCAATTTCAGAGGCATCAACCTCCACCTGAAATGGTAGAGAAACATCAGGCTGCCGTAGAACAGGAGCAGAAGTGAAACTCTGCTTAAGTTCCTGAAATGCAGAGACTGCCTCAGGAGGCCAATTCACCACATCAGAACCCTTCTTGGTCAAATCAGTTAATGGTTTAACAATAACAGAGAAATTACCAATAAATTTACGATAAAAATTGGCAAAACCCAAGAATCTTTGAAGAGCCTTTAAAGAAGTAGGTTGGACCCAATCACAGATAGCCTGAACTTTGACCGGGTCCATTTCAATAACAGATGGGGACAAAAAAAACCCAGAAATGAGATCCTCTGAACGCCAAAAAGACACTTTGATCCCTTCACATACAGAGCATTCTCTCTCAAAATCTGGAACACAGTCCGAACATGTTTTACATGAGAGTCCCAGTCATTGGAAAAAATCAAGATATCATCCAAATAAACAATCAGAAATTTATCCACAAAATCCCTGAAAATGTCATTCATGAAGGACTGGAAGACAGAAGGAGCATTAGTGAGCCCAAAGGGCATCACAAGGTACTCAAAATGCCATTCAAGGGTATTAAATGCCGTCTTCCATTCATCCCCGTGCTTAATGCGAATAAGGTTATATGCCCCCCTGAGGTCAAGCTTGGTAAACCAAGTAGCGTTTTTCACCCTGGAAAACAGATCAGAGATCAAGGGTAACGGATATTGATATTTCACAGTAATATTGCTCAAGAGACGATAATCAATACACGGCCTTAATGAACCATCCTTTTTGGCCACAAAGAAAAAACCGGCACCTAAGGGTGAAGAGGATGGTCTGATATGACCCTTTTCAAATGACTCCTTGATATAAGACCGCATAGCGTCATGTTTAGGTACAGACAAGTTAAAAAGGCGACCTTTAGGGAATTTACTACCAGGCACTAATTCAATAGCGCAGTCATAGCTCCTATGGGAGGGCAAGGATGCAGATTTACTTTCGCTAAACACATCAGAAAAATCAGTCAAAAAGTCAGGAACAACCTGAGCCTGGGGGGAGGCAGAAAAAACAGGAGTGTTGGTATTAACACATTGGCAGCCCCAACTGGTTACAGACACAGATTTACAATCCAAAACAGGATTATGAGACTGTAACCAAGGGAAGCCCAGCACGATAATGTCATGCAGATTATACAGAACCAAAAATTTGCAGCACTCCTGGTGATCAGGTTCTACTCTCATTATCACCTGAGTAGAGAACTGAGGTTTAATTCTCAGCCAAAGGGGTAGAATCGATCCCCAGTAGGGGAATAGACTTCCTAGGGGTATCAAGGGAAACCCACAACGTTTAGCAAAATCAAAATCCATCAGGTTAATAGCTGCTCCAGAATCAACAAAAGCCTGAGCAGAAAATGAGGACAGAGAGCATATCAGAGTAACAGTTAACAAAAACTTAGTCTGAACACTACCCAAGACAACTGAGCGAGCAAAACGTCTTCCCCGCTTAGGGCAGACAGAAACAGCATGAGAGGCATCACCACAGTAGAAGCATAACCCATTGCGCTTTCGAAATTCATGACGCTGTGCCCCAGAAACCACTCTATCATACTGCATGGATTCAGAAGCAGGTTCACAAGGCAACATTATTCCACGCATACCTTTCCGCTCACGCAAACGTCTGTCAATTTGAATCGCTAATGACATAGAATCATTGAGACCAGAGGGAACAGGGAATCCCACCATAACATCCTTTACATTATCTGACAGTCCCTTCCGAAAAAGAGCTGCCAAAGCGTCGTCATTCCATTTGGTCAGGACTGCCCACCTACGGAATCTCTGACAGTATAACTCAGCGTCCTCAAGCCCCTGACTTAATGCCAACAAAGTTTTTTCAGCTTGATCAGTGACATTAGGCTCATCGTACAATAACCCCAAAGCCTGAAAAAACGCATCAACATCACTCAAAACAGGATCCCCAGGTGTCAGGGAAAAAGCCCAATCCTGAGGGTCGCCGCGCAGGAGAGAGATGACAATTTGAACCTGCTGCGCTGCGTTCCCTGAGGACTTAGATTTTAAGGCAAAAAACAATTTACAGTTATTTTGAAATTCAGAAACTTAGCTCGATCCCCTAAAAACAAATCTGGCATGGGAATCCTAGGTTCCACAACAGGCAACCTAGCAAGATAGGTAGCAATACTCCGAACTTCAGTGGCAAGCTTATCCACACGGCCAGACAACTGTGCAAACTCCATTGAGAAAAAAAAAAATCCTCCTCAGCACCAAGAGATACAGAGGGAAAAAAAAAATGCAACAAACAGAAAAAAAAAATCTCTGACAACTCTGACAACTTTTTTCTTTCACAATATTTTTCCCTTCTGTGAGTACCATATAATTTTCAGTTTGGGCCGGTGATACTGTTATGATTTTGTAGCTGAGGAGATCAGGCAAAAAGGAAATACACCAGAGCAGTTGGAAACTATGAGATTGCAGTACCCTGACTAACCACCACAACTAGAGGCAGCCGTGGAGCGTTCCTACGTTGGTCCTAGACGCCTCGTCACAGCCTGAGAAACTAACTACACCTAAAGATAGAAAGAGGAAAGCTATCTGCCCCGGAGCAGATCCCCAAAGAACATAGAAAGTCCCCAAACATGTAATGGCGGTTAGACAAGAAGAAATACTGACACAGACAGAAAATAGTATGAGCAAAGGTTGGGCCCAAACTTACTAAATAGAAAAGGATAGGAAGGGCACTTACTGCAATCCCAAAAAACCCTGAAAGCACCAATCTACTAATTTCAAAAACACCTGAGATCACACGACCTCTACCACCTAAATTAGTTCTCTGGTGTAACCAAAAACAAAACAGCAGCCACTGAGAAAACTGGAAAAAGCAAATGTACAAACATAAGTGGCTGAACTGAACTGAGAGGCAAAAGCCCCCAGAGGGGACCCAAAAGTCCCCCACAGAAGTGCAAAACAAAATGCAAAAATCAAGCACAAAAACAAAAAGAAGAAAATGTCTTATCTGTTAGCAGGAGATTCAGACACAACACAGCAGGCTTCAAAGGAAACAGGAATCAAGGATTGAGACCAGAACAATTGATCACCGGCAACCCTGATGGAAGGTGACTCCCTTATATAAGACCAGTCAGTAACACCTGATTCCCAATCCTCACAATCTTCACTGGACAGTCCAGTACCGTTTGTAACCACCAGAGGGAGCTTCTGCTCAGAACTCATTTTCAGCCTATTCACAACACAGGTTCCAGCCATTGTCACACACTGCCATGCCTGGCTGTAGGTTCAGCGGTGTCAGGCATGGATCTGCCTGCTCTTTCAGAGCTGTCCACAACTCTTCAGCATTGTTTGGTTTGTCACCTAAGCATATTAGCCTCAGCACAACCTGTTGCTACTTGGCTGAGGCAATGCTGCAGTGCTTCCAGCTTGTGACGGATGAGGTCATTTCAGAGATTGAGGCTGAAGAGGAGGAAAAGGAGGAGGTGCTGTAGCTGTAGACTTTGGGGCATACCCTGATTGACGTAAGGCCCGCAATCCTTGGCTTCGGGAGGACATATTCCATCCCAAGATCCAACTGGGTCCCGACTTCCACTATGTTAACCCAGTGTGCTATCAACAAAATGTACCGACCCTGCCCACATGCGCTTGTCCAAGTGTCCCATGGTTTGGTGAATTTTACCAGTAACTGCATTGTTGAGGGCACTGCTAATATTGTGGGACACGTGCTTGTGTAATGCGGGGATGGCACATCAGGAAAAATAGTGGCTGCTGGGGACCGAGTACCCAGGGATGGCTGCCGCCATCAAGTTGCAGAAAACTACCATCTCATTGAGACTAAAAGACAACATTTAGAGCCAAGAAGATGTGAAATGTGTGAATTTAGTAGTGTGGCCTGTGGGGCATTGGATGCATATTTGCACTTGCATTCCAAGGACTGGGGTATGGACAACTGAACACTGCTCTGGGACAAGGATGTGGATGTGCTGGATAATGGTGCTAGTTGGGAGTGTGCAATGACCACATGCAGGGCAGGAGGCATCTTCATAAGCACCATGAACAGGGTTGGCTTGCACGCACAATAGTGGAAGAAGCAGTGGTGTCACCTACAGACACTGTTCCTGGACCCTGGGGTTTGGACTGGGGTTTGGTTCACTATATCATCCACCACCTCATCTTCCACTTCCGTACCCTTGTCCTCCTGCTGACTTTCTTAGCAATTGAGCCTCAACATCGTCCACCTCTTTTTGACATGTTCCCACCGTCGTCTTGGTGTACCATGGCTGCTCAAATATTTGGACATCGCTACATGCGTTCTCCTCTTGTCCCACTTCAAGTTGACTGGGCAAGAAGCCCGAATCTAAATGGAAAAGTGAACAGCTCTCGGAGTGCCCAAGTGTGGGATCATTGTCTACGGGCACTCCGAATGGTGGGAGGAAGGAGGATTAGGGGAGGAATATGCGGTCCCAGACGCATTGGCTACTCAAACTTGTCTGCGTGGAACACAGGGTGGTGGTGGGGGTGGCAAAGTGACTGGAAGCATTTTCTGCTATCCAACCAAACAACCATTTGACACTGCTCTGGATTCAATGTGGTGTGCTGCTGCGGCCCCCTAGTAATTGGGACAGAAGTCGAGCGAGAAGATGTGGTTGTTTGTTGTGGCCCAATTTCAGCTTGCCCACGGCCTCGGCATGCCCCCATCACCATCCGTCCCCTTCCACGTGCCTTGCCCATTTTAAATGTACTAATTATTTTCCATGTTCTCAACAAATGGCTGAATTTGGAGTGAAACTTTATGTGATCTGTGGGCGGGAAAAACCACGGTTTAAAATAACTGGCCTGTAGGATAACAACTTTTTTTTCAGCAAACTGATGTCAATAACTAGGCTAAAACAAAGCAAAAACAGCTCAATGAAGCCCTAAAAATGCAACAATTTTTAGCACACAGATAGGTGAGGGTGTGACAGAGATAAACGACTTTAAAATATCTGGCCTATATTTTTTTTCACAGCAAAATAGTGTCAATAACTAGGCTAAGACACAGCAAAAACATTTCAATGGAGCCCAAAAATGCCACATTTTTAGCCCACAGTTTAGGTGAGCCATGTAACAGAGATACCCGATTTTAAAATATCTGGCCTGCATTTTTTTTCAAGCAAAACAGTGTCAATAACTAGGCTAAGACCAGCAAAACCAGTTCAATGAAGCCCCAAAAAATGCCACAATTTTTAGCACACAGATAGGTAAGGCATGTGATGGAGATACCTGACTTTTAAAATATCTGGCCTGTATTTTTTTTCACAGCAAAATAGTGTAATTAATAGGCTAAGACACAGCAAAAAAGTTTCATGGAGCCAAAAAAATGCCACATTTTTTTAGACCACAGATAGGTGAGGCGTGTGATGGAGATACCTGACTTTAAGAAATCTGGCCTTTCTTTCACAGCAAATAGTGTCAATTAACTAGCTAATGTCCAAGAAGTATCGTCACTCCTTGCGGAAATCAACATGCTAAGCATGCCAAGATGAGGAGACTTAAAGCTGCAGTGCTCCTCTGGGAAATATGCTAATTATGCAAATTGTCTCTTCAGAGAGGAAGAGAGCTAGAAACTCTAGTGCCACCTATTGGAAGGTAGCAATCCTACAAGTCAATGTTGACCCTTTAACGAGCCTTATCACATGACCTAGGATAATAGCCAAACCAGAATCTCAATTTGCAGACCCCTGTGTTTCGGGGTACTGCCCCTCGTCAGTGCAAAGCGGAGATCTAGCTTGGCTGTGTGAGAGGCATAAAACCTGTTATCCTAGGTCATGTGATAAGGCTCTTAAAGGGTCAACATTGACTTGTAGGACTGCTACCTTCCAATAGGTGGCACAAGAGTTCTAGCTCTCTTCCTCTCTGAAGAGACAATTTGCATAATTAGCATATTTCCCAGAGGAGCATTGCGGCTTTAAGTCTCCTCATCTTGGCATGCTTAGCATGTTGATCTCCGCAAGGAGTGACGATACTTCTTGGAAAATGGTCTGACGCCTCTCACACAGCCAAACTAGATCTCCGCTTTGCACTGATGAGGGGCAGTACCCCGAAACACAGTGTCTGCAAATTGAGATTCTGGTTTGGCTATTATCCTAGGTCATGTGATAAGGCTCGTTAAAGGGTCAACATTGAATTGTAGGATTGCTACCCTTCCAATAGGTGGCACTAGAGTTCTAGCTCTCTTTCTCTCTGAAGAGACAATTTGCATAATTGGCATATTTCCCAGAGGAGCATTGCAGCTTTAAGTCTCCTCATCTTGGCATGCTTATGCATGTTGATCTCCGCAAGGAGTGACACTACTTCTTGGTTAATGGTCTGACGCCTCTCACACAGCCAAACTAGATCTCCGCTTTGCACTGACGAGGGGCAGTACCCCGAAACACAGTGTTTGCAAATTGAGATTCTTGTTTGGCTATTATCCTAGGTCATGTGATAAGGCTCGTTAAAGGGTCAACTTTGACTTGTAGGATTTCTACCTTCCAATAGGTGGCACTAGAGTTCTAACTCTCTTCCTCTCTGAAGAGACAATTTGCATAATTTAACTAGGCTAAGACACAGAAAAAATAGTTCAATGGAGTCCTCAAATGCCACCAATTTTTAGTCCACAGATAGGTGAGACGTGTGACAATCTCACAGATCTTCCTTACCTGAACTATCTATCACAATTACGACATCTCACTTTCCTTCGTACTGGAAGTCTGCTACCTTGGAGTAACCCTTGAATCTGCTCTGTCCTTCAAACTGCACAATCAAGCTCTCTCCACTTTCTGTCGCCTCCAGCTCAAAAATATTTCAGAATCTGTCCTTTCCTCAACACTCAATCTACTAAAATGCTTGTGCATGCTCTCGTCATCTCCCGCCTCGACTACTATAACATCCTTTTCTGTGGCCTCCCTGCTAACATCCTTACACCTCTCCATTCAATCCTTAATTCTACTGCCTGACTAATTCATCTCTCTCATCGCTACTCCTCCGCTTCTGCCCTCTGCAAATCTCTACACTGGCTCCGATTCCTCAGTGTAAACCAGTTCAAGTTATTAATATGACCTACAAGGCCATCTAAAACCTGTCTCCTCCATATCTCTGAAACTAATCTCCCGATATCTTCCTGAGTAATATCCGGTCCTCCCAAGACCTCCTTCTCTCCTCCAAACTTATTCGCTCCTCACCCAAACGCCTCCAAGCTAGCTTCACTTAAATATCACCAATCCTCTGGAATTCTTTGCCCCAACACATCCGACTATCAACCACATTCAGTTCTTTAGCTGGAACATGAAAACTCATCTCTTGAGGAAAGCTTACAGCCTGCAATAACCCAGTTGCTTCCTCACCACATACCGGAGCTACCGCCTCATCAACACTGGAGTTGATGCATCCCCCACCTTACTGTCTCCTTCCCCACCATCCTGTTAGAATGTAAGCCCAAAGGGCAGGGTCATTTCTCCTCTGTATCAGTCTGTGATTGTTACCTTGTTTTACTGTAAGTGACATCAGTAATTTGTATGTAACCCCTTCTCATGTACAGCACCATGGAATCAATGGTGCTATATAAATAAATAATAATAATAATGATAATAAAAATGTCACAATTTTTAGCCCACAGATAGAGGAGGCGTGTGATGGAGATACCCGATTTTAAAATATCTGGCTTGTATTTTTTTTCACAGCAAAATAGTGTCTATAACTAGGCTAAGACACAGCAAAAACAGTTCAATGGAGCCCAAAAAATGCCACAATTTTTAGCCCACAGATAAGTGAGGCGTGTGATGGAGATCCCCTACCTTAAATACCTGGCCTGTATTTTGTTTTGCAAGAAACTGGTGTCAATAACTAGGGCTAAGACACAGCAAAAACAGTTCAATGGAGCCATAAAATGCCACAATTTTTAGTCCACAGATAGGTGAGGCATGGTGACTGAGATACCTGACTTTAAAATATCTGGCCTGTATTTTTTTTCATAGCAAAATAGTGTCAATATCTAGGCTAATACACAGCAAAAACAGTTCAATGGAGCCCTCAAATGCCACAATTTTTAGCCCACAGAAAGGGTGAGGCACGTGACGGAAATAGTCGACTTTAAAATATCTTGCCCGTAATTTTTTTTTTGCCAGCAAACTTGTGTTTAATAACTAGGCTAAGACACAGCAAATAAAAATCAATGGAAGGGCTGAAATGGCACTTATTTGAGCTCAATGATACGTGATGCCTGTGACGCAGAGACCCCATTTTAAAAATATCTGGCCTGTATTTTTTTTTGGCAGCAAAATGGTGTCAATAACTAGGCAAACACAAAAATAAAATTCAATGGAGGCCTGAAATGCCACAGGTTTGAGCACAATGATATGCAATCCATATGGCAGACAAAGCCAGTGTAAAATATCTGCCATGTAGGTAAAAAAAATTTTTTTCAGCAAACTGGTGTCAAGAACTTGTAAAAGACCACTCCAACAAAATTTTTCAGTACCATAAAAATGGCAGAATTTTCTGCGCACTCTGTGGCGGCCAAACTCCTGTAGAATATAGCTGGATTTTCATGCTGTACTATGGAAAGGATCTGGCTGTATTCTGCAGTGCCAATAAGCAAATGGAGAAAAAAAGTGTTCTCTGAATTGCTTTTGAAGAACAAGAACAATCAGTATTAAGATGCAAAAAAATTATTCCTGGCCACTGATACCTTGGGCTATGTATATGCGGTCAATATCTGTAATTGCTGTATGCAATGAATATGCCATATACAATGCCTGCCTGCCTAGCACTGATATATACACAGCTCAAAAAAAAATAAAGGGAACACTCAAATAGCACATCCTAGATCTGAATTAATGAAAAAATTCTCATTGAATACTTTGTTCTGTCAAAAGTTGAATGTGCTGACAACAAAATCACACAAAAATCATCAATGGAAATCAAATTTATTAACTAATGGAGGCCTGTATTTTGGAATCACCCACAAAATGAAAGTGAATTTAAAGTCCTTAAACCAAGTCAAAATAATGCACAGTAGTGTATTGGGCCTCCACGTGCCTGTATGACCTCCCTGTGCCTGTATTGACCTCCCCACAATGCCTGGGCATGCTCCTGATGAGGCAGCAGATGGTCTCCTGAGGGATCTCCTCCCAGTCCTAGACTAAAAGCATCCGCAAACTCCTGGACAGTCTGTGGTGCAACATGATGTTGGTGGATGGAGCGAGACATGATGTCCCAGATGTGCACAATCGGATTCAGGTCTGGGGAACGGGCAGGCTAGTCCATAGCTTCAATGCCTTCATCTTGCAGGAATTGCTGACACACTCCAACAACATGAGGTATGGAATTGTCCTGCATTAGGAAGAACCCAGGGCTCACCGCACCAGCATATGGTCTCACAAGGGGTTGAGGATCTCATCTCGGCACCTAATGGCAGTCAGGCTACCTCTGGCGAGCACATGGAGGGATGTGCGGCCCTCCAAAGAAATGCCACCCCACACATTACTGACCCACTGCCAAACCGGTCATGCTGAAGGATGTTGCAGGCAGCAGATCACTCTCCACGGTATCTCCAGACTCTGTCACCTCTGTCACATGTGCTCAGTGTGAATCTGCTTTCATCTGTGAAGAGCACAGGGTGCCAGTGGCGAATTTGCCAATCCTTTTGTTCTGTGGCAAATGCCAAGCATCCTGCACGGTGTTGGGCTGTGAGCACAACAGCCATCTGTGAACTCGTGCACTGAGGACCATTCTCATGGAGTGGTTTCTAACCATTTGAGCAGACTCAATGCACATTTGTGGTCTGCTGGAGGTCATTTTGCAGGGGCTCTGGCAGTGCTCCTCCTGTTTCTCCTTGCACAAAGGCGAGGTAGAGGTCCTGCTGCTGGGTTGTTGCCCTCCTACGGCTCCCTCCACATCACCTGGTGTACAAGCCTGTCTCCTGGTAGCGGCTCCAGCCTCTGGATACTACGCTGACAGACACAGCAAACTTTCTTGCCACACTCGCATTGATGTTCCATCCTGGATGAGATGCACTACCTGATCTACTTGTGTGGGTTGTAGAGTCCTTCTCATGCTACCATGAGTGTGAAAGCACACCCAACATTCAAAAGTTACCAAAACATCTGCCAGAAAGCATTGGTACGAGATTGGTCTGTGGTCCCCACCTGCAGAACCACTTTTTATTGAGTGTGTCTTGATAATTGCCAATAATTTCCATCTCTTGTCTATTACATTTGCACAACAGCATGTGAAATTGATTGTCAATCAGTGTTGCTTCCTAAGTGGACAGATTGATTTTGCAGAAGTTTGATTTACCTGGAGTTATATTCTGTTGTTTAAGTGTTTCCTTTTTTTTGAGCAGTGCATATACATAGCCTTAAATCTAAAGGAAATGTGTCATCTTTAATTTTAGGCCTTTAGAGATCATTTCATCTTCTTTTTGCTTAACTGTTCACAATAACAGTAATTTTGACCAGGGGTGCCCAAACTTTTACATGCCACTGTATTGATATCATAGAATTTTTATTTAGACAATAGATTTTTTTTTACATTTTCCATCGTCTGCATCCAGTAAACTATGCTATCAAGGTTTGTTTTGTGCTAAAAAAAAAAATCACTGAGAGAAACAGAAATAATACATTTGAATTTTGGATCTTTTACTTCCCCTTGTGGTGAATGCATAGCCTTAAGGAAATTCCCTCTCAACTCCCATGTCAACTACTTTATTTAGCAGTGCAGTCTTCTCTGCACATTTCAAAGATGAAAATAAAATCAATAAAATATTACAGACCAGAGAACCAAAATAAAGCACGAAATAAAATGTTCTATTTATTTTTATGTGACTTTTACCTGTGCAAGGGATAAAAAAATTAACACTATATGAAAAGCTTTGCCTAAAAGTTATTTCTACCCTACATAAAGTTAAAATTTCAGAACTGTAAGCATCAATCTATTGGGTTTTGTTATTTATTTTGCACCTAAAATTTACCCTTTTAAGCTACATTCACATGATCAGTATTTGATCAGTATTTTACATCAGTATTTGTAAGCCAAAATCAGGACAGTTTGTCATGCCAACTGGTAGATCTGTGGGTAGAAAATCACTGGGTATTGTGAATCGCATATCTTCCATTTAGCCTGTGTGTTTGGATACCATATTAAATGAATTTGATTTCCTTTAGTGCTGAAGAGGGTAACTACCCTTTCTATGCTGGTCAGAAACATGCATCTCCATTTCACATGCTTCTGAACAGGTCGTTAATTCTTCTTTAAAACCTAGCCAGACCCTCTATGCCTTGCAAGCGAAAGTTGTGCTTTCTTGCTTTTAGCAGATGCTGTGCTGAATAGGAGTACATTGTTTGCTTTTGGAAATTCAGAATTCTGTGCTGTGTGCTTAAGATAAGTGTTTTGGAGAGAAGCTTTGTAGAGGTGTTCTGTTGTATGCATGTGTTTAGCTCCTCATCCCTTTTCCTGTTTAGTTTATTCCTCATGTTCCTATCCTCCTTCCTATTGTTGGTTGACACTTTTGTATGATATAGGGTTTCTGTTATCCCTGCCTTGCGTGGCTTGTTCACATTACATTTCTGTTCCAGGTTCCATGGGGCGGGGAGATGACAGACCACTGATTAACAGCAGCATAGTGACGTCGGAGACTCGGGCCTCTCTACCATAAAGAGTACCCCAGGGAAGGGATTATTGGGTCCCTGTTCCAGGACAGTTTGACCCATACACTCTACAAGTGAGAGAAACTTACCCATTGACTCTGGAAATAGATTAAGATTCTGCCATTTAAACTGTGCACCACTTGAAACACGTGATCTAAGATGGTCCAGATACTGAACCTTCTTCCCCGTACAAAGTATCATAGTCTGTAAAATGTATTTGCTGCAGGGCTTTATAAGGAAGACTGGGTTGCAACGCAAAATGACTTTTGCCTGCCTTCTAAGGCTTTAGCAGTGTGAGAAATTGTGTAGGGAAAGTCATTTCTATTTGCAAACCGCAAAATGAATTTCAAAATGTTCAAATTCACTTTAGTGTGAATTTCATGAAATATGAACCAAAGTTTTATATACAGTTGTGTTCAAAAGTTTACATACCCTAGCAGAATTTTTGCTTTCTTGGCCATTTTTCAGAGAATATGAATGATAACACTAAAACTTTTTCTCCACTCGTTGTTAGTGGTTGGGTGAAGATATTTATTGTCATACTACTGTTTTTTCTCTTTTTAAATCATGATGACAACCCAAAACATCCAAATGACCCTGATCAAAAGTTTACATACCCTATTCCTTAATACCGTGTATTGCCCCCTCTAACATCAATGACAACTTGAAGTCTTTTGTGGTAGTTGTGGATGAAATTTTTTATTTTTTCAGTTGTTAAAGCTGCCCACTCTTCTTGGCAAAAAAGTCTCCTGTTCCTGTAAATTCCTGAGCTGTCTTGCTGAACTGGGCGCTTGAGATGGCCACTCCACAACCTGCACTTTGTTCTTCTGTAGCCAATGACATGTCGACTTGGCCTTGTGTTTTGGAATGTTGTCATGTTGGAAGGTCCAAGTACCTCCATGTGCAGCAGTATTTGCTGATAATGTGCTGCATTCATCTTTCCTTCAACTTTGACCAAGTTTCCTATGCCTTTGTAGCTCACATACTGCATCCCAAAACATCAGTGATCTACCTCCGTGCTTTACAGTAGGAATGGTTTTCCTTTATCATAGGCCTTGTTGATCTCTTTCCTAATGTAATGTTTATGGTTGTGGCCAAAAAGTTCAATATTAGTCTCATCACTCCAAATGAACTTGTTCCAGAAGTTTTGAGGCTTGCTCTGTGCTGTTTTGCATACTGTAGGCAAGATGCTTTGTGGAATTTGTGCAGTCATGGCTTTCTTCTGGTGACTCGACCATGCAGCCCATTTTTCTTCAAGTGCCTCCTTATTGTGCATATTGAAACAGCCAGACCGCTTGTTTTCAGAAAGTCCAGTCTTCAGCTGATGCTATTTCTAGGATTTTCTTTGCATCCTGAACAATTTTCCTGGCAGTTGTGAAAGAAATTTTTGTTCGTCTACCTGACTGTGGTTTTGTTTTTACAGAGCCCCTGATTTTCCATTTTTTAATCACAGTCTGAACATGGCTGACAGTCTTTTGTCAATTCCTTGGATATCTTTTTGTTTCCCTTTCCTATTTTATACAGTTCAACTTCCTTTCCCGTAGATCCATTGACAATTCTTTTGCTTTCCCCATTACTCAGAATCCAGAAACATCTGTGGCTGGATGAAAGACGCAGTAGCCCTGTCTGGATCCCAGAATTGCACACACACACTGATTACAAGCAAACAGGTCACAGGTGAGGATGTTACCTTTAGAAGCCATTCAAAACCCATTTGTGTCAACTTCTGTGCATGTTATCAGGCCAAAATCACAAGGATATGTAAACTTTTCATCAGGGTCATTTGGATGTTTTGGGTTGTCATTATGATTTAAAAAGAGAAAACACAGTAGTTTGACAATAAATGTCTTCACCCAACTACTAACCATGAGTGGAGAAAAAAGTTTTGGTGCTATCCGAGCTTCTCTAGTCTAGAATGAGTTGTGGCTAACCATGCTGTGCTTGTCCTGGTTGTATCACTGTGTCTGTGTGGGAAGCCGCAATATTACCTACGTTTCTTCCTCCTCCTCCACCTCCTCTGATGAGCTACTCAGCCGTGTACCTCTGGGTTCACACCAAATGGAATCTACAACCTCATCATCATCTTCTCTGTTCTCCTGCTACTTGCCCTGAGAATCACCCTCCTCCTCTTCCTGATCTGACAGCACAATACAGTCCATGTGCACCTCAGGTATCTGAGTCCAAGATCCAAATGAAAAAAATGTAAATTTTTTAGTGAAAAAAGCAGGGTAGGATCTATTCTTAAAATAACAACCTTTATTAATATTTCTATTAAAATCAAATAAAGATACCCAAAAGCGACATATAAAACACACAAAAACACAATTGGTACTGAGCCAATTCCTTCAAATCAGCAAAGAAAAGTGGGCATATAATTCATTAAAGCCCCGGTATAGGATCAATAAATGTATCACCAATAACCCCTTTTTTTTGGGGTCTTAATACAGTATAGTTCGAGAAGTGAATCGCTTTAAAATACCAATCACCAAAACTTTCTGTATGTATTGGAACGATCTCACCTCGTCTGTTGTATTTTCGTCCAGCCTTATAGAGCCATTGATTTCTGTTCAGATTGGGGGAAGGTTTTTACCTTCATTTAAAATTACCCCACCAAAAGAAGCCATGTAATCTCTAGATCTGCCCCATAATAAACTTACCAAACTTGTGGAGTGTATATCCTTCGCTAGTGCGCGGACCAGAGAGCTTGTGTTGGCAGCAAAGCATGGTATAGAATAAAGGGCGTATCCTGTGAATTAAATAGTCCTGGAGGGCACCACACAATATAAATAGGGATAACCCCTGCAGTCAGTACAAAGCAGTATATAATACAAAGAAAAAGCTACAGACCAAAACAGGGATCTTCACAAAATACAAATTGTTTTATTAGGTACGTACAAACAAAACCAATTAAAAACCATTAAAAGTCATTTCCATGACAAATACTCAACCCTATTGGCTCATGATAAAGCCATAAGCTGCCCCACAACAAGCCAATATAAACAGTTTAAGTGGCTATAAGATAAATGCATATATCACACTGCCAGGTTACATAACAGCACATCTCCAGGAACTCTCTGCTCAGCGCCACCCAGGTCAGGACTATGGGATGGAGGATATGTATGATGGGTATATGGGCACTGGACTATGGGATGGAGGATGTGTGATGGGTAAATGGGCACAGGACTATGGGATGGAGGATAATGTATGATGGGTATATGGGCACTGGACTATGAAATGGAGGATATGTATGATGGGTACATGGGCACTGGACTATGGGATGGAGGATATGTATGATGGGTATATGGGCACAGGATTATGGCATGGAGGATGTGTTTGGGTATATGGGCACTGGACTATGCGATGGAGGATGTGAGATGGGTAAATGGGCACAGGACTATGGGATGGAAAATATGTACGATGGGTATATGGGCACTGGACTATGAAATGGAGGATATGTATGATGGGTATATGGGCACTGGACTATGGGATGGAGGATGTCATGAAATATGACGTAAGTCTTATTGTTCAAGTGCACACTGAACTCTGCTACATCTGCTTATGACATACCAGCCTAGACACATGCTTCCCTTCTGCCATCAGGCTGCATTGAGTGCACACACACAAAGCCTTTGCAGGATATTACTGCAGCCTGCATGTGTAATTATATCCCCATCCTTTCCACCCCCTCAAGAATGAGTTTGTTAGCAGCCCTGAGTAGCTGTAATGACCAGCTGAATCTGGTTTGAGGCCACTTTGGGACATGTGCTCTATTGTCTGGAATACCGTTTGTTCAAGAGGAAATAACCCCAATTGGTGATAAAGATATGAAAGTTACATATTTGCATGTCCGTCGGTAGACCTACCCCAGTGAATTTTTCTAGTTCCATTATCAGCCGAATCCAAGTTATGGATCCGTCGTGAACCGAGTTATGCAACGGCTTTGTGTTTAGACTTAAATGAACCCCATGTCATGCTGACAAAAATGATAATGTTGTCTTCCTTCTATGAGCTCCCTCCCTGAGATATGATACTTATGAGTTTTTGGTCATTTCTGAAAAGGGGATTACTTCCAAAGCTCCGCCCACTCAAGTGATGTCATGAGCAGAGGGCATATGGTTGTGTATCGCAGTTAGGTGATGTCTTTTGCCTGGGGGATACAGCTACGTGAGGCTGTGCCACTGGACCCTGGTGAATTGGGGTGGTCCCTCCCCCTCTTCAACATGGCTAATCAATTGTTTGAGAGAACTGAGTTTATTTTCACCGTTAATTCCTTATATATTTGTAATTGTCTCTACATATTGCAATTTGTCTCCCTTTTAATATTTGTGTACTTTTGGGAAAACTGCCTACTTATGGAGTAAAATATGAAATTACTAGCTTTGTTTCTCATGCTCTATAACGTACTTTAACGTCTCCTGGGGCAAATTAACGCTGATGTTTGGGTCAGCCCCTGACCCGATATTAAACACAATAAAAGGGGGGTGGTGGCAGCGAACGGTATAGGCTGCCCAGATGGCGACTACTTATCCCTGACTGACCTGAGGGTAAGGGGGAGCCAGAGACCTGCAAGTTCCAAAACCGAAACTGGAAAGTGGGATCATAAATCCCCTGACCGAGAAACTGGGGGCAACCAAACACCCCCAGTTCATGACATATTGGTTGCAGCGGTGGGATCATAAACCGTATCCCCCGTGCCGTTCCTCACAGAGGATGTGTGATGGGTATATGGCACTGGACTATAGGATGGAGGATAATCATTATAATTAGTGTTGAGCGATTACGATACCGCAAGTAGCGGGTATCGGCCGATATTTAGCTCTATCGGCCTTTCGATACTTAGTTTCGTTTATTTTCCATATATCGTATACCGGAATCGGAAGTTCCCATAATTCTTTGAGAGGCAATGTGATTTTAGTCAGCCAATGAGAATCCTAAGAAGTGTGGGCACATCCTGTACTGCTGCGGTCATGTTAACTAATGGCATGGCTGTGATTGGATGCTGAAAAGATGTCAGAATGCCTATAAAAGGCGCCCCCGCCATTTTAGCGTCACTGTGCTGTGAATTCAGTAAGGGACAGAACGTTGCTGTGCTGACTCTGAGGGACAGTTAGAGATTGCGATTTATTGTACTTTTTCTGTAGGCAGGCTAGCACCAACCGCTGTGTAAAGCTTCCTTTTGCCTGCATGTGTTTTTAACAGCTCTGCAAGGTGTGGGGTGAGTGCAGGTGACGCTGCAGTTTGCTCTGCATGCAACGCTGTCTGTAGGCATCTGCACGTTCAATCACAGAACTCTTTTTTTTTTTTCAGTGTAATTCTTGCAGTTCCATGCAATTTTAAACTTTTAGTGGGGACGCGCTTCCATCCTATCCAATACATTTGGGTTTCAAACACTATAGAAGTAGACAAAGGAGTAGCCTTTCACAGATTGTGAACAGTTGTGTTTCAGTGTTCACTTCAGTCTGTGTTTTTTATTTTTTGAGTGCACATCACGCTCCAGTTTACTTGTTCAAGCACTGCTGCTTGTACTCTGCTGACGTGTCTCAGTGCCTCATCCTTTTCATTTATCTCCAATTGGTTCTGCTCCATTCCATTTAAAATATAATCTATTTAGTGTGACGCGCTTCCATCCGTATCCAATACTTGGTTGCAAACACTATAGAAGTAGACAAAGGAGTAGCCTTTCACAGTTGTGAACAGTTTTTGTTCAGTGGTTCACTTCAGTCTGTGTTTTTATTTTTTGAGTGCCATCACGCTCCAGTTACTTGTTCACACTGCTGCTTGTACTCTGCTGAGCGTGTCTCAGTGCCTCATCCTTTTCATTTATCTCCAATTGGTTTGCTCCATTCCATTTAAAATATAATCTATTAGTGTGACGCGCTTCCATCCGTATACAATACATTGGTTGCAAACACTATAGAAGTAGACAAAGGAGTAGCCTTTCACAGATTGTGAACAGTTGTGTTTCAGTGTTCACTTCAGTCTGTGTTTTTTATTTTTTGAGTGCACATCACGCTCCCGTTAACTTGTTTCAAGCACTGCTGCTTGTACTCTGCTGAGCGTGTCTCAGTGCCTATCCTTTTCATTTTCTCCAATTTGGTTGCCCCAAATTCCCTTAAAATATAATCTATTAGTGTGACGCCTTCCATCCGTTCCAATACATTGGTTGCAAACACTATAGAAGTAGACAAAGGAGTAGCCTTTCACAGATTGGGGAAAGTTGTGTTTCATTGTTCACTTCAGTCGTGTTTTTTATTTTTTATTGCACATCAGGGCTCCAGTTACTTGTTCAAGCACTGCTCTTGTACTTGCTGAGCGTGTTCAGTGCCTCATCCTTTTCATTTATCTCCAATTGGTTTGCTCCATTCCATTTAAAAAATTTATTTTGTGACGCGTTTTCCATCCGTATACAATACATTGGTTGCAAACACTATAGAATCGACAAAGGAGTAGCCTTTCACAGATTGTAACAGTTGTTTTTCAGTGTTAAATTCAGTCTGTGTTTTTTTTTTTTTTGAGTGCACTCACGCTCCAGTTACTTGTTCAAGCACTGCTGCTTGTACTCTGCTGAGCGTGTCTCAGTGCCTCTCCTTTTATTTATCTCCAATTGGTTCTGCTCCATTCCATTTAAAATATAATCTATTAGTGTGACGCGCTTCCATCCGTATCCAATACATTGGTTGTCAAACACTATAGAAGTAGACAAAGGAGTAGCCTTTCAAGATTGTGAACAGTTGTGTTTCTGTAATGTATGTAGTACAGTTCATATAGCGTCTTGTGCTTGGGTGGCGATGAAAACACAGGAGTCACAGGTTTGATATAGAAAAGTCCTGTATTACTTCATAACAATTGGGCAGAAATAGTCACACAGTTTGCAGACACCAGAAACAGGAGACACAGCAGGCCGAGTAATCCAAGCTCAGCAATCAATCTCCAATACAGATTCAGGATCTTCTTCTCTGTTACCGTAAGTCCATGCAAACGTGGGTCTTTCAAAGAGCAGGGTTCAGAGTCCACAAGTGCTTCAGAGTTCCTCAGTAGAAATAGCTGGAGTACAAGGTCCAAGGCTTACAGGAGTCAAGTCACAGGTTCACTGCAGGCTAGATTTCTGAAGCACTGATTGCTCAGCTGTGGCTGCTTAAGAAGCAAAGGAGAAGATCAGGGCGGGAACATGGCAAGCTGGAAACTCACATTTTGACTGAGGGCAAGATAGCTGCAGCAAGACAGAAAGTAAAATGGCTGACGAACAAACTGAGTTTTCAGGAATTATATACATAGAACCTTACATTAACTCCCCCCTTAAGGACAACCTCCGGATGACCTCAGACCAGGCTTGTGTGGGTACCTTGATGAAAACTGACGGAGCAAGCGAGGAGCATTAACGTTATTGACGGTTCCCATGAGTTGTCCTCCACTGGGTAGCCTCCATTTAATCAGATATTGTAACTGATTCTATACAACCTGGAAATCTAAAATCCTTTCCACCACAAATTCTTCCTGACCATCGACTAGCACTGGGTCAGGGCAAGGAGAGGAACGTCCAGGAAACGTATTGGGTGTGCAGCCTTTAGTAGGGATACATGAAAGACGGGTGGATTCTCATAGTTCTGGCAGTTGAAGACGACAAGCAACGGCACTTAATAATTTTATCTGATTTTTAGGGTCCAATGTACTTATGTCCCAACTTAGGGGATGGAATCCTTAACTAAGATTTCTGGTTGACAGCCAGACCAAGTCTCCTACCTTGAAAGTGGTGCAGGTTTAGAAATTTATCTGCTGCTTTCTTGTACCTTTCTTGAGCCGATTCCAGATTTTCCTTTAGAAGATCCATATTTTCTGTAAAGACGTGATTCTTTCAGCCACTGCTGGTAAAGGCGTTTCTATGGAAATCGTGGTAGAATGTTAGATGATAACCTGATTAGAGTAAAAAAGGAGGGACTATTTAGTGGAGGCACTCTGAGAGTTGTTATACGAGAACTCAGCTAATGGAAGCAGATCCACCCAATCATCCTGTAGGTGGCAGATAAAGCAGCGGAGATACTGCTCCAGGGTTTGATTGGTTCGTTCGGTCGTCCTTAGTTGGGGATGAAAAGCAGAAGAAAGGTTTTACTTTAATTCCAATGCTGCACAGAAATTTTGCCAAAAACCTAGAAGTGAATTGCACCCCTCGATCCGAAATAACCTCATCCGTACTCCATGTAAGCGAAACACATCTTTAATCATCAAATTGATGTCTGTTTTGCAGTGGGTAAGCCGACACAAGGGATAAAATGAGCTGCCTTTGTTAGACGGTCAACCACCACTAGAATGGTGTTCTTCCCCTGAGAGGATGGTAACTCCACAATGAAGTCCATAGAAATGGATCCCACGGGCGGGACGGGGTGGAGAGGCTGTAACAGACCAGTTGGTGAGGAGCGAGGTGTTTTGCATCTTGCACAGACCTCACATGAAGTGACATAATTCAAAACATCCTTCCTGCAAGTGGGCCACCAAAAGAAACGAGAAAGAAATTCCTGTGTCTTTAGAATTCCTCTATGCCCAGCTATTTGGAATCGTGAATGAGTTGCAATACTCTTAATCTGACTGTTTCAGGAATATACAGACGTTGTCCCTGAATCCACACACCATCTTAAAGACAAGCTTACGTCCCTTGGGGGTTGTGCCAAAAAGGAATCCGCATGGTATGCTTCCTTGATGTCCTTAAGTAGGTCTTGATTATGAATTACTCCTAGGAATCTAGAGTCAGGAAGAATAGTCTTAGGAGGAGTAATTGGACGTGTCTCTGTGAGTAATCCTAGGAGTGCATCAGCCTTTCCATGCGCGATCCTGGTCTATAAGAGTGATAAAATTAAATTGGTTTTAGAAAAGATTCCAGCGAGCCCCGGCGAGGAGTCAGGCACTTAGCCGACCTGATAAACTCAAGGTTACGATGGTCTGTCAGGACGACTATTTGCTGTGCAGCTCCTGAAGAAGGTGTCTCCATTCTTTGAAGGCGGCAATAATGGCCAACAACTCTCTATGCCCACATCGTAGTTCCTCTCAGCCGAAGACAACTGCTGGGAAAGAAGGCACAGGATGCAAGACATTTTCTCCACCTGTTCTCTGAGAGAGTATTAGCTCCAACGCACAGTCTGAAGCATCCACCTCTATTATGAAGGCAAGCTCGGGTTGGGAGTACTAGGATAGGTGCAGTGGTAAATTTATCTTTTAGACGGGAAAATGCTTCCTGGGCTTGGGGAGTCAGGAAAACCTAGACTCTTTCCGGGTAAGTTGAGTGATAGGTGACATACCTCAGAGAAATTTCTAATGAAACGTCTATAGAAGTTGGCAAACCCGATGAAGCCGCTGACCTCCTCAATTTCTAGGACTTGGCCAATCCTTGATGGCTTGGGTTTTGCTTCCATCCATACTAATTCCTTGTGTAGACAGTACATACCCAGAAATTGAATTTCGGTCCTATGGAATTCACACTTTTCAAGTTTGATGTAAAGATGATTTTGTCTTAGACGTTCCAAGACCATTCTCACATGTCCATGATGTTCCTCTGTGGAGTTAGAAAAAATTAGAATATCATCCAAAAAAATTACCACGAATGTATCAGGAGACCCCTGAAGATGTCATTCACCAAGTGTTGAAAGTGCTGGGGCGGTACTCAGACCAAAAGGCATAAACTAGATATTCAAAGTGTCCATAGCGTGACCTGAATGCAGTCTTCCATTCATCCCCAGGTCTAATACGGACTAAGTTATAGGCCCCACGAAGACTAGTTTAGAAAAAATTTTGGCATGTCGCACTCTCTCCAATAACTCAGGGATTAAAGGCAATGGATAACGGTTTTTAATAGTAACCTTATTGAGTTCCCTATAGTCTACGCATGGTTCAGAATCCATCTTTCTTCTTTACAAAGAAGATGGGTGCACCTGCGGGAGATGAAGAGGGGCGTATGAAGCCCTTGCTAGATTTTCATCTATGTAATCCTTTTAAAGCCTTTAGCTCGGGCCCCGCCAGGGGTAGATCTTACCAAAAGGTATCTCTGCCCCAGGCAATAATTCAATTGGACAATCATATGGACGGTGAGGAGGAAGCTGGTCAGCGTTCTTCTTGTCACATAAATCCACATATTTCCTGGTATACAGCTGGTAGTTCAGGGACTGACATGATTCCTTTAGGAACAGAGCAAGCTGAAACTTTTGGACTCATCTGTTTCTCTGGAAAGTGTAATTCCTTGGTCTCCAGTTAATGGTAGGATTCTGAGCCTGCAGCCATGGTAGCCCTAGAATAATGGGAAAGTGGGGAGAAGAGATAAGCATAAAGGACAGTTTCTCTTGATGATCTTTACCTATAAGAACCCTCAAAGGCTCTGTTTCCTGATCCACTGGTCCAGAGGTCAGCAGGGAGCCATCCACAGTTTCCATCGTACTGGAGTAGCCTTCTTCACTGAACGTATTCCTGTTTCAGAGCAAAGGAGACATCCATAAAATTTCCACTTGCCCCTGAGTCGATCATAGCAGAGCTAGACACCCAAGCTGAGTCAACCCAGAGTTTGATGGAAAGAAAGCAATGAGAATTGTTTTTCTTACAACTCAGCTGGGACACCGCTGAGGAAACTTGAAAATGGCAGCGTTTACACAGTCAACGTCCTCAGAGGTAACGGAGTTTAAGTCCGAGAAATCAAGATCTGTTGCTGCAGATCTCTCTGGAGCCTGAGGCTCGGACCTGACAGATCCCCTCTCGCAACACTCACAATGAATGAGTGCTGCAGAAGTCTTACGAGAACGGTGGGGCAGTTTATAATGAAGTGCCCTGACTTACCACAATAGAAACATAGATTCTCCTTAAAACGATGTTCCTTGCGTGCATCACTAACCCGTCGTTGTAAAGAGTCTACCCGCATGGGTTCAGGTTCAGGTTCCCGTGTAATCCTACTCAAAGGTTCCTTAGCTGGAGAGGAAGGTAGGAAAAGGTTAGTACGATTGCTTTCGAACCATCTCTCTTGCCTGCGTTCAGTCAGACGAGTATCAAAAACAGATGCAGTAGTTAATAAAGTCACCTAACGCAGTGGGAGGGTCGGCACGAGCAAGTTCATCCTTAATCAGTGGAGATTACCCCTTTCGAAAAATAGATTTTTTGGCGGAACTGTCCCAGGTGGTATCAAGGGCCCATCTCCTGAAATCCAAGGCATATTCAGCTACCGAGTGCTTACCTTGGCGCAAAGCTAACATGGCTGCTTCAGCTGTTGCACCTCGATTGGGGTCATCAAACACCTGCCCCATGGCTGAAATAAAATCATCAAGGTGATTCAAACAATCATCCTCAGTCTCAATCAAGGGTTTGCCACATTAAAACCTTGTTGGTAAGCAACATAATTATAGTAAGCACCTTAGATCGTTCAGTGGGAAATTGTGAAGCATGTGCAAAAAAAAAAAAGATTGCATTGATTAATAAATCCCCTGAATTTCTCACGTTCACCGCCAAAACAAAAGGGGGCAACTTGGGAATCCCAGCACTCGGGGCTACGGCAGGAGCCTGGACTCGCCCCTCTAGAACCTCAATCCTGGCTCGCAAATCCTGGGTAGTCCCGTCCAACAACTTGCAAATTGTGATTATTGAGGTCCTGTAGATTTGTAAAACGGGTCTTTATATTCTGCAAATCTGCAAGGATATTATCAGTCACTCCGCAAAGTTCCTTTATGCGGGCCTCCATTTTCCAGATCTTTTTAAAACAGGATTATGGAAGAAGAGGAGAGAAAAAAAACAATAGTGTTCACCTGTGGCAACACTGCAGAGAGAAAAAAAAATTAAGGGAACTGCCACCTGGAATGGTTGTGAGAAGTCACAACCACTATCATCACAGAAAAATTTCAACCAGACATCTGATTTTCCAGAGTTACAGCAGACAAAAAAAGAGAAAAGAAAAAAAAAAAAAAAAAAGTGGTTTACCTGTGGTAACACTGCAAAAAGAAAAAACTTAAGGGGAATTGCTCACCTGGAATGGTTGTGAGAAGTCACAACCACTGTCATCACAGAAAGTACAACCGACGTCTGATATCCACAGTACAGCAGACACAGCCTTCCAGACCAGCAGACACTTACGTTTTCGCTTCAGAATCTTGTAATGTATGTAGTACAGTTCATATAGCGTCTTGTGCTTGGGTGCGATGAAAACACAGGAGTCACAGGTTTGATATAGAAAAGTCCTGTATTACTTCATACAAGTTGGCAGAAATAGTCACACAGTTTGCAGACACAGAAACAGGAGACACAGCAGGCCAGAGTAATCCAGCTCAGCAATCACTCTCCAATACAGATTCAGGATCTTCTTCTCTGTTACCGTAAGTCCATGCAAACGTGGGTCTTTCAAAGAGCAGGGTTCAGAGTCCACAAGTGCTTCAGAGTTCCTCAGTAGGAATAGCTGGAGTACAAGGTCCAAGGCTTACAGGAGTCAAGTCACAGGTTCACTGCAGGCTAGATTCTGAAGCACTGATTGCTCAGCTGTGGCTGCTTAAGAAGCAAAGGAGAGAATCAGGGCGGGAACATGCAAGCTGGAAACTCCATTTTGACTGAGGGCAAGATAGCTGCAGCAAGACAGAAAGTAAAATGGCTGACGAACAAACTGAGTTTCAGGAATATATACATAGAACCTTACAGTTTCAGTGTTCACTTCAGTCTGTGTTTTTTATTTTTTGAGTGCACATCACGCTCCATTACTTGTTCAAGCACTGCTGCTTGTACTCTGCTGAGCGTGTCTCAGTGCCTCATCCTTTTCATTTATCTCCAATTGGTTCTGCTCCATTCCATTTAAAATATAATTCTATTAGTGTGACGCGCTTCCATCCGTATCCAATACATTGGTTGCAAACACTAATAGAAGTAGACAAAGGAGTAGCCTTTCACAGATTGTGAACAGTTGTGTTTCAGTGTTCACTTCAGTCTCTGCGTAATAACCACACTTAGGCCTTATAACTTTTCTGACTTTCTTTATCAATCTACCAAGATGAAGAAGTCAGTGAGTAAGGCACGTGGTCGTGGCCGTGGAGTTTCAGCAGGGAGAGGACGTGGGGAATCTGTGGCTGCTGCCGCCCTCAGTGACACAGCATCCACCAGTTTTACCCATGAGCGTTCCTTTATGCGCACTTTGGTAGGAGCTCGGCGTGCCCCCCTGCTGCGGGAAGAACAAATTGAAGCCATTGTTGGTTGGATGGCAGCCAATGCATCGACTTCAATTCATTCCACCTCCTCTCAGGAACACAACACTGTTGAGCAACCATCTGTCTGTTCACCGCCTGTCAAATTGCCCAGGCAGTCAGAGAGTTCTGTACAGGAGCCAGCTGAGTCTCTGCTTCTGTTCTCAGAATCTGTTGGCTCGCAAACACGGGCACAGGCAAGCAGCATTCTGCAATTTGAAGAAGAGGGAGTATGCAGTGATGCGCAACAGCTGTGTCTCTCTCAATCTGAAGAGGCGGGTGAGCCAGTGCCGATGGACAGCACACCGCAGAACGCATCTTATGATGATGATGAGACTCAGGTGCCAGGTTTTGTGGAGCATGGTGCTGCCCAGACCATCCAACAGCAGCAGGTGTTGGAAGAGGGTAGTGGAGATGATGAAGTCCGAGACCCAACATGGCGTGAGCAACAGGAAGGTGGTGGGAGCAGCTCTGAGGAAGAGATTGTCCCAACGGTACAAAGAGGAGGGAGAGGTAGGCTGCAGACTCGCTTACCTGTAGCCTCCAGTTTGGCACCTGTTGGGAGCAGTTCTCTTAGAAATGTCAAAATTGGCGCTCCCATGACTTGCACTGCGTGGTCCTTTTTTGACAGACTTGTAGATGATATTTTCTATGTTCAATGCAATCTGTGTAAGCAAAAAGTTAAAAGAGGTAAAAATATCAGTAACCTGAATACCACAAATATGTGGAAACATGTACGGACAAAGCACGTAGCTGAGTTACAAAGACACACTGGAGATGTAGGCCAACCTACAGCAGCACCTACATCTTCAGGTCGTGTTGGAGCCTCTACCTCCAGCTCACACACACCTGGTTCGGCTTCCTCACAGGATCTCCATGGAAGAACCTCGGTCACTGTTGTCCATAGACAAACTGTTATTCCACCCACAGCAGCAAGTTCACAGTCATCGTCACACTCCCAGAACAAAAAACAGCCATCGGTACCACAGGCATGGATAAAAGACGGCCATACTCGGCAAACCATCCACGAGCACAGGCTCTGAATGCTGCATTGCAAAACTCCTGTCCCTTGAAATGCTGTCATTCAGGCTGGTGGAGACTGACAGTTTCAGGAACTTTATGGCATTGGCAGTCCCACAATATAATGTGCCAAGCCGATTTTATTTCAGCAGGCAAGCTGTCCCTGCTCTGCAAAAACATGTCGAGGGAAACATTAAACATGCGCTACTAAACGCCGTCAGTAGCAGGGTCCACCTGACCACCGATGCGTGGACCAGTACCCATGGCCAGGGACGATACCTTTCCCTCACTGCCCATTGGGTCAATGTTGTGGAGACGGGTACAGATCTTGCCAGTGGCGCTGTACGTGTTCTGCCAACTCCAAGGATTGCAGGAATCCAGTCTGTGCACATTGATTCCTCCTCCTACTCCAGTTCCTCAGAATCATCGCTGCACGAGCCGTCACGGTATACCTCCACATGGACCCATGAACGCTTACCTGTTGCGACCGATATGAGCACAGCCGTGGCCAAACGTCAACAGGCCGTCCTGAAATTAATTTCCATGGGAATCGAAGCCACACAGCGCAGGAGCTCTGGGATGCCATCAAGCAGGAGAGCGACGTGTGGTTTTTGTCAGCTAATCTCCAGCCAGGCTTGGTAGTGTGTGACAATGGCCGAAATCTGGTGGCAGCTCTGGGCCTTGGCAACCTCACTCACATACCATGTCTGGCACATGTGCTCAACTTGGTCGTGCAGAGTTTTTTGAGGGACTATCCGGATCTTGATGCACTGCTGCACAAGGTCCGCCTAGAGTGCGCTCACTTGCGACGTTCCAGCATGGCCAGATCGCGCATTGCAGCTCTGCAAGTCAGATTTTCGCCTTCCTGAACATCGCATCATATGTGACGTACCCACCAGGTGGAATTCCACGTTACATATGTTGGAGCGGTTGTGTGAGCAGCAGCCAGCGGTAATGGAGTATCAGCTGCAACAGGCGCAATCAACTCGCAATTTGCGCCGTTCACACTTCACCACTACTGAGTGGGCCTCTATGAAGGACATCTGCGAAGTTTTGCGTGCGTTTGATGTCTCAACGCGGATGGCGAGTGCAGATGATGCACTAGTCAGCATGACTGTCCCCCTTATCTGCCTGCTTCAGAAAACACTGAAAGCACTAAAGGAAGAGGTTTTGGAATAGGTGGAGGATGAGGAGTCACAAATTCAATTACCTTCAGGACAGTCAGTGCAACGTGGTTCCTCACAAAGGGCTGGGCAGGGCTCACTTTGTGAGGAGGATGAGGAGGAGGAGGAGTCAATGGAGGAGGAAGAAATCCCTACAGAGGGAGGTACACAACGCTTTAGTCAGTATGTAGAGCGAGGGTGGGGTGATGCAGAGGAGACAGAGATGACGCCTCTTCCAGAGGACAGCCTTTGTTGGCCAGTTGGGAGTCTGCAGCACATGGTTGATTTCATGCTTCATGCCTGAGAAACGACCGCCGCATCGCCCACATTCTCACCACGTCAGATTATTGGGTGTACACCCTCCTAGAACCCTCGCTACCGGGACAACTTACAAACCCTCATCACACCGGTGAACCGGGACCGTAAAATGCAGGAGTACCAAGACACACTGGTGCAATCCATACTGTTGTACATTCCAGCCGAGAGAGCTGCTGCTGCTGCTACTGCTTTACAAAGCAGCTCTGTGCGTCGAGGCAGTGTAGACACCTCTACAACAAGAGGGAGCAGAAGCAGCGCCTCTGCACAGGGCAAGAACTGTATGCTACAAATGTGGCAAAGTTTTGTGACAGCGCCAGCAAGGTCTACACCATCCGAGACGGCTCCAGTCATCAGGAAGAAACGTTTCCGTAAGATGGTGACAGACTACTTGGCTTTCCCTCTAAGTGTACTCCCAGATGCCTCTTCCCCTTTCAAATTTTGGGTCTCTAAGTTGGATACATGGCCAAAGCTTAGCCAGTATGCATTGGAGGTGCTGGCTTGCCCTGCTGCCAGTGTATTATCTGAGCGCGTCTTTAGTGCTGCAGGTGGTGTAGTAACAGACCGTCGCATGCGACTATCCTCAGAGAATGTAGACCGGCTTACTTTTCTGAAAATGAACAAGGCATGGATCTCACCTGAATTTGCCTGTCCGTTTTCAGATTAAATAACTGTTTGTCAACGTTTTCCATGTCTCCTGTTATGTTCATCTTTCTACCACCTGAACTCTACTCCCTGGGCTACAACACCGCCATTTGTTGCTCGTAAGTAATTGGCAGGGGTACTGACTCCTGGCCAGCCTGGTTACAGCACGACAGCTGTTTCCTGGCAGTGTGAACGTCAATTATCCTCCAATAAGTTGTGCTGTCGTGTTGCATTCGGGTTAGCCGACTCTATGGTGCCTGCAGTTTAGGTGATTCCTATGTGTGCTGTGGGATATGTAAATAAAGGCGGTTTCCATTGTGACAATAGGACAAGCACCAACTGTAGGACTGTGTGATTCGGTAACTGCGGACGGCTTGCGTCCTGTCAACTTACATTTTCATGGGTTAGTTCTTCTACCCGTCCGGGGTCCAGTACCGTCAACTGGTTCTCCCCAGTGCCTTTGGCCTAGATGCCTCCATCTCCGTATCCGAGTTCCACCAACGTCTGCTGGTCCTTGGTAGTGCTTTGGAGCACAGGTACCTCCTGCTTAGTAACCGTGTCACAGTAACGTCAGCTGGTACTCGGTTGTGACACTGCCTCTTTTCCTTCTGCTACCCGTCCGGGTTCCAGCACAGTCAGCTGGTCCTCGTTACTTCCATTGTCTCTTTCTCCATCTGATACCGTCAGGGTTCCAGTAACGTCAGCTGTTTCTCGGAAATTAGACGACCTTAAAGACCACCCAGAAGAAGATGACGACAACAAGGACGACGAGCATGAAGCCAACCAGCCTGAACACCATCACAAAGAAAAAATAAAAGATTACCCAGAAGAAGATCACCAACAGGACAAAGAAGGTTAAGACAAACTACAAGATACAGAACAAGAGACAGAAGAACAATAAGCAGAAGATCAAAAAGCAGAAGAACATGAAGTATAAGACCAAAATGAAGAGCAAAATATATGCTCTAAATTCTAAGCAGAAGAAGACTAAGCAGTGTATGGGGGTGAGTCCGTTCCTCCTCGTGGTGCCCCTGGAAAATGCCTGCTGCTGCAGGCTAAACTGAACACGGACAAATACTGTTGTAATTTAAATCTTTTGTGACAGCAAGAACGGAAGGATGAACAATTCATACTTTTACAGATTACAAGTACAGGAATCTCTGTCACAAATAAGAATATGATGAAGAAGATGAAGAGGAAGAAGATGAAGAATTTGAATATGAAGAAGATTAATTAGTTTAATAATAACAATATGAGTAATGTAAACAAAAACATGAATAGCAAGAAGTTTAAGAAGAAGATTAAGAAGGTGAAGATGAAGAATAATTTGATGAGAAAGATGATGCTGCTGCTGAAGATTATGAAGAAGAAAGTGTGGCACTGGCAAAAGTTGAAAAGGTGAAGAGCATGGAAGTTGTGAAACATACATATTTGCCAAAATAGAAAAAAGGTTAACAACATTGTCAATTTGTTAGTCAATCCAAACGTATTTCCAAAAAAAAATATATTAATGCTATTCCAATGCATTGGGTTAAACATGTATGCCTTTATTGTCTCCTCAACCTCCCCCAATACATTCTACATTAGTCTTTGTTGTTTTCCTTCATGTACAATTAACCAACAAGGCAAGAATGTTTTTTTTTAATGTCGATATTTGGTTCCCATAGACTTACATTGGACTTCCGGTATCGGAATCGGATATTGACGATATTTAGTGATATCGGCGATACCATTCCGATCCGATATTTTTAGATATCGAGCAGTATCGCTCAACACTAATTATAATTTGTTATACCTAACCACAGTTAGTTACTATGCCCGGCAACACCCAGCTCTTCAGCTAGTATTGTAATAAAATATTTCTCAAACCATTTCACTTAATAATAATAAAAATACATCAGATCTGTTCTGATTAGTGTTGAGCGATACTGCCCGATATCCTAAAATATCGGATCGGATTGGATCGGCCCGATACTCAAAAAGTACTGGTTATCGCCGATCCGATACCGGAAACACAATGCAAGTCAATGGGACAGAAATATCGGAACTAAAAAAAACCCTTTCTTTCCTTGTAAACACTAGATATACACACATATAATACATAAATATATATATATACATGTCATTGTGACATATATATATATATATACATATATTTATAGTTCATACACTTCTACATAGTAAAATAGCCTCTGATTCAATTGCCGAGTAATGCCGGCTTTTGTGAAAATACAGAAGCACTCGACATGAAATTACACATGGTTTACGTAGAGTTAACCATGTCTTTTCATGTAGTTTGATATATGGTTTTCACAAACGATTACATGAGTGTATGTGTGCAAAATTTGACACATGTAGGGGTTAATTAAAGGTGTAAATTCAATATAAATAAACTGGAGCAGTGGGCAGCAACTAACAGAATGGTTTTTAACAGGGAAAAATGCAAAGTACTACATCTGGGCAATAAAAATGAAAAAAGCATATACAAAATGGGAGGAATAGGGCTAAGTAACAGCACATGTGAAAAAGACTTGGGTATACTAATTGATCACAGACTGAACATGAGTCAACAGTGTGATGCAGCAGCAAAAAAGGCAAATACAATTCTAGGATGTATCAACAGAAGCATACAGTCTAGATCACGTGAGGTCATTATTGCCCTCTACTCCTCTTTGGTCAGACCTCATCTGGAATACTGTGTCCAGTTTTGGGCACCACATTTTAAAAAAGACATCAACAAACTGAAGCAAGTTCAAAAGAGAGCCACCAGAATGGTGACCGGTCTGCAAACCATGTCCTATGAGGAACAGTTGCAGGTTTTGGGAATGTTTAGCTTGCAAAAAGAAGACTGAGAGGAGACTTAATAGCTGTCTACAAATATCTCAAGGGCTGTCACATTGTAGAAGGATCATCTTTATTCTCATTTGCACAAGGAAAGACTAGAAGCAATGGGATGAAACTGAATGGGAGGAGACACAGATTAGATATTAGAAAAAACTTTTTGACAGTTAGGGTGATCAAGGAGTGGAACAGGCTGCCACGAGAAGTGGTAAGCTCTCCTTCAATGGAAGTCTTCAAACAGAGACTGGACAGACATCTGTCTGGATAATTTAGAGAATCCTGCTTTGAGCAGGGGTTGGACCAGATGGCCCAGGAGGTCCCTTCCAACTCTACCATTCTATGATTCTATGATTCTATCCGATGTTCAGTCAGGTCCCCCGATGTAATCCTTCTGAAAGGGTTAATGTTTACTGCAGAGACCGCAATTAATGCTGACAGTCTCACAGTAAACCCCCAACTGAATCATCTCCTCTCCTGGCTGACAGAAGAGGAAGTAGTTAGCATAACTGATTGCTTCCCACTTTCACTTCAGGTCAGCCAGGGACACCCACAGCATCAGAGGGAATCCCGGCTGACCTGAAGTGAACTGATTAACAAAAATAGGGGATCCCCTCGAAAAAAACATGGCGTGGGGTCCCCCCTATTTTTGTTAACCAGCCTGATAAAGCAGACTACTGAGGCCTGGTTTTTCAGGCTGTTAAGGAGCCAATATTCATGGACCTTGCAAGCCTGATAATACCAGGCCACAGCAGTCTGCTTATCTTGGCTGCTTAACAAAAATAGGACATCCCCTCGAAAAAAATGGCGTGGGGTCCCCCCTATTTTTGTTAACCAGCCAGATGAAGCAGACTGCTGAGGCCTGGATTTTCAGGCTGGTAAGGATCCAATATCCATTGGACCTTGCAAGCCTGATAATACCAGGCCACAGCAGTCTGCTTAGCTTGGCTGGTTAACAAAAATAGGGGATCCCCTCGAAAAAAAAATGGCGTGGGGATCCCCCTATTTTTGTTAACCAGCCAAGTAAAATGCAGACTGCTGTGGCCTGGTATTAAAAGACTGTCAAGGCCCATGGATTTTGGCCCTCAACAGCCTAAAAATACCAGACTGCAGCAGCCCCACAAATGGCGCATCCAAAGATGCGCCAATTGTGGCACTTTACCCGGCTCTTCCCACTTGCCCTGTAGCGGTGACAATAAGCCCGGTTAATAATGGAGAGGCGTCAATAAGACACCGATCCATTATTAATCATAGTTTGAAAATTTTTTAAAAAAGACACAGCCAGAAAAAAGTATTTTAATGAAATAAAACACCACACAGTTTTCATTATTTTTATTACACTCTCATTCCTGCGACGCCATCGATCTCCTGTAAAAAAACAAAAATAACAAACCAACACAAATACTCCCTGTTCAACGCAGTCCTAAATCACTAGTGTCACATGACGAGTCCAGCTCTGCTTCATCTGGATGACAGGCTGAGCCTGACATCCACATAGAGCAGAGCTGCTTACCAGAGCTGCTTCCCCGGCGGTGACATCATCCGGACTGGTTTACGGCCAGCTGTCGCGAGAGTACAGCTGGCCGAGATTACCCAGTACCCGGCAGTCACCGCAGTTATCACGAGATTCTTCACGTGACCGCCAGGGACAGGGTAATGGTGGCCATCCAGGAGGACGTGACCACCGGGGAAGGGGATCTTCTGCCAGGTAAGTGCTGACTCTGCTGAGTCCTGACACCTGACAGACCCGACCGACACTGACAATGACAGTTTCGGGAAGTTCCTGTATCACATACTTTGTTCTGTGACACAGGAACTCCCATAGACTTGATCGGAAAACTCCGATTCCGGTATCCGATATGACAAAAATATCGGAACTCAGAATCCCGATATTTGCAGTATCGGAATGCTCAACACTAGTTCTGATGTTCTTACTAGAGATGAGTGACTTTGCCTTTTCGAGGGTCGAGTCGGGTTTCGTGAAACATGACTTTCTCAAAAGTCGAGTTGAACGAAGTCGGCCGACTAACGGAAAAGGTCAAGTCGGAGTCGAAAACCCGACCCAATGCAAGTCAATGGGAAAGAAAAGTCGGCAGTCAGTGGAGGTGAGTAAACACACCTACAGTGCCGATTTCAATGCCAACGACTAGTGTTGAGCGATACTGCCCGATATCCCGAAATATCGGATCGGATTGGATCGGCCCGATACTCAGAAAATATCGGGTATCGCCGATCCGATACCGGAAACCCAATGCAATTCAATGGGACAGAAATATCGTAATTTTAAAAAAAACTCTTTCTTTCCTTGTAAACACTAGATATACACACATAGATTTCAAATATATATATATATATATATATATATATATATATATATATATATATGTCATTGTGACATATATATATATATATATATATATATATATATATATATATATATATATACATATATTTATAGTTCAAAAATTTACATAGTAAAATAGCCTCTGATTCAATTGCCGGTCAATGCCAGCTTTTGTGAAAATACAGAACCACCCGACATGAAATGACACATGGTTTACATAGAGTTAACCATGTCATTTCATGTAGTTTGATATATGGTTTTCACTAACAATTACGTGAGTGTATGTGTGCAAAATTTGACACATGTAGTGGTTAATTAAAGGTGTAAATTCGTTGTTAAAAAAACACATTTTTTGCTACGAATTTCCCACCTTTACTTAACCCCTACATGTGTCAAATTTTGCACACATACACTCATGTAATTGTTAGTGAAAACCATATATCAAACTACATAAAATTACATGGTTAACTCTATATAAACCATGTGTCATTTCATGTCAGGTCTGTAATTTCACAAAAGCCGACAATTGAATTAGCGGCTATTATACTATGTAGAAATGTATGTACTATAAATATATATATATACATACATATATATATACAGTGCCTACAAGTAGTATTCAACCCCCTGCAGATTTAGCTGGTTGACACATGCGGAATTAACTTGGCGTTGTGACATTTGTACTGTAGATCAGCCTGGAAGTGGGAAATGCACTGCAGCAAAAATTTTGTTGTAATTTTTTTTTTTTTTTTTTTAAAACGTTAAAAGTTAATTCAGAGTGTCATTTATTATTCAACCACTCAAACCACAAGAATTCTGTTTGGTCCCCCTAAAGTATTAAGAAGTAGTTCAGGCACCAAGAATAATGAGCTCCACATGTGTGGATTAATGATCTCTTTTGCCAGCCTTTTCTGACTATTTAAGACCCTCCCCAAACTTGTGAACAGCACTCATACATGGTCAACATGGGAAAGACAAAGGAGCATTCCAAGGCCATCAGAGACAAGATCGTGGAGGGTCACAAGGCTGGCAAGGGGTACAAAACCCTTTCCAAGGAGTTGGCCCTACCTGTCTCCACTGTTGGGAGCATCATCCGTAAGTGGAAGGCTTATGGAACTACTGTTAGCCTTCCACGGCCTGGACAGCCTTTGAAAGTTTCCTCCCGTGCCGAGGCCAGGTTTGTCCGAAGAGTCAAGGCTAACCCAAGGACAACAAGGAAGGAGCTCCGGGAAGATCTCATGGCAGTGGGGACATTGGTTTCAGTCAATACCATAAGTAACGTACTCCACCGCAATGGTCTCCGTTCCAGACGAGCCCGTAAGGTACCTTTACTTTCAAAGCGTCATGTCAAGGCTCGTCTACAGTTTGCTCATGATCACTTGGATGACTCTGAGACAGACTGGTTCAAGGTTCTATGGTCTGATGAGACCAAGATCGAGATCTTTGGTGCCAACCACACACGTGACGTTTGGAGACTGGATGGCACTGCATACGACCCCAAGAATACCATCCCTACAGTCAAGCATGGTGGTGGCAGCATCATGCTGTGGGGCTGTTTCTCAGCCAAGGGGCCTGGCCATCTGGTCCGCATCCATGGGAGGATGGATAGCACGGCCTATCTGGAGATTTTGGCCAAGAACCTCCGCTCCTCCATCAATAATCTTAAGATGGGTCGTAATTTCATCTTCCAACAAGACAACGACCCAAAGCACACAGACAAGAAAACCAAGGCCTGGTTCAAGAGGGAAAAAGTCAAGGTGTTGGAGTGGCCTAGTCAGTCTCCTGACCTTAACCCAATTGAAAACTTGTGGAAGGAGCTCAAGATTAAAGTCCACATGAGACACCCAAAGAACCTAGATAACTTGGAGAAGATCTGCATGGAGGAGTGGGTCAAGATAACTCCACAGACCTGTGCCGGCCTGATCAGGTCTTATAAAAGACGATTATTAGCTGTAATTGCAAACAAGGGTTATTCCACGAAATATTAAACATAGGGGTTGTATAATAATTGACCCACACTTTTATGTTTAAAATTTAATAAAATTCAACTGAGCAACATAACTTTTTGTTTTGTAAGATTTATGCTTCTGTTAATAAATCCTACTCTCGTTTGCAGTTTGAAGGCTCTAACTTATTTGCATCTTATCAAACCAGCTAAATCTGCAGGGGGTTGAATACTACTTGTAGGCACTGTATATATATGTGTGTGTCACAAATTCAATGACATGTATATATATATATATATTAGGTGTAAAATTGTTTTAAAAAATGCGTGGGCTCCCGCCCTATTTTCTCAACCAGACAGACAAAGCCAGCGAGTGGGGGCAGATAATAATAGCCCAGAGAGGGACCATTATTTTTGCCCCCCGGCTACTAACACCTGCCCCCAGACACCCCAGAAAAGGCAAATCTATTATTAGATTCGTCCTTTCTGGCACTTTGCCCATCTATTCCCATTACCCTGTAGCGGTGGCGAATGGGTTAATAAGGGGTTAAAGACACCTTGCTATTGAAAGGTGACTTTAAGCCAGGTTAAAAATTGAGAGCTGTCAATTAGACAACTATCAATTATTAATCCTATTGTATGAAATAAAAATAAAACACACACACTTTAATTAAAAATCATTTTAATTAAATAAACACACAGTTTTTGACCATATTTTATTTTACTGCCATTCCTTGCAAAGCCCTTGTTCACTTGTAATAAAAATAAAATAATAAAGCAACATTATTCTTACCTATCCGATGTTCAGTCAGGTCCCCCCGATGTATCCCTTCTGAAAGGGTTAACATTTACTGCAGGGACCGCAG
Source organism: Oophaga sylvatica (assembly GCA_033576555.1). Classification (NCBI taxonomy): domain Eukaryota; kingdom Metazoa; phylum Chordata; class Amphibia; order Anura; family Dendrobatidae; genus Oophaga; species Oophaga sylvatica. Next base: position 157,975,363 of record JARQOD010000002.1, on the reverse strand, counting down.
CTAATGCTGACAGCCTCACAGTAAACCCCCGACTGAATCATCTCCTCTCCTGGCTGACAGGAAAGGAAGTGGTTAGCATAATTGATTGCTTCCCACTTTCACTTCAGGTCAGCCAGGGACACCGCACAGCATCAGTGACGTCAGAGGGAATTCCAGCTGACCTGAAGTGAACTGATTAACAAAAATTGGGGATCCCCTCGAAAAAAAAATGGCGAGGGGTCCCCCCTATTTTGTTAACCAGCCAGATGAAGCAGACTGCTGAAGCCTGGTTTTTTCTGGCTGGTAAGGATCCAATATCCATGAACCTTGCAAGCCTGATAATACCAGGCCACAGCAGTCTGCTTATCTTGGCTGGTTAACAAAAATAGGGGATCCCCTCGAAAAAAATGACGTGGGGTCCCCCCTATTTTTGTTAACCAGCCAGATGAAGCAGACTGCTGAGACCTGGTTTTTCTGGCTGGTGAGGATCCAATATCCATGAACCTTGCAAGCCTGATAATACCAGGCCACAGCAGTCTGCTTAGCTTGGCTGGTTAACAAAAATAGGGATCCCCTCGAAAAAAATGACGTGGGGTCCCCCCTATTTTTGTTAACCAGCCAGATGAAGCAGACTGCTGAGACCTGGTTTTTCTGGCTGGTAAGGATCCAATATCCATGAACCTTGCAAGCCTGATAATACCAGGCCACAGCAGTCTGCTTAGCTTGGCTGGTTAACAAAAATAGGGGATCCCCTCGAAAAAAAAATGGCATGGGGGTCCCCCTATTTTTGTTAACCAGCCAAGTAAAAAGCAGACTGCTGCGGCCTGGTATTAAAAGACTGTCAAGGCCCATGGATTTTGGCCCTCAACAGCCTAAAAATACCAATCTGAAGCAGCCCCACAATTGGCGCATCCAAAGATGCTCCAATTGTGGCACTTTACCCCGGCTCTTCCCACTTGCCCTGTAGCGGTGGCAAGCGGGGTAATAAGGGTTAATGTCACCTTTGATTGAACAGTGACAATAAGCCCGGTTAATAATGGAGAGGCGTCAATAAGACACCGATCCATTATTAATCATAAGGTTTGTAAATTTGTAAAAAAATACACAGCCAGAATAAAGTCTTTTAATTAAATAAAACACAACACAGTTTTCATTATTTTTATTGTATGCTCATCCTGCAACGCCATCGTTCTCCTGTAAAAAAACAAAAATAACAAACCAACAGTAACAAATACTCCCTGTCCGACGCAGTCCAAAATCACGAGTGTCCCATGACGAGTCCAGCTCTGCTACATCTGCATGCCAGGCTGAACATGACATCCAGATGTAGCAGAGCTGCTTACCTGAGGAGATTCCCCGGCGATGACGTCATCGGACTGGTTTACAGCCAGCTGTCGCAAGAGTACAGCTGGCCAAGATTACCCAGTACCCTGCAGCACGTGCAGTTATCGCGAGATGCTGCAAGTGACCGCCAGGGAGAGGGTAATGGCCGGCCTGGATGGATGGACGTGACCGCCGGGATCTTCTGCCAGGTAAGTGCTTGCTTAATTTATAATAATAGTAACGCATTGAAAACTGGGGTTATTTGGCTAAAGTTGTGGGGGGGACAGGTTCCAGGTATTCGTGGCCCCGGGCGAAAAAGTCTCAGTGGTCCCCTTTAACACATACCACAATTCATGATGCTCCGGATCCATATATTTCCAGAGTCAGACACAGACGCTCACTCAGTATGGATTTGACCGTAATACAAAGAGCAGATATACGGTACTGTATCAGAAGCGGACAGCTGTATATGGTGTAGGGGAACATTGAAATCTCCGTATATATTTCCGGAGTCACACACAAATAGTCAGCATGTATTTGTCCGTGATACCAGCCAGTACACGGTAGTGTGTGAGGAGCGTACAGCTCTATACGGTGTGGGAAAAAATGACCGGTCGGTAACTGTGCAGAAAAAAAAATAAAAGTATTAATGCTGTGTTAAAAGAGTCTGCACAGCAGTGTACACACAGCAATACAGCTATCAGGCAGCCTAATAACCAGCTCTGCTGCACACAAGAAAATCCTCCAATGTCACTGCACACTAACTGTACAGCACAATTGCTATCAGCACAAGCACATAAGAACTTCTCTTTACAGCCCTAACTTTCTCCCTACTGATAAACAGCGTCAGCAAACTCTCCCTACTGTTAAGATTGGCAGAAGTAATATGGCGGTTGGCAGTCAGGGCTTTATAGACACTATGACGTCCTCCAAAGCAAGCCAATCACTGCAATGCACCTTCTCTAAGAAGGTGGTGGACGCTGGCTATGAACTTGTCAGGATAGCTGGTGTGTCCTACATGATCGCTGCTGAGCTGCCAAACAGGCAGCTCAGGCAGTGATCAGACAGCGACACTGCCTGTAACATCGCTTAGTAACCCACAGTGTACGTTGGATACCACCCCGCTGATGCAGGGAGCTGGTAACCAAGGTACACAATGGGTTTCCAGGTGCTGCGCGGTGCATGGAAACCCGATGTGTACCTTGGTTACCAGCTCCCCTGCAGCAGCGCGCTGGTAACCAATGTACACATCGGGTTTCCAGGCACAGCCCCGCGCCTGGAAACCTGATGTGTACCTTGGTTACCAGCTGATCGTTGGTCTCCTGCCTGCCACAGGCAGCACTAAAAGATAAATCAGAATTGATATCAGCGGTCCCTGCTGTAAACCTGTTAACCCCTTGTGATGGCTTGCAGCATGGGACCTGACTGAACTTCGGAAAGGTTAGAATATTGTTGCTTTATTATTTTATTTTTATTACAGGAGAGCAAGGGATTCGGAAGGATTACCAGTACAATAAAATATGGTCAAAAACTATGTGTATTTATTTCATTAAAATAATTTTAAATTAATGTGTTTGTGTTTTTTTAACCATTTCCTACATTAGGATTAATAATGGAGAGTTGTCTGATTGACAACTCTCCATTATTAACCCAGCTTATTGTCACCTTCCAATAGCAAGGTGGCATTAAGCCATTATTAACCCATTAGCCACTGCTAAAGGCGATGGGAATAGATGGGCTAAGTGCCAGAAAAGGCACATCTAGTAATAGATGTGCCTTTTCTGGGGTGGCTGGGGGCAGCTGTTAGTAGCCGGGGGAGGCACAAAAACAATGCTCCCTCCCTAGTCTATGAATATCTGTCTTTAATCACTGGCATTCCCTATCTGGTGGAAAAAATACCGCGGGAGCCCACACATTTTTTTACAACGAAATTACACATTAGATTAACACCTACATGGATGAAATTTTGCACACAAGCACTCTTGTAATTGTTAATCAAAACCATATATTAAACTACATGAAATGAAATGGTTTAATGTATGTAACCATGTGTCATTTCTTGTTGGGTTCTGTAATGATTTTACAGAAGTCAGCGATTGAATTAGCGGCTATTCTGCTATGTAGAAATGTATGATCTATAAATATATACTGTATATATGTATTCTATGTGTATCTATCTAGTGTTTTGTGAGCTGTCAGTGTGATTTTACAGTAGCTGGGGATGAATTGCCAGCTTTTCAAAGGACACCTGTGCATATAAATCATTATTTCTCGCACCCATTGACTTGTATTGGCGAGTCTCATCCGAGAATCGCAGTAAATCGCAGCATGCAGCAATTTTTTTCTCAGTCCGATTTTAGCTGAGAAAAAAATTGCAAATGAGATGTCACCTATTGAATAAAATTGGTCCGAGTACAATCCGATTTTTAATCAGATTACACTCTTCCGTTTTTCTCGCCAGTGAGTATGAACCCTAAATCGCAATTTCAATGAATTAAATGGATTGTTAAAAATCACTATTTATGTGAACATTTTAAAGGAAATGCATAATAAATTCATGGAAAGAGGCTATCCTTATAATCTACAACAACAAACCTCTTATTCCATCCCATCTATCTATTCTGAAACAACCGATCGGATTCCTTTTGCTCATACCTATCATTATTGTGCTTACATCTTATATATAAAGCTGAGTGTATGGTATGTGTGTGTGTGTATCAAGCCACACCCACTCCACAGAGCCCCGCCCACTTCACATAGTCACAGGGAAAAAGCCCCTGGTCCAGGGACACCTGACAACAGTTGTGACACATAGATTGGCCTCACATACATTGCACACACAGCTCTGCTGCAGGAACCCAGCATGTCAGTGATTTTCCTGGTGCCTGACCCTAATTTGAGCTGTTTTGGAAGCTTTTGAGCCCCCCTGAAGGTATTGTTCATGCGTTTGGTTTTGCCTCACTTGAATTCAATAGTGTTCGACTATGTTTGGAGAATTGTTCAGAAAACTGTTCGTCTAACATCCGGAATTTTGATCATATTTACTCACGAGGGCGTCATAAGTGCCGGAGTGCCGGACTCGCTGTCGCTCATTGGCACAGTGGCTGCTGCTTCAGTTTATGGAGCTGAATTCTTGAACAGAGCTCCATAAACTCCATAAACTGGATCAAGAAGACTTGGATTGTCATGGGACCTCCATATTATAAATTAAGATGGGCCCCATGGATTATTATTGTTTTTTAGTTTTTTTTTTATTTAAATGAGGAAAACAGGTCAATTGTTGTGGAGGTTTTTTTTCAAACAAATATTTTTTTATGTGTGTTTTCTTTTTCTTTTTCCTTACTGGGTAAACAATAGGAGTGTCTTATAAATGCCTCTCCATTAAGAATAGGGGGTCCCCACCCTAATTTTAATAACCAACAAAGGCAAAGAAGATAGCTGCTGGTGGCTGATAATAATAGGTTGGATATTGGCCCCTTCCCAAAATAATGAAACCAACTCACAGCACAGCTGTCTGTTTTCCTTTAGCTGGTTATTAAAAATTGGGGGAACCCACATCATTTATTTAATTTATTTATGTATTCGCTAGTATTTTTAATTTATTCATTCATGTACTAACCCAAGAAAAGGTCTATTGTAGAACAAGGAGCTCATCCATTTAACATTATTAGAAAACCAAAAAGGGAATGGACACCAGAGCTGTGTAAAACATATAACAACTTTTATTACAGAATTTTATCACAGAATTCAATAATGACTCAATATAAACAAAATTAAACTACAAAGGGAAGATACACCTAAGTGCCACGCCAGAGCAGGAAAGTAATAAAAAAAGGTCTATTACACGCCTAGAGGGAATCTAAGATGGTATACTGGTAGAGACTTTGCTTACAAATAAGGTTTTACATAAAGTGCATAGTGCTTAAATTTCATAACACATAAATAGCATATAAATATAACATTAATGACATTCAACAATGTAAGACAATAGTGTAGGTATAAGGGAAGGTCTTGATCATAAACTATACACTGGGTAAAACAATAGACACAAAGTGCTAAGGCATAAGTATAAAGAGACGGACCTGCAGCAGATAAGGGAAAAGGCAGTACCCCGTGGGCTGTATCACATTTAGCAACAATTTTTTTTTTAATGTTTATGAGGCCTACAGACAGCTTAACTTCACTGCCACAAAATGACAAAGTGGGATAAGGGGGGCTGCAACAAGTTTAGCAACAAAAAAAAATATTTTATTGAATGTAATGTGCATGAGCTCTGCCGATAGCTTCATTTCACAGTCACAAAATTGCAGCATTGGATATGGCAGGCTATATCACGTTTAGCAACAGAATTTTTTTTTGATGTGCATGAGGTCTACAGAGAGCTTCATTTCACCACCACCAAATTACAACTTGGGATATGGCAGGCTATATCACGTTTAGCAACATAATTTTTTTAATGTGCATGAGGTCTTCCAGCAGCATAATTTCACTGCCACAAAATTTCAGCGTGGGATATGGTAGGCTGTATTACATTTAGCAACAGAAAAAAATATTTTAATAAACTGCTTGAGCTATGCAAACAGTTAAGCTTCACCGCCACTAAATGACAAGGTGATATATATAGGAAAGATGTATATCTTCGTACTTTTGATATATAGGTGATATATAGCGTGCTGAATCACATTAGCAACTGCCCCCCAACAAAATGTTTTACTGATCAAAATCTCTATGCACAGAACAATTTCAAAGCCACAAAATTATAACGTAGCAACAGAATTTTTTTTTAATGTGAATGAGGTCTACAGACAGCTTAATTTCACCACCACAAAATTACAAAGTGGGATATGTTGGACTGCATTATGTTTAGCAACAGAAAAAAATATATTTTTAGAATGTGCATGAGCTCTGCAGACAGCTTATTTCACAGCTACAAAACTACATTGTGGAATATGGCGAGCTGTATCACATTTACAAACAGAAATTATTTTTTTTAATAAATATGAGGTCTGCAGACAGCCTTATTACACAGCCACAAAATTACAACATGGGATATGGCATGCTGTATCACGTTTAGCCATTGAAAAAATTGTTTTTTCCTAATGTGCATGAGCTCTACAGACAGCTTCATTTCACTGCCACAAAATTAAAACGTAAGATATGTCGGGTAGTATAACAATTAGCAACAGAATTTTTTTTTAATCTGCATGAGCCTTGCAGTCAGTTCAATTTCATCGCCACTAAATGACAAGGTGATATATGGCATGCTGAATCACATTAGCAACTGCCCACCAAAAATTATTTGGCTGTACAACAGCTCTACACACAGAACAATTTCACCACCACAAAATCACAATGTGGGATGTTGGGCCTGTGTTATGTTTGGCCATTTTTTTTTTTAATGTGCTTGAGGTCTGCAAACATCTTAATTTCACTGTCACAAAATTACATCGTGGGTTATGGCAGGCTGTATCACGTTTAGCAACAGAAGAAAATATTTTTGGAATGTGCATGAGCTCTGCAGACAGCTTAATTTCACTGTCAGAAAATTACATCGTGGGATATGGCAGGCTGTATCACGTATAGCAACAGAAGAAAATATTTTTG
>JARQOD010000002.1:157918938-157968357 GCA_033576555.1 Oophaga sylvatica | reverse complement strand
TATAGCGGCAACAGATTACGTAGCGCTTTACAGTTTAACAGTTTCAGAACACAAGTCATAAGTAACAACGTTACCAATACAATAATTAACCCCTTCAAGACCCAGCCTATTTTGACCTTAAAGACCTTGCCATTTTTTGCAATTCTGACCAGTGTCCCTTTATGAGGTAATAACTCAGGAACGCTTCAACGGATCCTAGCGATTCTGAGATTGTTTTTTCGTGACATATTGGGCTTCATGTTAGTGGTAAATTTAAGTCGATAATTTTTGCGTTTATTTGTGAAAAAAATGGAAATTTGGCGAAAATTTTGAAAATTTTGTAATTTTCAAATTTTTAATTTTTATTCTGTTAAACTAGAGAGTTATGTGACACAAAATAGTTAATAAATAACATTTCCCACATGTCTACTTTACATCAGCACAATTTTGGGAACAACATTTTTTTTTGTTAAGAAGTTATAAGGGTTAAAAGTTGACCAGCGATTTCTCATTTTTACAGCAAAATTTACAAAACCATTTTTTTTAGGACCACCTCACATTTGAAGTCACTTTGAGGGTCTATATGGCAGAAAATACCCAAAAGTGACACCTTTATAAAAACTGCACCCCTCAAGCTACTCAAAACTACATTCAAGAAGATTATTAACCCTTCAGGTGCTTCACAGGAACTAAAGCAACGTGGAAGGAAAAAATGGACATTTTAATTTTTCCAACAAAAATTTTCTTTTAGCATCAATTTTTTCATTTTTACATGGGCATCAGGATAAAATGGATCCTAAAATTTGTTGGGCAATTTCTCCTGAGTACACAGATACCTCATATGTGGTCATAAACCACTGTATGGGCGCACGGCAGGGCTCAGAAGGGAAGGAGCGCCATTTGACTTTTTGAATGGAAAATATGCTGGAATATTTAGCGGTTGCCATGTCACATTTGGAGAGTCCCTGTGTGCCTAAACATTGGAGCTCCCCCACAAGTGACCCCATTTTGGAAACTAGACCCCCTAAGGAACTTATCTAGATGCATAGTGATCATTTTGAACCCCCAGGTGCTTCACAAATTGATCTGTAAAAAAAAGAAAGTACTTTTTTTTCACAAAAATTTTCTTTTAGCCTCAGTTTTTTCATTTTCACATGGGCAACAGTATAAATTGGATCCTAAAATTTGTTGGGCAATTTCTCCTGAGTACACAGATACCTCATATGTGGTCATAAACCACTGTTTGGGCGCATGGCAGGGCTCAGAAGGGAAGCAGCGCCATTTGACTTTTTGAATGGCAAATATGCTGGAATATTTAGCGGTTGCCATGTCATATTGGAGAGTCCCTGTGTGCCTAAACATTGGAGCTCCCCCACAAGTGACCCCATTTTGGAAACTAGACCCCCTAAGGAACTTATCTAGATGCATAGTGAGCACTTTGAACCCCCAGGGGCTTCACAAATTGATCCGTAAAAAAAAGAAAGTACTTTTTTTTCACAAAAATTTTCTTTTAGCCTCAGTTTTTTTCATTTTCACATGGGCAACAGTATAAATTGGATCCTAAAATTTGTTGGGCAATTTCTCCTGAGTACACAGATACCTCATATGTGGTCATAAACCACTGTTTGGGCGCACGGCAGGGCTCAGAAGGGAAGGAGCGCCATTTGACTTTTTGAATGGAAAATATGCTGGAATATTTAGCGGTTGCCATGTCGCATTTGGAGAGTCCCTGTGTGCCTAAACATTGGAGCTCCCCCACAAGTGACCCCATTTTGGAAACTAGACCCCTAAGGAACTTATCTAGATTCATAGTGACACTTTGAACCCCCAGGTGCTTCACAAATTGATCCGTAAAAAAAAGAAAGTACTTTTTTTTTCACAAAAATTTTCTTTTAGCCTCAGTTTTTTTCATTTTCCCATGGGCAACAGTATAAATTGGATTCTAAAATTTGTTGGGCAATTTCTCCTGAGTACACAGATACCTCATTTGTGATCATAAACCACTGTTTGGGCGCACGGCAGGGCTCAGAAGGGAAGGAGCGCCCTTTGACTTTTTGAATAGAAAATATGCTGGAATATTTAGCGGTTGCCATGTCGCATTTGGAGAGTTCCTGTGTGCCTAAACATTGGAGCTCCCCACAAGTGACCCCATTTTGGAAACTAGACGCCCTAAGGAACTTATCTAGATGCATAGTGACTACTTTGAACCCCCCAGGTGCTTACAGAAGTTTATAACGCAGAGCCGTGAAAATAAAATATCATTTTTTTTTCTCAAAAAATGATTTTTTTAGCTCACTATTTTTTATTTTCACAATGGTTACAGGAGAAATTGGACCCCGAAAGTTGTTGTCCAGTTTGTCCTGAGTACGCTAGTACCCCATATGTGGGGGGAACCACTGTTTGGGCACACGTCAGGGCTCGGAAGGGAAGTAGTGACGCTTTGAAATGCCAACTTGATGGAATGGTCTGCGGGCATCTTGTTACGTTTGCAGAGCCCCTGATCTGCCTAAACAGTAGAAACTCCCCACAAGTGACCCCATTTTGGAAACTAGACACCGCAAAGAACTTATCTAGATGTGTGGTGAGCACTTTGAACCCCCAAGGGCTACACAGAAGTTTATAACGCCCGGGCATTAAAATAAAAAAATCATATTTTTTCCACAATCAGGATCTTTTAGTCCCCAATTTTTTTATTTTCGCAAGGGTAACATGAGAAATTAGACCCCAAAAGTTGTTGTCCAATTTGTCCTGAGTATGCTGATATCCCATATGTGGGAGAAAACTACTGTATGGGCACACGTCGGGGCTCGGATGGGAAGTAGTGACCTTTTGAAATGCCCACTTGATGGAATGGTCTTCGGGCGTCATGTTACGTTTGCAGAGTCACTGATGTGCCTAAACAGTAGAAACTCCCCACAAGTGACCCCATTTTGGAAACTAGATCCCCCAAGGAACTCCTCTAGATGTGTGGTGAGCACTTTGAATCTCCAAGTCCTTCACAGAAGTTTATAACGCAGAGCCGTGAAAATATAAAATCATTTTTTTTACACAAAAATAATTTTTAGTCCCCAATTTTTTTTCCCAATGTTAACAGGAGAAATTAGAACCCCCAAAGTTGTTGTGCAATTTTTCCCGAGTACGCTGATACCTCATATGTGGGGATAAACCACTGTTTGGGCATACGTCGGGGCTTGGAATAAAGGGAGCACTGTTTGACTTTTTGAACGCAAAATTTGCAGGAATCAATGGTGGCGCCATGTCGCGTATGGAGACCCCCTGATGTGCCTAAATAGTGGAAACCCCTCAATTCTAACTCCAACCCTAACCCCAACACACCCCTAACGCCTACACACACCTAACCCTAATACAAACCCTAATCATAACCCTAACCCCAACACACCCCTAATCCCAACTCTAACCATAAACCTAACTACAAGCCTAACCCTAATTCCAACCCTAACCCAAATTCCAACCCTAACCGTAATTCTAACCTTAGCCCTAATGCTAACCCTAACCCTAGTTCTAACCCTAAGGCTGGGTTCATATTGCGTTTTACCAGCCCGTTCAACACGTAGCGTTGACCGGCTGGTAACGGTATAGCATAACGCGATCGCGTTATGCTATACCCGCTAGCGCAGATGAATCAGCAGATAATCAGCCGCGGATCAGCAGCAAAATCAGTCGCGGATCAGCAGCAAAATCCGCCGCGGATCAGCAGCGAAATCCGCTGCCGATCAGCAGCGAAATCCGCTGCGGATCAGCAGCGAAATCCGCCGCCGATCAGCAGCGAAATCCGCCGCGGATCAGCAGTGAAATCCGCCGCTGATCAGCAGCGAAATCCGCCGCGGATCAGCAGCGAAATCCGCAGCGGATCCGTAGCGAAGTCCGCCGCGGATCAGCAGCGATGTCCGCCGCGGATCAGCAGCGAAGTCCGCCGCGGATCAGCAGCGAAATCCGCCGCGGATCAGCAGCGAAATCCGCCGCGGATCAGCAGCGAAATCCGCCGCGGATCAGCAGCGAAATCCGCCGCGGATCAGCAGCGAAATCCGCCGCGGATCAGCAGCGAAATCCGCTGCCGATCAGCAGCGAAATCCGCAGCGGATCAGCAGCGAAATCCGCCGCCGATCAGCAGCGAAATCCGCCGCGGATCAGCAGCGAATTCCGCCGCGGATCAGCAGCGAAATCCGCCGCCGATCAGCAGCGAAATCCGCAGCGGATCAGCAGCGAAATCCGACGCCGATCAGCAGCGAAATCCGCCGCGGATCAGCAGCGAAATCCGACGCCGATCAGCAGCGAAATCCGCCGCGGATCAGCAGCGAAATCCGCTGCCGATCAGCAGCGAAATCCGCAGCGGATCCGTAGCGAAGTCCGCCGCGGATCAGCAGCGATGTCCGCCGCGGATCAGCAGCGAAGTCCACCGCGGATCAGCAGCGAAATCCGCCGCGGATCAGCAGCGAAATCCGCCGTGGATCAGCAGCGATATCCGCCGCGGATCCGCAGCAAAATCAGCTGCGGATCAGCAGCAAAATCCGCTAGGAAAAAAAAAAAAATTCTTTATTTTTTTTATTTGTCCCTACCTATGATAAAGGGGTGTTCATTTACTTTTTTTTATTTTGATCACTGTGACAGTTTATCACAGTGATCAAAATAAATTTTTGAACACTGGGGGGCGCACTGCGCATGCGCCGGCCGGCGGGCGCACTGCGCATGCGCCCGCCATTTTCCAATATGGCGGCGCCCATGAAGAGGCCCGGGTGGACGCCGGGCCCGATCGTGGGACATCGGTGGATCGGGAGAGGTGAGTAGGGGGATCGGAAGGCTGGGGGGGGATAGGAAGTGGGGCCAGTGGACCAAAAGAGGAGGGGAGCTGTAAGTGACGGCGGTGACCGATCGCTGCCATCTTTCGGTGGCGGCGGCCGATCACCGCCGTGACTCGGTGTGGGGGGGGTCAGGGCTCGGTCTCCAGCCATGGCAGATGCTATTGCAGCATCGGCCATGGCTGGATTGTAATATTTCACCAATTAAATTGGTGAAATATTACACATTGCTCTGATTGGCTGTTTCACTTTTAACAGCCAATTAGAGCGATCGTGGCCACGGGGGGGTTAAGCCAACCCCCCTGTGGTGAAGCACAAAGGGTCCTGTAACTGCGGGTCGGGTGACCTTTGAGTGACCCCGGTCTCCCGGCCCGCAGGGACGAGATCCTTTCATGACGCCACATAGGCGTCATGGGTCGGAATGGCACAGGTTTTCATGACGCCTACGTGGCGTCATGGGTCGGGAAGGGGTTAAAGCAATATAATCCGCACATGCTCGTGAGAGCTTACAATTTACAAATATGTGGGGGAGATACAAAGTACAGGTGTTTATATACAATGGTGTATTTAGAATGATGGTCCAGCCATTTTGAGGGAGTGAGGGATGGATGGAGATAGTGAATGGGCTACACACACACACTTACACATAGAATGACTTTGATTAGTGAATGTGATAGGCCGCTCTGAAGAAATGTGTTTTGAGTGAGCGCCCGAAAACATGCAAATTGTGGATAGTTCTAATTTCTTGGGGTCCAGCATTCCACAGTATTGGCGCAGCGCGGGAGAAGTCTTGGATTCGGGAGAGATGTTCTTTAGGTGTAGGCGGCAATAGCGGGCAACAGATTGTATATGGGAGGTGAAGGAGAAATTGGTGTCAAACATAACACCCAGACAGCGAGCCTGTTGACCGATATGAGCACAGATGTGGCCAAACATTAACAGGCCGTCCTGAAATTAATTTCCATGGGGAATCAATGCCATACAGCGCTGGAGCTCTGGAATGCCATAAAGCAAGAGAGCGACATGTGTATTTTGCCAGCGAATCTCCAGCCAGGCTTGGTAGTGTGTGACAATGGCCGAAATCTGGTGGCAGGTCTGGGCCTAGGCAACGTCACTCACATACCATGTCTGGCACATGTGCTAAACTTGGTCGTCCAGAGTTTTTTGAGGGACTATCCGGATCTTGATGCACTGCTGCACAAGGTCCGCCTACAGTGCGCTAACTTGCGACGTTCCACCGTGGCCAGATCGCGCATTGCAGCTCTGCAACGCAGATTTTGCCTTCCTGAACATCGCATCATATGTGACGTACCCACCAGGTGGAATTCCACGTTACATATGTTGGAGCGGTTGTGTGAGCAGCAGCCAGCAGTAATGGAGTATCAGCTGCATCAGTCGCAATCAACTCGCAATTTGCGCCAATCACACTTCACCACTGCTGAGTGGGCCTCTATAATAACAATAATAATCTTTATTTATATAGCGCCAACATATTCCGCAGCGCTGTACAGTTGAACAGTTTCATAACACAAGTCATAAGTGACAACGTTAACAATACAATAATTCAAGCAATATAAGCCGCCCCTGCTCGTGAGAGCTTACAATCTACAATGAGGAGGGGAGCTACAAAGTACAGTTGTTTATATACAATGGTGTATTTACAATGATGGTCCAGCCATTTTCAGGGAGTGAGGGATGGATGGAGATAGTGAATGGGCTACACACACACACAGTTACACATAGAATGACTTTGATTAGTGAATGTGATAGGCCGCTCTGAACAAATGTGTTTTGAGTGTAGAAGTAGGGCTGTTAATGGGGATGTTGAAGTCTCCAAGGATAAGGTTGGTACTTCTGAGGACATGAAAGTGCGGCAGCCAGGCAGAGAAGTGGTCAAGGAACTGTGTGGGCGAGCCTGGGGTCCGATATATTACCGCTACTCTGAGGGAGAGGGGACGAAAGAGCCTGATGGTGTGGACCTCATAATTTGCAAAATCTTTATATAAAATTTACATGTTACATATTTACATCTAGTATAAAACATTTAACCATTAAGCCTACTTACAGAACAAGGAAGTGTAAAAAACCTTGTGCTTAAAAAAAAAAGTGCAAATAAAATGTGACAAGGGCAGTGTAACAAATAATTTAGGAAAAAGATAAACTAACATCAAGTGCTGTGTGCTGTGTAAGAGCCAGACACATTAACATGAAATCAGTCTGGAATAGCGGTGATTTTCTCCCCATAACCCGAGTAACATTCTGGGAGAGGGGTGAAGAGTCAACGATCAGCAACTAGCTACGGTAGATAAAATACCTGAAAAAAAAAAAAAAAAGTTATTTAACATTCATAAGATACATTGTATTTAAAAAAAACAAACAAAAAAAAAACATATAATCTATAATACACAGCAGGATCTTTAGTAAAAACCAGACTTACCACTGTAACCTCTTAATTAGAGTTGAGCGATACTTTCCGATATCCTAAAGTATCGGAATCGGAATGGTATCGCCGATATCACTAAAATATCGGCGATACCCGATACCGATACCGGAAGTCCCATGTAAGTCTATTGGAACAAAATATCGCAACTAAAAAAACCCCATTCTTTCCTTGTAAACACTAAATATACACACATAGAATACATATATATATATATATATACATGTCATTGTGACATATATATATATACATATATGTATAGTTTATACACTTCAACATAGTAAAATATCCTCTCATTCAATTGCCGGGTAAAGCCGGCTTCAGTGAAAAGACAGAAGCACCCGACATGAAATGACACTTGGTGTACATAGGGTTAACCATGTCTTTTCATGTCCTTTGCTATCTAATTTGCACAAACAATTAAATCAGACTATGTGTGCAAAATTTCACACCTGTAGGGGTTAATTAAAGGTGTAAATTCGTTGTAAAAAAAACGGACTTTTTTGCTACGAATTTACACCTTTAATTAACCCCTACAGGTGTGAAATTTTGCACACATAGACTGATGTAATTGTTTGTGCAAATTAGATAGCAAAGGACATGAAAAGACATGGTTAACCCTATGTACACCAAGTGTCATTTCATGTCGGTTCTGCATTTTCACAAAAGCCGCAATTGAATTAGCGGCTATTATACTATGTAGAAGTGTATGAACTACAAATATAAATATATATATATGTGTCACAAATTCAATGACATGTATATATATATATGAGGTGTAAAATTGCTGAAAAAAAATGCGTGGGCTCCCGCCCTATTTTCGCAACCAGACAGACAAAGCCAGTGAGTGGGGGCAGATAATAATAGCCCAGAGAGGGACCATTATTTTTGCCCCCCCCCGGCTACTAACATCTGCCCCCAGACACCCCAGGAAAGACAAATCTATAATTAGATTCGCCCTTTCTGGCACTTTGCCCGTCTATTCCCATTGCCCTGTAGCGGTGGCGAATGGGTTAATATGGGGTTAAAGCCACCTTGCTATTGAAAGGTGACCTTAAGCCAGGTTAATAATTGAGAGCTGTCAATTAGACAACTATCAATTATTAATCCTATTGCATGAAATAAAAATAAAACACACACACTTTAATTAAAAATCATTTTAATGAAATAAAGACACATGTTTTTGACCATCTTTTATTTTACTGCAAAAACCATTTCCTGTAATAAAAATAAAATAAAAAAGCAAAATTATTCTTACCTATCCCATGCACAGTCAGGTCCCACGGTGTAATCCTTCAGAAAGGGTTAATGTTTACTGCAGGGACCGCAGCTAATGCTGCAGCCTCACAGTAAACCCCAAATGAATGAGTTCCTCTCCTGCCTGACAGAGAGTAAAGGCTGGGTGTCACATAACGATACACCAGCGATCCCGACAACGATATGCACTTGTCAGGATCGCTGGTGTATCGCTACATGATCGCTGCTGAGCTGCCAAACAGGCAGCTCAGGCAGCGATCTGGGACAGCGACACTGCGGGTAACATCGCTTAAGGGCCCGTCTCACATAGCGATATCGCTACCGAGATCGCTGCTGAGTCACTAGTTTTGTGACGCAGCAGCGAGCTCACCAGCGATATCGCTGTGTGTGACATTCAGCGACGATCAGCCCCCCTGCCGGGTATCGCTGATCGTAGCAGAAATGTCAGGACCTTTTTTTGATCGCTGGTTTCCCTCTGACAGGCACGCATCGCTGCGTGTGACAGGCGGGAGACCAGCGATCCGCTGGTAACCAAGGTACACAGCGGGTTTCCAGGCACCGCGCAGCGCTTGGAAACCCGCTGTGTACCTTGGATACCAGCTCCCTGCATCAGGGCGCTGGTATCCAAGGTACACAGCGGGTTTCTAGGCACAGCCCCGCGCCTGGAAACCCGCTGTGTACCTTGGTTACCAGCGGATCGCTGGTCTCCCGCCTGTCACACGCAGCGATGTGTGCCTGTCAGCGGGAAACCAGCGATCAAAAAAAGGTCCTGACATTTCAGCGACGATCAGCTAACCCAGCAGGGGGCTGATCGTCGCTGAATGTCACATACAGCGATATCGCTGGTGAGCTCGCTGCTGCGTCACAAAACTAGTGACTCAGCAGCGATCTCGGTAGCGATATCGCTATGTGAGACGGGCCCTTAAGTGGAAAGCTTAATTGATTGCTTTCCACTTTCACTTCAGGTCAGCCAGGGACACAATCAGTGACGTCAGAGGGAACTGATTAACAAAAATAGGGGTTCCCTTCGAAAAAAAAATGGCGTGGGGTCCCCCCTATTTTTGTTAACCAGCCAGATGAAGCAGACCGCTGAGGCCTGGATTTTCAGGCTGTTAAGGAGCCAAGATCCATGGACCTTGCCAGCCTGATAATACCAGGCCACAGCAGTCTGCATATCTTGGCTGATTAACAAAAATAGGGGATCCCCTCGAAAAAAATTGGCGTGGGGTCCCCCCTATTTTTGTTAACCAGCCAGATGAAGCAGACCTCTGAGGCCTGGTTTTTCAGGCTGGTAAGGATCCAATATCCATGGACCTTGCCAGCCTGATAATACCAGGCCACAGCAGTCTGCTTAGCTTGGCTGGTTAACAAAAATAGGGGATCCCCTCGAAAAAAAAACGGCGTGGGGATCCCCCCTATTTTTGTTAACCAGCCAAGTAAAATGCAGACTGCTGCGGCCTGGTATTAAAAGACTGTCAAGGCCCATGGATTTTGGCCCTCAACAGCCTGATAATACCAGGCTACAGCAGCCCCACATTTGGCGCATCAAAAGATGTGCCAATTGTGGCACTTTACCCGGCTCTTCCCACTTGCCCTGTAGCGGTGGCAAGCGGGTTAATAAGGGGTTAATGTCACCGTTGATTGCACGGTGACAATAAGCCCGGTTAATAATGGAGAGGCGTCAATAAGACACCGATCCATTATTAATCCCAAAGTTATTAAATGCATAAAAAAAGACAAAGCAAGAAAAAAGTATTTTAATGAAATAAAAGAGACAACACAGTTTTCATTAATTTTATTACTCTCTCATTCCTGCGACGCCATCGATCTCCTGTAAAAAAAGAAAAAAAAAAAACCAACAGTATACCACCTGTCCGACGCAGTCCATAACGACAGTCCCACGACGATCCAGCTCTGCTACATCGCAATGACAGGCAGAGCCTGTCATCGCGACGCAGCACAGCTGATTACCTGCTTCCCCGGCGGTGACGTCATTGGACTGACTGCTTTACGGCCGGGATTACCCAGCAGTCACTGCAGTTATCGCGAGAAACTGCATGTGACCGCCGGGAAAGAAGATTGCGGCCATGAAGCAGTCCAGGACGTGACCGCCGGAGATCTTCTGCCAGGTAAGTGCCGCTGACTCCTGACAGACCCGACCGACGGACACTGACAGTGACAGTGACATCCTGATTCCGGTATCCGATATGACGAAAATATCGGAACTCGGAATCGGAATTCCGATACAGCCAATATCGGCCGATACCCGATATTTGCAGTATCGGAATGCTCAACCCTACTCTTAATCCTTGCAAGCTTCAACACAACGTTGACAAGGTACACAGCAGGGTGGTCGGTCTCCTAGACAATGAGCAAACTCCTTCATGTTGAGAGAGGCCACCATCTCCTTAGCTTTCTGGTACTTTTCTGTGGGAATGAGCTTGTCTCCAACCAGCCAGGAATATCCATTGCATGGCACACCATGGTTTGGTATTAGCACCCAGTACCAAAAGTGAAGCCAACCACAGTTCCCATTTCTCATGAACTTTATTTGATATACTGGCTGGCCAAACATTAGTTTCTCACAAAGGAGCTGAAGACCCTGAGTGGCAGTAGGTGAAAGTCTCTCCAGCATGAAATGTTTGTTAGATATTTGCCGTCTACACCTAAATAACATCTCTAGAATCCGCCCTTTTCTCACCATGGAAACAACAAAAACCCTCATGTAGCATTGATCCACTCCCGCCTGGACTACTGCAACGCTCTATTACTTGGCCTCCCCATTACTCGACTATCCCCTCTCCAGTCCATCCTTAATGCAGCAGCCAGGGTCATCCATCTGGCTAATCGGTACTCGGACGCGTCCGCTCTTCGCCAGTCCTTACACTGGCTGCCCATTCATTATAGGATCCAATTCAAAGTACTGGTTCTCACCCACAAAGCTCTCCACAGTGCAGCACCCCCCTACATCTCCTCCCTCATTTCTATCTATCGGCCTAACCGACTGCTGCGCTCTGCAAATGACTTTCGACTAACCTCTGCACTAATCTGTACCTCCCACTCCCGACTCCAAGACTTCTTCCGCGCTGCGCCAATCCTCTGGAATGCTCTACCCCAAGAAATTAGGACTATCCACAATTTGCATGGTTTCAGGCGCTCCCTCAAAACACATTTGTTCAGAGTGGCCTATCACATTCACTAACCAAAGTCGTTCTATGTTTAAGTGTGTATGTGGAGCCCATTCACTATCTCCATCCATGCCTCACTCCCTCAAGATGGCTGGACCATCATTGTAAATGCACCATTATATATACACACCTGTACTTTGTATCTCCCCCACCTCATTGTAGATTGTAAGCTCTCACGAGCAGGGTCGGCTTATTTTGCTTTAATTATTGTATTGTTAACGTTGTTACCTATGACTTGTGTTTTGAAACTGTTAAACTGTAAAGCGCTGCGGAATATGTTGGCGCTATATAAATAAAGATTATTATTATTATTATTATTATTATTATTATTATAATCAGAGGGAGAAGAGGATTGGGCCTTGCCAAGGTGCCCGATTGCATCTTAAGTCTTATTGAATGTTGGAGCCAGTCCACCGTATAAAAGCAGCCATAGAGTGTCCGGGTACCTGCTTGGATTTCGATCCAAATGAAGACTACTTTGATGTACATGTAAACCAATTAGAGAAAAATGACAAGGATGAGGCAGTAAGACACGCTCAGCAGAGTACAAGCAGCATTGCTTGAAGAAGTAACTTGAGCGTGATCAAAATTCAATAAATTAAAATCTCAGACTACAGTGAACACAACTGTTAGCTGTGAAAGGGCTTTTTGTGTCCTTCTACATTGTTTTCAACCAATGTATTGAATACGGATGGAAGCACGTCACACTATAATTTCAATTGAATGGAGCAGCAAGAATTACACTAAAGAAAAAAAAAAAAAAGAGTGTGAGAGTGACATGTGCAGATGCCTACAAACAGCGTTGTATGCCGAGCAAACTGCAGCGCGTCACCTGCACTCACACACACACCTTGCAGAGCTGTGAAAAAAACACTGCAAGGCAAAAGGAAGATGTACACAGCGGTTGGTAAACTAGCCTGCCTAAAGCACAGTACACAAAATCGCAATCTCTATCTGTCCCTCAGAGTCAGCAGAACTGAATTAACAGCACAGTGACGCTAAAATGGCGGCTTTATCCGGCAACAATACCTTCCTTGAGTCACGGTTAGGGTAGCGTGTGTCTATTATATGAGTGTCTCTAAAATGTAACGTTATGCAGCCTTATTCTGCCCTTGGGACGCAAAAAATAAGACAGCAGTAATCATTTACTGTATAAAACTCCACCTATGCGCAACAAAACAAGCACGTTCCCTCTTCCGGTTCCTGCGCTGACACGTGAGTAGGGAGTTTGGAGACGCTCCTAAATTTATCCCATGTATCCAAGCATATCAGGCCGATAGGAGAGCATTAAAACCACCCACGGTGGTGACTTAAATATGGTGAATCGAACCAGTGAAGAACTGTAGGTCGATGCGAATGAATGTGCGATCACATGACACACGTTTATAATAACCCTTGCTAGACACGACTAACTTTGTAGACATTTGGACACACCTGAACCCAGATGGCAGTGAATATTCATTCTATTCGGCGCCACATGACTCTTGGTCCAGAATAGATTATATATTGCTATCACTATTAAGGGGAGTGGAAGAGGCAGATGTGCACAACGTAGCTATATATGACCACGCGCCCGTATCAGTGACCCTGCCAGATATGGTGCAGATGGGGCCAGACCAAACTTGGCGCTTCCCGACCTATTTGTTAATGGATGAGAAGTTTCGACATCAGGTGAAGCAATGGTGTTTTTAATATGTAAGGGATAATGGAGATACTAGGGATAGGCCGGAACCTTTATGGGCAGCAGGGAAGGGAGTAATGCGCGGAAAACTAATAGGTTATCAGACAACGCTAAAAAAGAAGATAGCGACAAACTACTCGCAGGCTAGCAGGATATTACGCGATAGGTACACGGCAAACAAGACAAGTTCATCAACACAGGTTAAAAATAGATGTAAGCAGGCTAAGGCTGACTTACACGTATGGGTATATCGACGAGAGAGAAGCAGTAATAACAATTATAGAGCCGATGTATATCGTTATGGTAGCAAATGAGGAGACTATTAGCACGACTAGCGAAAGGAAATCACATTCGTCATCAACATATTACAGCGTTAACGAATAAACATGGGATCATGAACACAGACCCTCGAAGCATAAACACCATTCTACAAGAATACTACTCAGACTTATATAAGGTGGAACATACGGATAGTGCGGAGGGTAACACCTTTGTAGATGGAATACGGTTACCATCCATCACAAACTATCAGCTTCTCCTTTTAAAAAAACAAATTGAGGTGACGGAAGTGACAGCGGCGATAAGTTACTTGAAATACGGGAAAGCTCCAGGACCTGACGGGTTTACAGCCAAATTATTAAAATTATTGAGTGAGGATATCCCGTCCACATTGGTACGCACCTTCAATCATATATTGGAGACAGGAGGGTTGCCCAGCCATTCAAACATGTCACACATGAAGTTGCTACTAAAACCAAACAAACCTTCACATCTGCCTGGATCCTATCGTACATTCTCACTCATTGACCATGATATCAAGATTTTGTCCAGGATCATGGCAGATCGTTTGAGTAGCATTGTTCCTACGCTGATAGGGCGATCACAAGTGGCCTTTGTTAGCTACTTTGTTGGCTACTATCAGTCTCACTATGCATAACACATGTGTGCAGTGGGCAGTATTACCTTTGCCTTCGGTGGAGTAGGAAAACACCTCTCCTATCGAAGTGTTAGTTGGGGAGATGGAAGATTTGCCACCGGGACCTGAATTGTAATACTTAAATGTGACAGGTGACAAATTTGGTAAGGCGCAACTCCGCGGC
Source organism: Oophaga sylvatica (assembly GCA_033576555.1). Classification (NCBI taxonomy): domain Eukaryota; kingdom Metazoa; phylum Chordata; class Amphibia; order Anura; family Dendrobatidae; genus Oophaga; species Oophaga sylvatica. Next base: position 157,953,895 of record JARQOD010000002.1, on the reverse strand, counting down.
CCCTACGTTGAGTCTAGCCCGTGAAAATTTACTGGTTGTCAATGGGGAACCCCAACACCCCGGGGCAGCTACAGTATTTCAACAATTAGAGCTGAACCAAGATTTGCTGTATCAGGTTTATAAAATACATGTGGAAATTTTTTAGCAATTGCTGCTACCGCAGTCATATCGGAGGTTGGTAATGGACTTAGTGCATGCGCATGTACTAGGGTGACATTTGTGCCAAAAGAAAACCCTACACAGAATTATACAACGGTTTTACTGGCTGGGGGTCTATCAAGAAGTTAAACGGTATTGTAACTCTTGTCGCATGCGCCAGGTACACAGTCCTCAGCCTCATTTTGTGAGTCCCTTGGTGCCATTAAAAATTTTAGAGGTCCAGTTTGAGAGAATACCCATGGATCTGGTGGGGCCGGTTAATAAATCAGCAAGGGGTCATCAACAGGGGCAATAAAAGGGGCACTGTGTGGGTCACCAGTTTTGAGCACACCCGAGTTCAAAAGAGAATTCATTGTCCAGACTGATGCGTCAGAGGTAGGTCTGGGTGCTGTGTTGTCTCAGGACTGGAGCTTAACGGGGAGGAGCATCCCATTAGTTTCCTGAGTCGAAAACTTACTCCATCAAAAAACAGAGACAGCATTGTAGAGAGAGAGTGCCTGGCGATAAAGTGGGCACTGGAGTCGTTGCGCTACTATTTGTTGGGGATAACATTTTGTTTTGTAACTGATCATTCCCCTCTGACTGGCAGTGTTGTAGCCCAGGGAGTAGAGTTCAGGTGGTAGAAAGATGAACATAACAGGAGACTTGGAAAACGTTGGCAAACAGTTATTTAATCTGAAAACGGACAGGCAAATTCAGGTGAGATCCATGCCTTGTTCATTTTCAGAAAAATAAGCCGGTCTACATTGTCTGAGGATAGTCGCATGCGACGGTCTGTTAGTACACCACCTGCAGCACTAAAGACGCGCTCAGATAATACACTGGCAGCAGGGCAAGCCAGCACCTCCAAGGCATACTGGCTAAGCTCTGGCCATGTATCCAGCTTAGAGACACAAAACTTGAAAGGGGAAGAGGCATCTGGGAGTACACTGAGAGGGAAAGACATGTAGTCTGTCACCATCTTATGGAAACTTGCTTCCTGGTGAATGGAGCCGTCTCGGATGGTGTAGTAGTGATGGGTAGTTCGTGAGTGAGTAGTTCAAAATGAACTAATCTTCAGAGTGAACTAGTTCATCTAGTTCACCATCCTGACACAGATTAGTTCATTGTGAACTAAACAGTAAGTGGGAGGAGACAGAGAGTGATTCAGGTTCATACAGCTCCAGGAAGCTCCCTGCTCTGTCTCACACTGGCTCTTTACAGCTCTTGATGCTGAAAAACAAGGTAGTAAAACACTATACCACACATCAAATACAAATATAATAGTAATAATAATATTATTAATAAAAACTGAAATTGCACACACAGTACACAGACACAGCTCATATGTGTGTATGAGAGAGTGTTTCTGTGTGTAGTTCATGCCTCTAGCCTAGAAGATCAGTCTTGCTAAAATCTTTAACACTGACCCCTGTTCTGTTCTTAAAATGGTGGATGCTGAAATGCTTCTCAGCCCCCTCATACACAATCATTATGTGGCACTGCTGGGCTCAGTGAGAGGCATCAGATTGAACTAGGCTGTCCTGAGTCATTCTCAATAGAACATTTTGTTCAGCAGTTCATCTAGTTCATTTAGTTCAGAGGTCACATGATGCATTTCCTATCAGCTCCTCACAGGATAGGGTGGAGAAAAACTGAACTAAATGAACTAAATGAACTAATCTTTTGAACTAATCTTTTCAGTGAACTAGTTCATGGTGAACTAATCACCAAAATTAACTAGATTTCCCATCACTATGGTGTAGACCTTGGTGGCGCTGTCACAAAACTTCGCCACATTTGTAACATACAGCTCTTGCCCTGTGCAGAGGCGCTGCTTGTGCTCCCTCTTGTTGCAGAGGTGTCTACAATGCCTCGACGCACAGAGCTGCTTTGTAAAGCAGTAGCAGCAGCAGCGCTCTCGGCTGGAATGGAGAACATTATGGATTTCAACAGTGTGTCTTGGTCCTCCAGCATTTTACGGTTCCGGTTCAACGGTGTGATGAGGCTTTGTAAGTTGTCCCGGTAGCGATGGTCTAGGAGGGTGTACACCCAATAATCTGACGTGGTGAGAATGTGGGCGAAGCGGCGTCGTTTCTCAGGCACTGCAGCATGAAATCAACCATGTGCTGCAGACTCCCAACTGGCCAACAAACGCTGTCCTCTGGAAGAGCGTCACACTAATAGATTTTTGTAAATTTAAAATAGAATAAAGCAGCACCAATTTTTGAAAAATGACAAGGATGAGGCAGTGACAGACACTCAGCAGAGTACACGCAGCGGTGGTTGAAGTAAGTGGAGCGGGATCTACACTCCTCCAAAAAATTAAACCTCAGACTAGAGTGAACACTGAAACACAACTATTCACTTGCTGTGAAAGGCCTTTTTGTGGACTTCTATTATGTTTGCAAGCAATGTATTGTATTTTGATGGAAGAGCGTCACACTAATAGATTTTTGTAAATTTAAAATAGAATAAAGCAGCAGCAATTTTTGAAAAATTACAAGGATGAGCCAGTGACAGACCTCAGCAGAGTACACGCAGCATTAGTTGAAGTAATGGAGCGTGATCTGCACTCAAAAAAAAAAAAAAAACTCAGACTAGCAGTGAACACTGAAACACAACTGTTCACTATCTGTGAAAGGCTCATTGTGGACTTCTATAGTGTTTGCAACCAAGGTATTGTATACGGATGGAAGCACGTCACACTATTAAATTCATTTGATGAGCAGCAAGAATTACATGAAAAAAAAAAGAGTCTGTCATGACACGTGCAGATGCCTACAGACAGCGTTGCATAGAGCAAACTGCAGCGCACCTGCACTCAACACACTTGCAGAGTTAAAACAACACTGCAGGCAAAAGGAAGCTTACACAGCCGGTGGTAAACTAGCCTGCCTAAAGCACAGTACACTAAATCGCAATCTCTAACTGTCCCTCAGAGTCAGCAGAGCAGCGTTCTTTCCCTAACTGAGTTCACAGAACAGTGACGCTAAAATGGCTGCGGCGCCTTTTATAGTGCATTCTGACATCATTTCAGCATCCAATCACAGCCATGCCATTAGTTAACATGACCGCAGCAGTACAGGATGTGCCCACACTTCTTAGGATTCCTCATTGGCTGACTAAAATCACATTGCCTCTCAAAGAATTATGGGAACTTCCGATTCCGGTATACGATATATGGAAAATATCGGAACTAAGTATCGGAATTCCGATACAGCGAATATCGGCCGATACCCGATACTTGCGGTATCGGAATGCTCAACACTATCCCTGATCTTTTCAATCAATTGGCTGGGGCTAAGTTTTTTTCGAAGTTAGATCTCAGGGGAGCATATAGTCTTATCCGTATTCGGGAGGGGGATGAGTGGAAAACAGCATTTATCACCTCTGAGAGTTTGTTTGAAAACTTGGTTATGCCCTTTGGTCCCACTAATGCACCAGCAGTTTTCAGGATTTCATTAAAAATGTTTTTCTGACCTTATTATGCACTTTGTGGTGATATATTTAGATAACATCCTGGTATTTTCATTTGACAAGGAATCTCATATGGGTCATCTGTGTGAAGTTTTCCAGAGGATAAGGGAGAATTTGCTGTTCGCTGGACCTGAGAAGTGTGTATTTTTTGTCCAAGAGCTGTCTTTTCTTGGGGTCAGTCTGATAAATGGTTTCGCATGGACCCTGAACAGGTACAGGTCATTGTTGATTTGGTGCAACCCAAAGACTTGAGAGCTATTCAGTGCTTTTTGAGGTTTGCTAATTATTATCAGAAATTTATTAAAGGGTTATCTCAGGTGGTCAAGCCTCTGACTGATCTCACTCATAAGGGGGCTGATCTTTAAAGCTGATCAGACTCGGCAGTTGCAGCATTTTCTTCATTGAAAAATTGTTTGTCTGTTTTTTTCCAGCCCGATCCGTCTGAACCATTCATTGTTGAGGTAGACGCATCGGAGGTGGGAGTGGGGGCAGTGTTCTCTCAGGGACCTGCCACTTTGACTAACTTGTGACCTTGTGCATTTTTCTCCAAGAAATTATGATGTCGGGAATCGAGAGTAATTAGCCATAAAACTGACTTTTGAAGAATGGAGGCACTTTTTGGAGGGGGAAGTTGTTAGGATTTGAGTTCCCGCTGCTGTACAAGGGGAGTCTCAAACCAGTTCCGCTGCGGTCTCCCATCCATCTCTGGCTGCAGTGGAGCCTGCTCAGCATAGACGTCGGTCCCAGAGTCTCACCCGGTCTAATACTGTGCAGAGACTTGTTGCTGCCTCTTCAGGTTCTGCTATTGTAGGCAGTACTGGTCAGCGGCGAGCAGACGTCTTTAGGACTAAGTCCTTTGTTGCTTCATTTCAAGTGTCCGTGGTCTGTAGAGTGTGTCAGCAGCCAGGACATTATGCCAACCGATGTCCCCAGCGAATGAGTAAACGGTCATGTTCTGTGACCATGGGTGAAGGTTCATTAGACGTGAGGGATTTTGCTCCGAAAGTGCTCCGTAAAGGGTTAATCTCTCTAGGTTTATCCACTCTTCCCACCAAGCTTTGTGTGGACTCTGGGGCATAGGGGAATTTTATGTCCTTCTCCTTTGCCTCTCGCCATTCCATACCGCTGGTGATGCTCGCCGAGCCAATATCGGTGAGAGCATTGAATGGAGCAATCCTGCCCTCACAAATCACCCACCAGACTGTCTCTCTACCTCTGTCTATATCCCCTTCTCATCAGGAGAATATATCCCTTTTTGTTCTTCCTGATGGAATAGATGAGGTTTTGTTGGGATTACCCTGGCTTCACCACCACTCTCCCCATATTGAGTGGTCCTCTGGGAGAATACTGGGTTGAGGTGATCATTGCAGAGACAGATGTCTCAGAGAGGACGTTCAGGTTTCCACCTTGGAGACACCCATAGACCTTGCTTCTTTCCCCAAGGTTTATCGGTCATACGCGGACGAATTCTCCAAAAAGGCAGCGGAGACTCTTCCGCCTCATCGCCCCCATGACTGTCCTATAGACATATTGCCTGGAATTGAGCCCCCTTGGGGAAGAGTGTATCCTCTCTCTCTTCCTGAGACGGAGGCCATGTCACAATACATCCAGGAAAATCTGGCAAAAAGGGTTTATTAGGAAGTCAGTGTCATCAGCAGGGGCAGGATTTTTCTTCGTGCAGAAGAATGGAGAATTACAACCGTGTATAGACTATAGGGGTCTTAAAGCCAATACCGTTAAGAAAAAATATCCTTTGCCCCTAATATTTGAGCTCTTTGATAGGCTCCGAGGAGCAAGAGTATTTACTAAGCTGGATCTTCATGGTGCCTATAACCTGATCCGCATCCGTGAGGGGACGAATGAAAGATGGCGTTCAATACCAGTGATGGACATTACGAATATCTTGTGATGCCCTTCGGGCTCTGTAATGCTCCAGCTGTCTTCCAAGATTTTGTAAATGACATCTTATTGGACATGCTTGCCACCTCTGTGGTAGTCTATCTGGATGACATTCTCATCTTTTCTCCAGATATGGACACCCACCGGAGAGATGTTTGCAGGGTCTTCGACCTCTTGCGGGCAAATTCCTTATATGCGGAGTTGGAGAGGTGTGTGTTTGAGCAGGAGTCTCTGCCATTCCTGGGCTATATCATCTCCACTCAGGGATTGGTTATGGATCCTACCAAACTACAGGCTGCAATGGATTGGCAAGAACCCCACTATCTTAAAGCGGTGCAGCGCTTTATGGGGTTCATTAATTACTATCTCCAATTCATTCCCCACTTATCTACTTTGGTTGCTCCCTTGGTAGCCCTCACCAAGAAGGGAGCAAATCCCAAATTGTGGTTAGAGGAGGTCTCCAAGGCCTTTACTTCAATCAAGTCCCATTTTGCTAGCGCTCCTATCCTACATCGTCCCGAGGTTGATAAGCCTTTTATATTGGAGGTAGATGCCTCGTCGGTTGGTGCATCAAAAGGATGCTAAAGGTCATAAACATCCTTGCTTCTTCTTCTCCAAATCCTTCACACCAGCGGAGAGGAATTATTCCATTGGGGATAGGGAGTTGCTAGCCATGAAGTTGGCCTTTTCCGAGAGGAAAATTTGGTCTATTTACAGACCGCCCTGCGGCTAAATTCCAGTCAGGCTAGATGGTCTCTTTTCTTCTCCCGGTTCCATTTCACCCTCCATTTTCTCTCCGGGGAGAAGAACATTTGTGCCGATGCTCTGTCTCACTCTGTGGTGTCCTCTGAGGAGGTGGAGGAGGAGCCTCGGCTGATTGTCCCCACAGAGAGCCTAAGAACTGTGGCCCCGATTTCGCTTGAGTCTGTGCCTCCGGGCAAGACTTTTGTGCCCATCAATTTGCAACCGGAGGTACTCTCTTGGGCACACTCGTCCAAGGTGGGTGGACATTTTGGGGCAAAAAGTACATCTGAGTTGCTGGCGAGGACATACTGGTGGCCACATATGGTCCGTGACGTCAGGGAATATGTTCAGGCGTGCGTCTCCTGCGCCAAGAATAAGTCCCCTTTGCAACGGCCAGCTGGGTTACTTTTCCTTTTACCGGTGGCACACAGGCCCTGGGAGATGGTTGGGATGGATTTTGTGGTGGGCTTACCCAAGTCTCGGGGCTGCACCATCATCTGGGTGATAACCGACCACTTCTCCAAAATGGTGTACTTGGTGCCGTTACCATGGTTACCGACTGCACGGGCCTTGGCAGAATTATTCATTAGGCATATTTTCCGCCTACACGGTATGCCAGAGAAAATTGTCAGTGATCGAGGCCCCCAGTTTGCGTCTCGGTTCTGGAGAGAGCTGTGTCGTTTACTCAGCATTGAGTTGAATCTCTCCTCTGCATACCATCCCGAGACGAATGGGTTGGTAGAGAGGGACAACGAGACCTTGGTCACATACTTGCGACGTTTTGTCTCTGTCAAGCAGGATGACTGGGCATCCTTGCTACCGTGGGCTGAGTTCGCTCTAAATAATGCTGTGGCTGACTCCACTGGACAGACCCCATTCCTCCTGAACTACGGTCAGCATCCACGGATACCAGTGCCAATGCCCATGTCACCACGGATTCCAGGGTGGCAAACTGGGCTGTGGAGGCACGGAACATTTGGGACCGCACCCAGGATGCCATTCAGGCCTCCAAAGAGAGGATGAGGTCTTCGACCGATGCCCATCGGTGCCCCGCTCCTACATTTGCTCCGGGTGACCTAGTGTGGCTCTCTGCCCGAAACATCAGGCTACGTGTAGAGTCCACCAAGTTGGCACCTCACTTTTTGGGACCCTTTAAAGTTCTTGAGCAGGTGAACCAGGTGGTTTACCGCCTAGCCCTTCCGCCTCGCCTTGGTATCACCGACACTTTTCTCGTGTCCCTCCTGAAACCAATGGCCATTTCCCAGTTTTACGAGTCATCTGCAGGGACGTTGGGTTCATCTACCGACGATCATGAGGTGAACGCCATTGTTGGGTGTAAGGTGGTACGAAGAAAAAAATTTTATTTGGTGGATTGGAGGGGTTATGGGCCTGAGGATAGGTCTTGGGAGCCTGCCTAGCATGTTCACACTTCTGCTGCTCATCGCTGCCTTTGAGCGCAGTGAGGCCCAAAGAAGGGGGGCCCTAGGATGGGGGTAATGTTAGGGTTCGAGTTCCCGCTGCTGCACAAGGGGTGTCTCGAACCAGTTCCGCTGCGGTCTCCCATCCATCTCCGGCCGCAGTGGAGCCTGCTCCGCAAAGACGTCTGTCCCAGCGTCTCTCCCGGTCTAATACTGTGCAGAGACTTGCTGCTGCCTCTTCAGGTTCTGCTATTGTAGCCAGTACTGGTCAGCGGCGAACAGATGTCTGTAGGACTAAGTCCTTTGTTGCTCCATCTGAGCATGCCCAGAGCAAGATCTCCCATTGGAGATCAGGGGTCACATGCTCAGATACAGCTGCCACTCCTGTTGGTCCTTCAGGAAGGTCCTGTGGCTGTTATGTTCTGAAGCAGCTTCCCATTGGTCCTTCCTGGAAGGTCTTTTTCTCGTGGCTGCTATAAAAGGCTGTCCTTACCGCACGGCCGTGCGCTAGTATCAAATCTGTTACGAGCTTGCGCCAGTGTGGTCATGTATGCATGTGGTTAGGTCTGGCTGAAATAAGCCCCTAGAATACCGGCACGTGTTCAGGGCTCGGCTGAAAATGCCATTAGAATACCGGCTACTCCAGTGAGGAGATTACTGCTTGGGTTCTGATTGCATGACCACATACTGCAATCCGCTTAGCAGTCATCTGTGTTCCCTGTGAGTCTAACAGGACACAGTCTTTGTTACAGCGGCTCTGTGAGTTAAGAGACCGCTTCTTCCGCCATATAGTGCTGCGGCATTTACATCTGCGACTCTGCGGGATAACAGAGTTCGCTTATACTGCCTATTTACGCCATCTTACTAGCAGCATGCTCTGCCTGCACGGTGGACCATGGGCTGCTAACGCACCTCTCCTTAATATCTGTTATGTGCGTTCCGCAGGCCCTTAACAGAAGTTCATCGGATTACGGTGATTACGGACCACAAGAACCTGTCCTACATTGAGTAAGCTAAACGCTTAACTCCTAGGCAGACGAGGTGGTCGTTTTTCTTTTTCACGGTTCCATTTTTCCATCACCTTTCGGCCTGGTTCCAAGAATGTCAAGGCCGATGCCTTGTCTCGCAGTTTGGATCTGGTATCTCCTCCTAAACCTCCTTCCTCCATTCTTCAGCATGGGGTGATCATTTCTGGGGTGTCCTCTGAGTTGGAGCGGGAGATTTGTGAGGCTCAGTCTCTTGCTCCTCCGTCATTGCCTGAGAATAAGCTCTTCATCCCTGTTCAGTTTCGGGTTAGGGTTCTCCGGGAGTTTCATGACTCTGCTCTCAGTGGGAATCCAGGGTCTCAGCCACCCGGAGAGCTATTGCTAGAATGTAATGGTTGTTCTCCATGTCTTCTGACATTGCCGTGTTTGGGTCTGCTTGTGATACGTGTGCCCGTACTAAAGGCTCCCATAACCGGCCAGTCGGGGAATTGGTGCCATTGCCAATTCCAGATAGACCTTGGACTCATTTGTCCATGGATTTTATCACTGATCTTCCTCCTTAAAATGGCAAAACTGTGGTCTTTATAGTGGTTGACAGATTTAGTTAACAAGCGCATTTTGTACAGTTCGCAGGACTACCTAATGCGGAGATGTTATCCAAGTTATTTTTGGAGCATGTTGTGCGCTTGCATGGTGTGTCTTTGAATTTGGCGTCTGATAGTGTTGAGCGATACGATACCGCAAGTATCGGGTATCGGCCGATATTAGCACTATCGGCCTTTCGATACTTAGTTCCGATATTTTCGTCTTATCGGATACCGGAATCGGGATTGTCACTGTCACTGTCAGTGTCCGTCGGTCGGGTCTGTCAGGAGTCAGCGGCACTTACCTGGCAGAAGATCTCCGGCAGTCACGGGCTGGACTGCTTCATGGCCGCCATCATCTTTCCCCGGCGGTCACATGCAGTTTCTCGCGATAACTGCAGTGACTGCTGGGTAATCCCGGCCGTAAAGCAGTCAGTCCGATGACGTCACCGCCGGGGAAGCAGGTAATCAGCTGTGCTGCGTCGCGATGACAGGCTCTGCCTGTCATTGCGATGTAGCAGAGCTGGATCGTCGTGGGACACTCGTTACTATGGACTGCGTCGGACAGGTGGTATACTGTTGGTTTGTTTTTTTTCTTTTTTTACAGGAGATCGATGGCGTCACAGGAATGAGAGTATAATAAAAGAAATGAAAACTGTGTTGTCTCTTTTATTTCATTAAAATACTTTTTTCTTGCATTGTTTTTTTTTTATACATTTAATAACTTTGGGATTAATAATGGATTGGTGTCTTATTGACACCTCTCCATTATTAACCGGGCTTATTGTCACCATGCAATCAACGGTGACATTAACCCCTTATTACCCCACTTGCCACCGCTACAGGGCAGTGGGAAGAGCCGGGTAAAGTGCCACAATTGGCACATCTTTTGATGCGCCAAATGTGGGGCTGCTGTAGCCTGGTATTATCAGGCTGTTGAGGGCCAAAATCCATGGGCCTTGACAGTCTTTTAATACCAGGCCGCAGCAGTCTGCATTTTACTTGGCTGGTTAACAAAAATAGGGTGACCCCTACGCCGTTTTTTTTTCGAGGGGATCCCCTATTTTTGTTAACCAGCCAAGCTAAGCAGACTGCTGTGGCCTGGTATTATCAGGCTTGCAAGGTCCATGGATATTGGATCCTTACCAGCCTGAAAAACCAGGCCTCAGCGGTCTGCTTCATCTGGCTGGTTAACAAAAATAGGGGGGACCCCACGCCAATTTTTTTTCGAGGGGATCCCCTATTTTTGTTAATCAGCCAAGATATGCAGACTGCTGTGGCCTGGTATTATCAGGCTGGCAAGGTCGATGGATCTTGGCTCCTTAACAGCCTGAAAATCCAGGCCTCAGCGGTCTGCTTCATCTGGCTGGTTAACAAAAATAGGGGGGACCCCACGCCAATTTTTTTCGAGGGGATCCCCTATTTTTGTTAATCAGTTCCCTCTGACGTCACTGATTGTGTCCCTGGCTGACCTGAAGTGAAAGTGGAAAGCAATCAATTAAGCTTTCCACTTCCTCTCCTGTCAGCCAGGAGAGGAACTCATTCATTTGGGGGTTTACTGTGAGGCTGCAGCATTAGCTGCGGTCCCTGCAGTAAACATTAACCCTTTCTGAAGGATTACACCGTGGGACCTGACTGTGCATGGGATAGGTAAGAATAATTTTGCTTTTTTATTTTATTTTTATTACAGGAAATGGTTTTTGCAGTCAAATAAAAGATGGTAAAAAACATGTGTCTTTATTTCATTAAAATGATTTTTAATTAAAGTGTGTGTGTTTTATTTTTATTTCATGCAATAGGATTAATAATTGATAGTTGTCTAATTGACAGCTCTCAATTATTAACCTGGCTTAAGGTCACCTTTCAATTGCAATGTGGCTTTAACCCCATATTAACCCATTCGCCACCGCTACAGGGCAATGGGAATAGACTGGCAAAGTGCCAGAAAGGGCGAATCTAATTATAGATTTGTCTTTTCTGGGGTGTCTGAGGGCAGATGTTAGTAGCCAGTGGGGGCCAAAAATAATGGTCCCTCTCTGGGCTATTATTATCTGCCCCCATTCGCTGGCTTTGTCTGTCTGGTTGCGAAAATAGGGCGGGAGCCCACGCATTTTTTTTAAACAATTTTACACCTCATATATATATATATATATATATCGTGTCATTGAATTTGTGACACATATATATATTGTGAGACAGTGAAGGGGTGTGTGCTGGACGGCGTGTATATCTCGCCCAGGTTTCTTAGCTGGGGCGCATAAAATAGGTTGTCAGTGCGGTGTTCATTCCATTCCTATCTGGGACAGGTTTGCAGTGCAACCCGGAGTGAACACAGCTGCTTAATTAGGCAGCCATAAGTACCTGCTTGAGAAGTTCAGAGGGGGCTCTATCTCTCAGTCTGGATCTGACTTCAGACGCCATTGGAGCCTCATGTGAGCTGCATGCTGGTAACTACTGAACATATGTGTTGTTTTGGGCACAGGCTATTAGAGTCTGGACCCGGATAGAAAGGGTAATCTATCTAAGTGTAATTAGTGGCGGGACACGCCTAGGCTTTATGTTTATGATTTTGTTTTAATTTATGTTCTGTTTGCTGTGGACTTTAATAAAACTGGTTGCGGCCAGTTTTTAACAGAACCACTGTCTGTGAATGGTCTCTTTATGCCACTCTGTCTCCCCAAGACGGCGATCCCAGAGCTATATCCCCTGAAAAACTTACAATTGGTGCTTGAATGCTGGGGCAGCACAGTGGCTGAAGACTTTGAAAAAAAAAAAAAGGTGTCTGCACCGCAAAACTGAACTTATTGTGGAGAAGACTGTGGAGTGTATATGTCTTGGGTGAAGGCTGTCAGCCAGCCCAAGATGTCCGGCAGTATGGAGGAGCTCGTTAAGCAGCTGGCCCAGAACCAGCAGGCCATGCAGCAACAACAGCAGGCCATGCAGCAACAACACCTAGAGGCCCAGCGGAGCCAGCAGCAACAGCAGGAAACCAACTGGTTGTTACTGGAGCAGGTTGCAGCACTAAAAAAAACTCCTAGCACTCGTCCCCGAATGAAGACGCCGGGTTACTGGCATTATCCGCTGTAAAGAAGGCGGTAAAACAGACTCTGCAGAAGATGACGCCTCATGACGATGTGGAGGCATATCTGGCTATATTTGAGAGACTGGTAGAGTAGGAGAATCTGCCACAATCTGAATGGGCTATGGTGGTCGCGCCCTATCTGACTGGGGAACCCCAAAAAGCCTATTTTGACCTCAGCGAGCAGGACAGCAAAAACTATACTAAGTTGAAAGCGGAGATTCTTGCCCGCCTGGGTGTGACGAGGGCAGTCCGTGCCAGGAGAGTCCATAACTGGAGATACAGGCGAGACAAGCCTGCTCGCTCACAAATGTATGACTTGATTTCTTTGGTAAAAAAGTGGTTGGAACCTGACGTCAGCACCCCTGCCCAAATGGTTGAAAAGGTGGTGCTGGACCGGTACATCTGGGCCCTTCCCCGAGGTCCAGCTCTGGGTCGGACAGGGAGACCCCAAAGATGCCGATCAACTGGTCAGCCTAATAGAAAGGTATTTCGCCACCAAAGACTATCTACGTGACCAGCCGTCCGAGCGATCATCAGTTCGGAATACCCGGCCTCCGTCATCTCCCGGTAAGAGGGTTCCAGCTGTGGGGGCAAGGGGGGCTGTTGATAGTCCGGGTCAGCCCCGAGGGGACATGTATGAGCGGAAGGGTGATACTTACCTACCAGGAGAACCCAGACCTAGGAAGGTCTCCCCGTCTGAACACCCTGACCTGAGACAGTGTTGGAGATGCCGTGAACGGGGTCATATTTCAGCCAATTGTCCACTAGTGGGGGAACCTATGGACTGTGACGCTGGACAGTCTCTCTCGTTCCTCGCCGAGCCCGTGTGCGTGACCACCCTAGTCGAGGAGACTGGCCCACAGCTGTGTCAGGTCGTGATAAATGGGTGCCCAGTACAGGCCCTACTCGACTCAGGAAGTCGAGTGACTCTGATACATGCTAGTCTGGCTGATGGGAACTTCGTCACAGATAGGTACCTAAGCGTGGTGTGCATACATGGAGACGTCAAAGTCTACCCAGTAACCTCCTCAGACTTCGTCACAAAACTCGGGGAGATCTCATATGAAGTGGGGGTAGTGAAGAACTTGATGCATCCCGCCATATTGGGTCGTGACTTTCCCCTGTTTTGGGGTCTTTGGGAAAAAAATGTTTCTGCTGGACAGTGTGATGAAGCTCCTACTGAGGGTGCGCAGTCCCGAGGGGCGGAACACAAGGCTAGTGGGCCGTTAAACTTATCTGATAATGATGACCATGATAATGATGATGATCATGATGATGATGATGACCATGATAATGATGCTGATGCTGATAGTAATCATGATAATGATATTGATAATGATGATGACTGTAAAAAAAATGATGAATTTCCATTTCAGGTGATGTTGGGGGAGGGGGAGGATGTTTCTCTAGAACAGAATGTCCCTGACCTACCGGTGTCCCGTGGCAATTTTGGGAGTGAGCAATTGCAAGACCCCACTCTTAAACATGCCAGGGAGAATATAACTGTTCTGAATGAGATCCCACAAGAGCCCGGCTCTGATGAAAAATTTCCCCATTTTGCCATGAACAATGACCTGCTGTATAGGGTCACTAAAGTAAAGGGAGAGGCCGTGAGTCAGCTCCTGGTACCTAAGTCATATAGAAGTATGGTGTTAGGTTTGTCCCATAACCACGTGCTGGGTGGGCACCTGGGATGGACAAAACCCAGGAAAGAATTCTTCAGAGGTTTTATACTGGCCCGGGGTTTATCGAGATGTGGAGGATTATTGTAAAACCTGCCCCTCGTGTCAGATAAATGCTCCGGTGTCTCACTTCCGGAGTCCATTAATCCCGCTGCCGGTTATAGAAATACCCTTTGAAAGGGTAGCAATGGACTTGGTAGGTCCTATTGTAAAATCAGCCAGGGGACACCAATACATCTTAGTTGTCCTTGATTATGCAACCCGGTACCCCGAGGGGGTCCCTTTAAGAAATATGGCATCTAAAAATATTGCACGGGAACTTTTTCATATGTTTTCCAGGACAGGAATTCCTAAAGAGATCCTCACGGACCAAGGCACACCTTTTATGTCCAAAGTGATGAAGGAACTGTGTAAGTTGCTTAAAATCTCGCACATTCGGACATCTGTGTATCACCCCCAGACGGATGGGTTGGTTGAACGTTTTAATAAAACATTAAAACATATGTTAAAGAAAGCAGTAGAGAAAGATGGGAGGGACTGGGACTACCTGTTACCCTACTTATTGTTTTCTGTCAGAGAGGTTCCCCAGGCCTCTACGGGATTTTCTCCCTTTGAGTTGGTGTATGGTCGGCATCCGCGGGGCTTGCTGGACATAGCCAAGGAGGTTTGGGAAACCGAGACAACTCCATACAAGAGTGTTATAGAGCATATTGCCCAGATGCAAGAGAGGATGGCTAAAATTATGCCATTGGTGAAGAATCATCTGCAGAGAGCCCAAGAAGCTCAAAGCAGAGTCTATAATCGGTCAGCAAAAATTAGGTCTTTCAACCCCGGGGATCGAGTCCTAATTCTAATTCCCACGGTGGAAAGTAAGTTTTTGGCCAAGTGGCATGGTCCATACGAGGTCGTACAAAAAGTGAGCGAGGTTACTTACAAAGTACACCAACCCGGGAGACGGAAGCCCTACCAGATATATCATATCAATCTGATCAAGCCCTGGAGGGACAGAGAGGCATTGTTGGCCTCGGGTGAAGTAGAGAAAGGGGTAAAACCATCTCTACCTCCTGTGACCATTGGTGAGACATTGTCCGTGCACCAAAAACAGGAAGTACGGGAGTTTCTGCAGAAAAATCGGCAGAGGTTTTCTGACTTGCCCGGCCGGACTTCTCTCGTAAAACACCATGTCGAGACTGAGCCCGGTACTAAGGTCAAAATAAAACCGTACAGAATTCCAGAAGCCCGCAGAAAGATAGTCTCTACTGAAATCAAACGTATGCTAGACCTCGGGGTCATTGAGGAGGCCCAAAGCGAGTGGTGTAGCCCGATTGTTCTGATCCCAAAACCTAATGGAAGCTGGAGGTTCTGTAATGATTTCAGAAAGTTGAACGAAGTGTCAAAGTTTGACGCATACCCGATGCCACGGGTAGATGAGCTAATCGAGAGGTTAGGGGGTGCCCGTTATATTACAACCCTCGATCTGACAAAAGGGTACTGGCAGATACCCCTATCTGAGGAGGCAAAAGAAAAAACGGCCTTTGCAACCCCGGAAGGTTTGTTTCAGTATCTGGTGATGCCATTCGGGTTGCATGGAGCCCCAGCTACCTTTCAGAGGCTTATGGACCAGATCCTACGCCCGCATCAAGCCTATGCAGCTGCCTACCTGGATGATGTGGTAATTTTCAGTTCTGATTGGGAGAGCCACCTCGCTAAGGTACAAGCCGTCTTAGACTCGATAGGCGGAGCTGGGCTGAACATAAACCCAGAGAAATGTGCAATTGGCCTAGAAGAGGCCAAGTACTTGGGCTTTGTGATTGGCAGAGGGCTGATCAAGCCACAAATCGATAAAGTAGAGGCAATTCGAAACTGGCCTGTACCCCTCACAAAACGACAGGTCAAAGCATTTTTGGGCATCACTGGGTACTATCGCAGATTCGTACCAAATTATGCCTCCATTGCTGCCCCATTGACTGACCTGACAAAAGGGGGGAAGTCCAAAATGATAAATTGGAATCCGGAGGCAGAAAAAGCATTTCTGTCGTTGAAAATGGCTTTGTGTCAAAGACCAGTTCTGGTCACCCCTAATTTCAGGGAAGAGTTTCTTGTTCAAACTGATGCCTCTAATGTGGGGTTAGGGGCGGTGTTATCACAGGTCGTGAAGGGTGAAGAACACCCAGTCCTGTATCTAAGTCGAAAAATGACACCGGCTGAACAAAATTATGCCATTGTGGAGCGAGAGTGCCTCGCAATCAAATGGGCGCTGGACTCCCTACGGTATTACCTCTTGGGTAGGAGATTTAAATTGCAATCAGACCATGCTCCTCTGACATGGATGAAGCAGAACAAGGAAAGGAATGCCAGGGTGACAAGGTGGTTCCTTTCACTTCAAGAGTTCAATTTCTCGGTTGAGCATAGACCTGGGAAATTACAGGGTAATGCTGATGCCTTGTCCAGAGTTCACTGTCTCTTCGGAATTTCTGACCAGTCCTCCGGTCTGGAGAAGAGGGGGGGGATATGTGAGACAGTGAAGGGGTGTGTGCTGGACGGCGTGTATATCTCGCCCAGGTTTCTTAGCTGGGGCGCATAAAATAGGTTGTCAGTGCGGTGTTCATTCCATTCCTATCTGGGACAGGTTTGCAGTGCAACCCGGAGTGAACACAGCTGCTTAATTAGGCAGCCATAAGTACCTGCTTGAGAAGTTCAGAGGGGGCTCTATCTCTCAGTCTGGATCTGACTTCAGACGCCATTGGAGCCTCATGTGAGCTGCACGCTGGTAACTACTGAACATATGTGTTGTTTTGGGCACAGGCTATTAGAGTCTGGACCCGGATAGAAAGGGTAATCTATCTAAGTGTAATTAGTGGCGGGACACGCCTAGGCTTTATGTTTATGATTTTGTTTTAATTCATGTTCTGTTTGCTGTGGACTTTAATAAAACTGGTTGCGGCCAGTTTTTAACAGTACCACTGTCTGTGAATGGTCTCTTTATGCCACTCCGTCTCCCCAAGACGGCGATCCCAGAGCTATATCCCCTGAAAAACTTACAATATATTTATATTTATAGTTCATACACTTCTACATAGTATAATAGCCGCTAATTCAATTGACGGCTTTTGTGAAAATGCAGAACCCGACATGAAATGACACTTGGTGTACATAGGGTTAACCATGTCTTTTCATGTCCTTTGCTATCTGATTTGCACAAACAATTACATCAGTCTATGTGTGCAAAATTTCACACCTGTAGGGGTTAATTAAAGGTGTAAATTCGTAGCAAAAAAGTCAGTTTTTTTTACAACGAATTTACACCTTTAATTAACCCCTACAGGTGTGAAATTTTGCACACATAGACTGATGTAATTGTTTGTGCAAATCAGATTGCAAACGACATGAAAAGACATGGTTAACCCTATGTACACCAAGTGTCATTTCATGTCGGGTGCTTCTGTCTTTTCACAGAAGCCGGCTTTACCCGGCAATTGAATCAGAGGATATTTTACTATGTAGAAGTGTATAAACTATACATATATGTATATATATATATGTCACAATGACATGTATATATATATATATATATATATAAATATATATATATATATGTATTCTATGTGTGTATATTTAGTGTTTACAAGGAAATAAAGGTTTTTTTTAGTTGCGATATTTTGTTCCCATAGACTTACATGGGACTTCCGGTATCGGAATCGGATATCGGCGATATTTAGTGATATCGGCGATACCATTCCGATCCAATATTTTTAGATATCGAGCAGTTTCGCTCAACACTAGTGTCTGATAGAGGAGTACAATTTGTGTCCAAGTTCTGGAGGGCTTTCTGTAAGAGACTGGGCATTGATTTGACCTTCTCATTGGCCTACCATCCCCAAACCAACGGGCAGACGGAGAGAACCAACCAGTCACTAACAAATTTTGCTGGGTCTTGCCACATCTTGGCAAGATGATTGGTGCTCCTCACTGCCGGTGGCTGAATTTGCATTCAATAATTGTGTTAATCGGTCCACTGGTACTTCCCCGTTTTTCTGTAATTATGGTTTTCACCCCCATTTTGTTGAATTTTCCAAGCTAGATTCAGGTTGTCCAGGGGCTGATTCGGTGGTTCTACAGTTTGGAGAAGGTGTGGAGGGAGGTTCAGAAGAACATTAGGGTGGCTCAAGGCAAACAAAAACATTTTGCTGATAAGCGACAACCTGTGGGACATAAGTTGTTGGTGGGAGACAAGATATGGTTGTCTACCAGGAATGTACATCTGAAGGTTTCTTCCGTTAAGTTGGGTCCTAAGTTTATTGGTCCTTGCGAGATCATTGAGGTTGTAAATCTAGTTGCCTTCCATTTACGCTTACCTCTGTCACTTCAGATCCCCAATGTATTCCATAAGTCCCTTCTTAAGCCATGTGTACCTTCCTCTATTGGGTCTCCACCCCTCCGCCTCCTGTCTCGGTGGTTGGTCAGACTGAGATTGAAGTTGAATGCATTGTTGATTCTCAGAAGGTTCGCAGTTTGCTGCAGTATTTGGTCCATTGGAGGGGTTAAATTTCTGAGGAGCAATCTTGGGTTTTGGCGCATTCTGTCCATGCTGATCATCTGGTTCGGGCATTTCATGAACGTTATCCTGGAAAACCTGAGGGTCCGGAGGCACCCCCATTGAGAGGAGGGTACTGTCATGATACAGTCCAGATTTTGAGTCCGGTCTGCTCTTTTCCCGGGCTGATCATATCTAGAGTCAACTTTGCCTGGCCTCGTTTTGAGTTTAAGTGTGCTATTTCTTCCTGCTGCGTCCTGCAGACCATGTCAGTTATATTTTCTGACTACGGCATGAGTATCTGACTCTGGAAGTACCCTGATTTGTCCTGCTGCGCTTTCTGACCTTGCCCGTGTCTGTTCCTCCCTCTCTGCCCGTCCAGTCCTAGTGTTTCCTGTTTGCTTTTGAACTTCCCAGTGTTTGACTCGGCTTTGACTCTGATTTGACTTTGCCTCTTGTCCCTGGTACTTCTGCCTTTTGTCTGGTTTTGACCCTTTAGCTCTCCACTGCCTCTGTGCTTGTCTTTTCCCTTTGTACTGCCTGATGTTTTAGGTTTCGACTCGGCTTGATTGACTACTCTGCTGCCACCTGGTGGTAGCTTTGCTGCAGCACTGCTGGTTTGCTCTTGCAGTCTTGTAACCATCCTTCCACTCTATTGCCATCTATTGGAGGTTGCAGTAACCTGCATAGCTGCAGCGTGACACTCTCTTAGGGAACCTGAACCTGTAATAACTCTGACTATTTATACACACTCTTGCAGTATACATTGCTGAGCTTCATAGAAATACCAAGATGACAACAACGGAGGACCTCATCAGGCTCCCAGCTGCTATAGAAACCCATTGATGCTTCATGACGCTGTCAGAGAGTGGTAGACGCATTTTAAAGGGAACCTTTCACCAGAAAAAAAGCTATTAACCTGCAATTATTAGCTTAATTTGTAGATTAATAGCGTTTTATTCTGCCCGGCAGCTGCACGTAGTCAAATATTTAGGGGAGACAAATAACTTTATTCTCCCCTGCAGCATTCGGTTTTAGTCATGGTGATGGCGCCAGTGAAGGGCAGGGCTCCATGGCACTGACTGACACTGGCACTGTATTGGGGATGGCTATCAGTCAGGGTCAGGGGCGCCGTTTCCATTGCTGATCTGTGTTCTCAGAGCGGTGACTGAACCCATGTTGGCATTGCCACCTAAACTGTAACCGAATGCTGCCAGTGAATATAAAGTGTCTGACTGTGTGCAGGAGCTGGTCAGGTTAATTAACGCTATTAACCTGCTGATTAAGCCCATATCTGCAGTTTAATTGCGTTTTTGCCGGTGACAGGTTCCTTTTATATGATTACAGTCATGGTCGGAACTGATCTGCATCCACGAATGTTAGAGATAGATGCTGACTACTTACTACAGCCAGTATCTTCCAAGTGTGGAGAGAGCTCAATGCCTGAGAATTCTCCACTCACAATCACCGCTGCAATTACATAAAAACATAAAGGAGGTTATACATATACAAATTTATTAACATATGCAAGCGTACATGCAGATATATTTTCTGATCATAGAAGAGAATTCATTTTAAAATGTAATTGACAAATCAAAAATATAGGTGAACAAATTGATTCAACACATATCAAATTCGAGTTAAATATCCTGAAATCTGCAGCTCACGTCAACTTTTAATAATGTGTTATTCAAATTGCGCTCTAAAACTTTAACATTTGACATATTATAGAAGATTGTATGTGTCACTGACTGCTGCATCAGCTCCTTCAACTACTCTCTCTCTGTTACTCCTATGGAATGCTGGCTAAGACTAAGGAAACATAGGAACCAATGCTCAAAGAGCACATCACACAGTGCATTCCTCACTAATATTTTTCTTCTTGTAAAAAGCTTATCATTTTTTTGTATTTAGCTTTGTCTGTTTTTCTCATTTTTCAATCATCTTACAGTTAATTTCGAATTATATAAAAAGTCTAATATCTAACATAATGACTTTGGCTAAGAGAAAGAGAATTCTCTTGTCCACATGAACATCCTGAATATCACACATTGTCTTATGCCAGAACTGTGCCGACCTCTCCTGCATCACACTTCCAACTTACTTTGGTCACAAAACCATATTAAAACAAGCAGCATACACTATTCTTAGTAGAATTATACTACCTGCAATTAGTGCCATTTTCATTTACTGCAAATCAAATTTTTAGGAAAAATTTGCTGAATCTAGCCAATTTCAATTCCAAAAGGTTCAATCATCTCTAATAAAAAAATATTAGCATCAATAAAATAAATCATTTATGATTTAAAAATATAGCTTCATTAATAAAATAATTTTGTTTTAAATTATAAAATTAGTTTAAAAGTATTAAAATTATTTCAATCCAATTAACAAGTAATGTTGTACTTTTATATGCTGTCAACCGAGTGATTTTTACAGTCTATGACTGCACCATATTACCATTATTAAATTATACCTTTCTATTCCAGCTTTTCATCAGGATTATAGCTAATTAAAGAAAAAGTATAATACAATATATTAATTCATATAATTTTAATGCTCTTCGAATGCTTCATACATTCTAGAGTGAATATTATCCTATATCTATTACAGCAACCATTAATATCATCATTCTTCTCTTGTATGTTGAGAATTATTTTTACAAGTCTATAAGGAACTGTGATGTAAGCTTCATATTTTTTTCAGACACAATGACAGTTAACTAATAAGTTCCATGTCCATTAAACCAGTTGATTTAAGGATTTTAATTTCACGTTTGCAGTTCGTTTTATGTTTTCTCAATAAAAAAAACATACACTTTCGGATTTATGGCTTTATTCTGTAATATAGACAAGAGGAAATTGGTTTGCAATGCTAGTACTATATCATGTATTCATTGCAGTATGACTACTTAATAATGAAATAAATATTGGCTGTAGCTTCCATTGAGCATTTACTCTCCCCTGTATAATTCTATGTTAAGGGTTAGTAGCATTATGCGATTGAATAGTATAAATCTTAGTCAGTAATACTAGTTGTGTCATGTCTGTTTCCTCCAAAAATATTTATTCTAGTCAAATAGATAATCAAACCATTAATCTGGTAATATTCAAATTATGTTTAGTCGAAATTCTGATTAACTTATATTTTAATGCACGAATGTACGAAGTCATATTAATTTCATTAAATATATTTTCATACCCATTAACTTCTTCCTGAAATTGAATGTATTGGTATATCCAATGTTGGTTCTCCATTTATAGAGCAGGCTCAGAACCTGACCCTGCACGATACCACTCTAAAGCAAAGCCAGCATCTGCCTTTAAGGGAGCAGTCAGAGAGCTGTATAAATCGGACAGAGATCTGAACGCAGTGCACAGACTGGCTCACGGCTCTACCAACCCAAGCATTACAGCTTCATATATTTCTATGCAGCTGTCAAGCTCAGGTATGGACAGCCGCCAGCCAGTCCGTGCACTACATTCCAATTTAAGTTCAGTTTATACTGCTGTTCAATTACACCCTTACAGGATCTTTCAGAACTGAGTTCTGACTACTGTTTTTAACCCCGTAAATGCTCATACCATAGAATTTGAGGCCAACTGCAGGCTTAATCATTATATAATTGTTGTTTTTTATTCTATGAAATTCCCTTATCTCCTGCACACTGATATGACATTTATTTCCGCTATTGTTGTATCATATGACTAAATGAGTTAATATATTGGTACAAAGTGGTGTGGCCAGGTGGAGGTGTTCAGTCAGATCTTATTCTTGTCCACTATTCTTATTTATGTTTGGGTGCTTATAAGTTATAAAGTTTATTTTTTACCATTAAAGAACTCCTTTTAGATCAGCATCCTGAAGTATTTACTCAAGGATTTTAGTCTTACTACAGCATCTGAGGAATCTTGCCCAGAGATAGTAAGTGCTTGGGACTCAGATCTTACATCAGTTTTGGGACAATAAAACTTTCACACCATTTATCTAAGCTTAATAACGATTTATTCTCCAAGCTCATTTTGTTTTATTTTGGAATTGGATTTATTTCCTACTTTCCAGTACATTGCATGATAAATTTAATGGTGTCATTCAAAAGTACACCTTGTCATGCAAAAAAGAAGCCCTTATATGAACAATAAAATGTTCTAGCTCTTGGAAGAATGGGAGCAAAGAACAAAAGCACAAAAACGGAAAATTGTCTAGTTGGAAAAGAGTGAAATAAACGTTGGAGCAGATTTATTTTTATGAGTATAGCTGCAGAATGTATATATAAACCATCTATAACTTATTTTTTGGGCGTTTATTTAAATTTAAATGTGGTTCATGGTACTTCTCTAAAAAGTGGATTGAGATTAGTGAAAAAAGTGGGGCCACACAGAGTTTTTAAGGTTGAAGGTAGACTTAAGTCCATTGAGTTCAACCTATAGCTTAACATCTTGATCCAGAGGGAGGCAAAAGCCTTATGGGGCTAAAATCGATAGCGCTATACTAGGGGAAAAATTCCTTCCTGACTCCATATATGGCAATAAGATTATTTCACTGGATCAACGCCCCACCACAAAATCTAGTGATATAACTGTAATATTATATTTATTGAGAAAGGCATCCAATTGATTGTTGTTCTAAAATTGGTTTTGTATTCATGTACAGGTCCTTCTCAAAAAATTAGCATATAGTGCAAAATTTCATTATTTTCCATAATTAATGATTACAATTAAACTTTCATATATTTAGATTCATTACACACCAACTGAAATTTGTCAGGTCTTTTATTGTTTTAATACTGATGATTTTGGCATACAACTCCTGATAACCCAAAAAACCTGTCTCAAAAACTTAACATATTTCAACCGTCCAATAAAATAAAAGTGTTTTTTAAAAACAAACAAAAAAAACATCAAATAATAAAGTTCAGTTATGCACTCAATACTTGGTCGGGAATCCTTTTGCAGAAATGACTGCTTCAATGCGGCGTGGCATGGAGGCAATCAGCCTGTGACACTGCTGAGGTGTTATGGAGGCCCAGGATGCTTCGATAGCGGCCTTAAGCTCATCCAGAGTGTTGGGTCTTGCGTCTCTCAACTTTCTCTTCACAATATCCCACAGATTCTCTATGGGGTTCAGGTCAGGAGAGTTGGCAGGCCAATTGAGCACAGTAATACCATGGTCAGTAAACCATTTACCAGTGGTTTTGGCACTGTGAGCAGGTGCCAGGTCGTGCTGAAAAATGAAATCTTCATCTCCATAAAGCATTTCAGCCGATGGAAGCATGAAGTGCTCCAAAATCTCCTGATAGCTAGCTGCATTTACCCTGCCCTTGATGAAACACAGTGGACCAACACCAGCAGCTGACATGGCACCCCACACCATCACTGACTGTGGGTACTTGACACTGGACTTCAGGCATTTTGGCATTTCCTTCTCCCCAGTCTTCCTCCAGACTCTGGCACCTTGATTTCCGAATGACATGCAAAATTTGCTTTCATCAGAAAAAAGTACTTGGGAGCACTTAGCAACAGTCCAGTGCTGCTTCTCTGTAGCCCAGGTCAGGCGCTTCTGCCGCTGTTTATGGTTCAAAAGTGGCTTTACCTGGGGAATGCGGCACCTGTAGCCCATTTCCTGCACACGCCTGTGCACGGTGGCTCTGGATGTTTCTACACCAGACTCAGTCCACTGCTTCCTCAGGTCCCCCAAGGTCTGGAATCGGTCCTTCTCCACAATCTTCCTCAGGGTCCGGTCACCTCTTCTCGTTGTACAGCGTTTTCTGCCACGTTGTTTCCTTCCAACAGACTTCCCATTGAGGTGCCTTGATACAGCACTCTGGAACAGCCTATTTGTTGAGAAATTTCTTTCTGGGTCTTACCCTCTTGCTTGAGGGTGTCAATGATGGCCTTCTTGACATCAGTAAGGTCGCTAGTCTTACCCATGATGGGGGTTTTGAGTAATGAACCAAGCAGGGAGTTTTTAAAAGCCTAAGGAATCTTTTGCATGTGTTTAGAGTTAATTAGTTGATTCAGAAGATTAGGGTAATAGGTCGTTTAGAGAACCTTTTCTTGATATGCTAATTTTTTTAGACAGTTTTTTTGGGTTATCAGGAGTTGTATGCCAAAATCATCAGTATTAAAACAATAAAAACCTGACAAATTTCAGTTGGTGTGTAATGAATCTAAAATATATGAAAGTTTAATTGTAATCATTACATTATGGAAAATAATGAAATTTTGCACTATATGCTAATTTTTTGAGAATGACCTGTACTGATGGTGGTTCTGTTGCTGTACTGCTTTATTGATGATCTGATGCTGTATTCATATACTGATGATGATTCTGTGGTTGTATTCTTGTACTATCGGTAGTATGCTAATGATCCCTGAGGAAGGATGATGCTACCTCTGAAACATGAAGGATATTGGATTATTGTTATATGCCCATGGGGGAACGAAATGCTCTGGGAGATTTATGGAATTGTTAATCCAGTCTGATGAAGTGAAATTGGTGGAGTTGGAAAAGGAGATTGACACCATTCAGACAAAATTGAAAGATGAATTAAGTGATGATGCCCTAGAAAAATTAAATGGGGACTTAGATAAGGACCTCACAAAATGGGAACAAGAGATCTGCGCTACCAAATCTAAAAAATTACAAAGAGATAATTTGGACTCTTCAGAAAATCGAGTCTATAAATGGAGGAGTAGAGGCAATAAATCACGCCCCATACCACAATCACAATCAGGATCCTTATCCTCTCTAACATCAGCAGATGATGCCAGCATTAGATCAGATCAAAAGTCTATGCAAGTACTGGCATTAATAGGACTGGAATCTCTACGAGAAGTACTAGAGGTCGTTATTCAAATAACAATAAGAAAAGACATCTTATTTCCCTGTTTTTGAATGTAAAAAACAAAAACAGGTAATCAATTTATCTACACATATTCTGTCTGAAACTCAATTAGATGTATTGAGATTGGGGCTAAATTTTGTACCTAATAATGGTTTTGATTTCTTTACAGTCCTAAAAGATTTACATTTATTCTGTCGCAAAATAGTCCTTCGGAGACTACACCATCGTACAGATGATAATCTAAATGTGACTGAACAACAAACCTTAAATGATCTGGAGGACCTGTTAAATGAACAACTTCCTAATGATGTAAGTATTTTGCCACGATCAATCGCGCCACGATCGCTGACTTTCCCCCCCTTGTCAGTCTGCCCACAGGTAGATATTTTTTGTAAATTAGTCACAGAGGACTTAAAGAAAATATCCAATAAAATCTGTAATGATAATTTGACATATATAGAGAGGCAAGCTTTGGAGGAATTACAGGCACTTGACTCGGTGGTAATAAAACCGGCTGACAAGGGGGGGAATGTGGTGATCTGGCCTATTGAAAGCTATGAGAAAGAGGCATTTCTGGGATGCAATGTGGGGGCACATGCATCCCAGAAGTTAAGCATCACAGAAGAAAAGCATCTTGAAAACAGCAGTTATTCATGGCAAAGAATTAACATTCATCTCTCTTCACACAGGTAACCAAATCATTCATCCTCTGAATTGATCCTCTCTGCATGTATGCACTCCATTCATTGTCAGCAAGCAGCTGAATGACACAAGCCCTTCTGTCTTGCATGTGGAAATATATAGCAATGGTAACCAAATCATTCATCCTCTGAATTGATCCTCTCTGCATGTATGCACTCCATTCATTGTCAGCAAGCAGCTGAATGACACAAGCCCCTTCTGTCTTGCATGTGGAAATATATAGCAATGGTAACCAAATCATTCATCCTCTGAATTGATCCTCTCTGCATGTATGCACTCCATTCATTGTCAGCAAGCAGCTGAATGACACAAACCCCTTCTGTCTTGCATGTGGAAATATATAGCAATGGTAACCAAATCTTCATCCTCTGAATTGATCCTCTCTGCATGTATGCACTCCATTCATTGTCAGGAAGCAGCTGAATGACACAAGCCCTTCTTCTTGCATGTGGAAATATATAGCAATAGTATGCACTCCATACTTCTGATTGCTGCCAACCACTGCTGTACCATCTTGCAACATAGTTTAATGTGCCTGGTAAAACTTTAGTATAATTCATTTTTTGCACTGTGCTTAATACTTACTGCTGTGTATTCCTGTGACTGGGGCCTCTGTAGATGCTATCAGGTGGAAAGTGCTATAACATATAGAATTTGCCAGGTCTAGTGCCTTTGATGATCTAACCACCCCCTGGTGTGCTGGCCCCAGCTGGCAAATTATCCCAAAGCAGCTCCCACAATCCCACTTTCCTGACCCTGTAGTGTGGACTATATATTTAGGAGTAGTCTAAGGGGCGCATGCATTGTGGGGGCGCATGCATCCCAGAAGTTAAGCATCACAGAAGAAAAGCATCTTGAAAACGGCAGTTATTCATGGCAGTTAATCAGGGCTGGAATCAGGTACCCCACACTTTGCCTTATTTTTCATTATGTACTTTATCTATTTCCTCCTGTGTTCCCTTGCCATCCACATTCACCGCCCCATCCCCCTCCATCACGACTCATATACATCAGCCCCTCTATCCTTCCCTCTCCCATGTACAGCTCCCATGCACTCCTCACCTTCCTGAAAAACCTCAGCCCATCTTGCCCAAACACATCACAGAAAAAACCTACTTACAATTCCAACAACTACCTGCTCTTTATCTTCCTACTCCTACTGATTTCAGGGGACATCTCCCCCAACCCTGGTCCACCATTCCCCAACCTCAATCCCTACCCTACCTCATACCGAAACATAATAATCTTATTAATATTACTTGCACTCCCTCATCTCCTTCTTTCAATTGTGCCCTCTGGAATCCACGGTCTGCATGCAACAAGCTATCCTTCCTGCACAATTACTTTCTGAACCACTCTCTTAATCTGTTGGCCCTCACTGAAACCTGGATTCAGGATTCTGACACTGTCTCCCCTGCTGCCATTTCCTATGGTGGTTTACAGTTCTCCCATTCCCCGAGACCCACAAACAGACATGGTGGTGGAGTTGGCATACTCCTGTCCCCACAATGCACTTTCCAGGTCATCCCCCCAATTCCATCACTCTCATTCCCTTCTTTTGAGGTCCACACCATCAGGCTCTTCCATCCCCTCTCCCTCAGAGTAGCGGTCATATATCGGCCCCCAGGCTCACCCACCCAGTTCCTTGACCACTTCTCAGCCTGGCTGCCGCACTTCATGTCCTCAGAACTACCAACCCTTATCCTTGGAGACTTCAACATCCCCATTAACAGCCCTACTTCCACATCTGCATCTCAGCTTCTATCACTAACCACTTCTCTAGGCCTCTCACAGCTTTCAACCTCTGAGACACACAAGGATGGCAACACCCTTGACCTGGTCTTTGTCCGCCTCTGTTCAATCTCCCACCTAAATAACTCACCGCTTCCACTCTCTGACCACAACATTCTCTCCTTCACGCTCACAAATCCTCCACCACCTCAGCGCACTCCTACCTACCACACATTCAGAAATCTACAAGCCATTAACCCTCAGACACTTTCAGACTCCCTACACTCATCGCTGTCCCCAATCTCCTCTTTTTCCTGTCCTGATCTGGCTGTTCATCACTACAATGACATTCTTAAAAGCACCCTTGACCAAGTAGCACCGCTCACCCTCAGAACCTCCAAACACACAGTAAAACAGCCCTGGCTCACATTGCAAACTCGACTTCTTCAGCGATGCTCTAGGAGTGCTGAACGCCTCTGGAGAAAAACCCGCACACCAGAAGACTTCATCCACTTTAAATTCATGTTAAGAACTTATAAATGCTGCCCTTCACCTCGCCAAACAGACCTACTTCACCACACTGATCTCCTCACTAGCCAACAACCCCAAGAAACTTTTTGACACTTTTCACTCCCTCCTCAGGCCAAAAGCACAAGCCCCTATCACAGACATTTGTGCTGACGACCTGGCCTCCCACTTTATAGAAAAAATAGATACTATCCGTCAGGAAATCTGCTCTCAACCACCAAGTGCTGTGACTCCCATCCCACCCTGCATTTCCCCTGGCTCACTTTCCACATTTGATCCCATCACAGAAGAAGTCTCCAGACTCCTCTCTTCCTCTCGTCCGACTACATGCACTACCGACCCCATCCCCTCACATCTCCTCCAGTCTCTCTCTCCAATTGTCACAACTCACCTAACTACAATCTTTAATCTCTCACTCTCCTCTGGCATTTTCCCATCCTCCTTCAAACACTCCATCATTACTCCATTACTAAAGAAACCCGCTCTTGACCCTTCCTGCACAAACAACTACAGACCGGTCTCCAATCTCCCCTTCATCTCTAAACTTTTGGAGCGCCTAGTCTACTCCCGCCTCACCCGTTACCTCTCCACTTACTCCCTCCTAGACCCTTCACAGTCCGGCTTCCGCCCCCTACATTCGACTGAAACTGCACTCATCAAAGTCACCAATGACCTTCTTACAGCAAAACGTAACGGCGACCACTCTCTGCTCATTCTACTCAACCTTTCTGCAGTTTTCGACACTGTTGACCACTGTTTCCTACTGTCTAGGCTCCAGTCACTAGGTATTAAGGACACTGTTCTCTCCTGGTTCTCCTCCTATCTTTCTGACCGCTCCTTCAGTGTTTCGTTCTCTGGCTCCACGTCATCTCCTCTTCCTCTCACTGTCGGTGTACCCCAGGGCTCAGTCCTTGGCCCCCTTCTCTTCTCTCTCTACAAGGCCCCAATTGGACAGACCATCAGCAGATTTGGCTTTCAGTACCATCTTTATGCCGATGACACACAACTATACACGTCATCCCCCGACCTTACCCCCGCTGTTCTACAGAACACCACCGACTGTCTGTCCGCAGTCTCCAACATCATGTCCGCTCTCTATCTGAAACTTAACCTCTCCAAGACTGAACTCCTTCTGCTCCCGCCGTCTACTAACCTCCCTAAATCTGACATTTCCCTCTCCGTGGGCGGCACCATAATAACACCCCGGCAGCAGGCTCGCTGTCTGGGTGTTATGTTGGACACCAATCTCTCCTTCACCTCCCATATACAATCTCTTGCCCGCTCTTGCCGTCTACACCTAAAGAACATCTCTAGAATCCGCCCTTTTCTCACCATGGAAACAACAAAAACCTCACTGTAGCATTGATCCACTCCCGCCTGGACTACTGCAACGCTCTATTACTTGGCCTCCCCATTACTCGACTATCCCCTCTCCAGTCCATCCTTAATGCAGCAGCCAGGGTCATCCATCTGGCTAATCGGTACTCGGACGCGTCCGCTCTTTGCCAGCCCTTACACTGGCTGCCCATTCATTATAGGATCCAATTCAAAGTACTTGTTCTCACCCACAAAGCTCTCCACAGTGCAGCACCCCCTACATCTCCTCCCTCATTTCTGTCTATCGGCCTAACCGACTGCTGCGCTCTGCAAACGACTTTCGACTAACCTCTGCACTAATCCGTACCTCCCACTCCCGACTCCAAGACTTCTCCCGCACTGCGCCAATCCTCTGGAATGCTCTACCCAAAAAAATTAGAACTATCCACAATTTGCATGGTTTCAGGCGCTCCCTCAAAACACATTTGTTCAGAGTGGCCTATCACATTCACTAACCAAAGTCGTTCTATGTTTAAGTGTGTATGTGTAGCCCATTCACTATCTCCATCCATGCCTCACTCCCTCAAGATGGCTGGACCATCATTGTAAATGCACCATTGTATATACACACCTGTACTTTGTATCTCCCCCACCTCATTGTAGATTGTAAGCTCTCACGAGCAGGGTCGGCTTATTTTGCTTTAATTATTGTATTGTTAACGTTGTTACCTATGACTTGTGTTTTGAAACTGTTAAACTGTAAAGCGCTGCGGAATATGTTGGCGCTATATAAATAAAGATTATTATTATTATTATTATTTTGCCAGCTTAGAGACAAACATACATATCGAGTGTTACCTCAAAATCCAACTATACCATTTTCTTTAGAATTTAAGAAAATTCTTGACTATGCAGATGAGCAGGGTCTTGTCCCAAGAAAGGCTTTGGACGTCTTGTTACCTAAATACCCCAAAGTACCTACTTTTTATTTGATACCAAAGGTACATAAAGATGCACAAAATCCACCTGGAAGGCCTATTGTCTCTGGCATAGTAGGGTTGAGTGAGAATGTATGTAAATACATTGATCATCATTTGAAACCTTTGGTCGAAACACTCCCCTCCTATGTCAGAGACACAACTGATATTCTCACCAAGGTTGACGGACTCTTTCTCGAGGCGGACATGCTTTTGGTGACTATTGACATTGAGTCTTTATACACGTCTATTAGACATTGCGACGGGCTTCAGGCTGTTCGTTTTTTCTTGAAGCTGCCAACTGGGATGGCCATTTTTTGGAGTTTATTTTGGATTTGTTGGAATTTGTTTTGACAGAAAATTTTTTTGTATTTAAAGACAAATTTTATTTACAGACGCAGGGGACTGCCATGGGCGCGGAGTGCGCTCCGTCATATGCAAACCTGTTTCTCGGCTTTTGGGAGAGGTAGGTTTTCTTTGGTGACGGAGCGCACGCCGCAGACCCAGTGGTAGGATGGATTCGGTACATTGACGATGTGCTTATGATTTGGAAGGGGAATGAGGCCAGTCTGTCACAATTCATGCAGTACCTCAACGAAAATTCCTTCAATCTTAAGTTTACTTTTAAATGTCATACTAAGTTTATTGACTTCTTGGATGTGACATTATGCGTAGCGGAGGATGGTTCTATTGAAACCGACTTATATCGGAAGGAGACGGCTGTCAACTCCCTTT
Source organism: Oophaga sylvatica (assembly GCA_033576555.1). NCBI lineage: Eukaryota > Metazoa > Chordata > Amphibia > Anura > Dendrobatidae > Oophaga > Oophaga sylvatica. The sequence goes on along the minus strand of JARQOD010000002.1, from coordinate 157,922,511 downwards.
TACACGCCTCCTCTGCGCATAATTCATCTGTTATTAAGGCCATCCCAGTTGGGCAGATTTTGAGAAACAGACGAACATGCTCAACTATGACCCGCTTTGAGCGACAGTCCGTCGTCCTTGCTGAGCGTTTTAGAGATAGGGGTTATAGTAACCGCTCCATAAAGGCTGGATATAGATGTGCCAAGCGGACAAGGAGAGAGGATCTCTTGGTTGCAGTAGGAAGGAAAAACTTGAAGCAATCTAATGAACTAAGATTTATTTCTACTTCTAATTGTCGCTGGGATCAGATTCGGGACATACTGAACAAACACTGGTCCGTATTGCGGACGGATGCTGTTCTGGCGGCCAATTTATCTCAATTCCCTGCACTGACGCAAAGGAGAGGTATGAATCTCATAGATTATCTGGTGAAAAGCCACTATGTGGCGAAACCACAATCCTTTTTCCATATATCCAACCCACGTGTGGGCTGTTTTCCGTGCGGTTCGTGTGTCGCGTGTCCTAATATTCTCAGATGTGGGACCTTCAAAAAATCTGATGGGAGCAGAGAATAAACGATTCGTGAATATATCTCATGCAATACTACACATGTGGTTTACTATGCCACATGTCCCTGCTCTCTCGTATATGTGGGTCTCACATCTAGGGAATTGAAAATTAGGACACGCGAACACGTACGCGATATTGCAGCCGCCAAGGAAGTCGTAGATGTTGCGGCATTGAAGACGCTGCCTCGACACTTTCGTTTGTGTCATGGATCTGATCCCAGTGGACTTAAAATTAGAGGCATTGATAAAGTCCGTGGAGGTGTCAGGGGTGGCAACCTTAATCGCATTTTGGCCCAACGTGAATGCAGGTGGATAGTCACCCTTGACACGGTCACACCCAGTGGTCTAAATGAGAAGTTAACCTTTGTACCATTTTTGTAAATATATATGTAATGTCCACCGCAGTCTCGTGCGCTATGCTATATAAGCGTCTTTGTAATGATAATAGGTGAATTTATCCACCACGTTTTTTAATTTTTTAATTCTAATGAATGTCATTTCTTCAGTTTCTTTATTTAGCTCATTTATGTCGGTGTGTTGAAATATGGAGACTTTCTAAAAAGTGATGCTTTCCTTATGAGATTTATTCTGGTTGGACAACTGGGACTTGAAATATTTTCACCATTCAAGATTAAGAAGACACCTATGTGCTATATGTTAATGTGATATATTATATCATTGTTTTCATTATATAGGCACTATTGATATATATGCATATATGTATATGTTTTTTTCTTATTATTTCCTTTTTATGACACTGGTATATTATTCCAATATTGGTTAGTCTCACCGGTATACTTAATTCCCAAATAGTCACTTTAGATTTACTTTATAGTTATTTTTAATTATTACTCTCTCCCAAAATGTCCACTTACTCGGTCTCCAAAAAGATGGCCGCTGTGGTGCGTGCATGCGCCGTACTCACGCGCCTCCTCTATCTTCCTTTTTGGCTGTCGATGACGCTGCAGGCGCATATTGATGACGTCATGAGGCGACATTTTGCCCATATGCACGTGGAGCAGCGACGGCCAGGGGGAAGGAGGTGGTAATTAATTGGCGTGTGATGTCAGACGCATGTGCGCCGCTACACACCGGTAATATCTTGATTATGGCTAGCATATATAAACCTTGGGGTTATGACATCTAGCATCCCCTTTTGAGAAAGCACTGCCGCGAAACGCGCATCAGGGGGTCGCTGGGGACTCACAGTCTGAACCGCTTAATATGGGTAAGAATCAGTGATTACTTATATGGCGCATATTGCGCTACATTATGACTACTGGTGATCTTATGGGTCTTAAGAGTAAAGTGTTGGTATGTGATATGCACCCATTATTTGCACGATTTAAATGCTAAAGTTAAATGTCCCGATATACCCTGGCTACTAACCAGTCTGTGCAACCCCTGCATTTATACCAGCAGTTTTTGCCTCCATTTCATTTCTGTATTGTGCGCCATTATTGTTGGCATTTTTGTAGTCTACTAATAAAGTCTTTTGTAATTTTATAAATGATGTTGTCCATACTCCTCTTTTTTGGTGTATACCATGGGGGAACCTGTAGCAAGTGAAGTCACATTTGCTGAAAGCGGTAGTCTTTTTATATCCAGCGTGAATGCAGCCAGCCAGAGCTCTAGAGTCACAAGGACATCACAATATGGACCTGGGACTGAAAAGTTACTCATCTTCTAGTGGATCTACTTTTTGCTTCACCAATTCGGAAAGCTTCATTACTTTACTCATCTTGTCCAACTACAAGTAGGCAAAGTTGGCACATATGCATGTGTGTGGTGCAACAAATATTAGTATAGAGGATACATTTTATTTAATGTATAGTACATGTAAAGCTTTGGGCATGTGGAAGAGAATTAGCGCATTTAACTTTACTTATTGCATTCGTTTTCTAATGATTAGCAATAAGCAAATAGTAAAATATTCGGATTCAGGAAAATCTGCACAAATAATTTCTAATATCCATGCATTCATACCGAATAACGAATCCAATGCAAGTCAATGGGAAGGCCGAATATTTTTCTGTTGGACCTAACAAACAGGTCTGGGGGCATGAGAAAAAAGCTGAAATGGATAGTAAAGAGTAGTGTTGAGCGATACGATACCGCAAGTATCGGGTATTGGCCGATATTAGCTCTATCGGACTTTCGATACTTAGTTCCGATATTTTCGACTTATCGGATACCGGAATCGGATTTGTCACTGTCACTGTCAGTGTCCGTCGGTCGGGTCTGTCAGGAGTCAGCGGCACTTACCTGGCAGAAGATCTCCGGCGGTCATGGGCTGGACTGCTTGATGGCCGCCATCATCTTTCCCCGGCGGTCACATGCAGTTTCTCGCGATAACTGCAGTGACTGCTGGGTAATCCCGGCCGTAAAGCAGTCAGTCCGATGACATCACCGCCGGGGAAGCAGGTAATCAGCTGTGCTGCGTCGTGATGACAGGCTCTGCCTGTCATTGCGATGTAGCAGAGCTGGATCGTCGTGGGACACTCGTTACTATGGACTGCGTCGGACAGGTGGTATACTGTTGTTTTGTTTTTTTTCTTTTTTTACAGGAGATCGATGGCGTCGCAGGAATGAGAGTATAATAAAATTAATGAAAACTGTGTTGTCTCTTTTATTTCATTAAAATACTTTTTTCTTGCTGTGTCTTTTTTTTATACATTTAAAAACTTTGGGATTAATAATGGATCGGTGTCTTATTGACACCTCTCCATTATTAACCGGGCTTATTCTCACCGTGCAATCAACGGTGACATTAACCCCTTAACACCCCACTTGCCACCGCTACAAGGCAGTGGGAAGAGCCGGGTAAAGTGCCACAATTGGCACATCTTTTGATGCGCCAAATGTGGGGCTGCTATAGCCTGGTATTATCAGGCTGTTGAGGGCCAAAATCCATGGGCCTTGACAGTCTTTTAATACCAGGCCGCAGAAGTCTGCATTTTACTTGGCTGGTTAACAAAAATAGGGGGACCCCTACGCCGTTTTTTTTTCGAGGGGATCCCCTATT
>JARQOD010000002.1:157773150-157918838 GCA_033576555.1 Oophaga sylvatica | reverse complement strand
TAACTAAAGATTCTTATTAAGCGTTCACGGGTCCATGTGGAGGTAGACCGTGACGGCTCCTGCAACGATGTTTCTGAGGAACTGGAGAAGGAGGAGTCAATGTGTACAGACTTGATTCCTGCAATCCTTGTAGTTGGCTGAACACGTACAGCGCCACTCGCAAGATCTGTACCCGGCTCCACAACATTGACCCAATGGGCAGTGAGGGAAAGGTATCGTCCCTGGCCATGTGTACTGGTCCACGCAGCGGTGGTCAGGTGGACATTGCTACTGATGGAGTTTAGTAGCGCATGTTTAATTTTAACCTCAACAACATGCTTTTGCAGACCAGGGACGGCTTGCCTGCTGAAATAAAATCAGCTTGGCACATTGTATTGTGGGACTGCCAATGCCATTAAGTTCCGTAAACTGTCAGTCTCCACCAGCCTGAATGACAGCATTTCAAGGGACAGGAGTTTTGCAATGCCAGCATTCAGAGCCTGTGCTCGTGGATGGTTTGCCGAGATTGTGCCTACACCCGATACGCCACAACCTGACACCCACAGATAAATAAGCCATAAAATCTCTGAAAGATAACCCCAACATTATTATTAAACCAGCAGATAAGGGGGGTGCTATCGTTATTATGAATAAGACCCAATCTATTGCCGAAATTCATAGACAACTGTCAGTTAACCTAACCTACAGACAACTCAATTGTGACCCTACATTTTACATCTGTCAAAAAATTGATCGTATCCTGACAAAACATCTTTAATTGATCACCATAGACTGTAAGACTATGACATTCCTTAATATTCAATACCCCATCACCCCTGTTTTCTACACACTCCCAAAAATCAACAAAAAACTACATTATCCACCCGCATACCCTAGAGGGATAATTCTCCGTGTTCTACAGTATCACCCAAATGTTTAATATGTTGCCTAATTCCTATGGATATATATTCTTCACCCTATGTATATATTGTATATATTGTATATATTATACATTGTCATTGACTGTAAATTTTTCTATCTCTTCCAGCGACTATTTGATAAAGGCCACTGCGTTGCACAAAACGTCAGTCAGTCGTCTCATAGCTATTTTCTTTTTTCACATCAAGTGTGCAATAAAAATTTCCAATTTAACCATGACATATGCAGTTAAACTTGTGCAGTGATTCTCTATAGACTGTACATCTTCAGTGTGTCTTTGTAACTCAACTACGTGTTTTCTCCGCACATGTTTACACATATTTGTGGTATTGAGGTTACTGACACTTTACCTCTTTTTACTTTTTGATTACACAGCTTGCATTTGACATAGCAAATATCATCTGCAAGTGTGTGAAAAAAGGACCACGCAGTGCAAGTCCTGGGAGCGTCCGTTTAGACTTTTGGAAGAGAAATTATCCGAACAGGTGCCAAAATGGAGGCTACAGGCAACATAGTATGCAGCCTAACTCTCCCTCCTGTTTGTACCGTTGGGGCAATCGCTTCCTCAGAGCTGCTCTCACCACCTTCCTGTTCCTCACGCCATGTTGGGTCTTGGACCTCATCATCTCCATTAACCTCTTCCAACACCTGCTGCTGTTGGGTGGTCTGGCCACCACCATGCTCGACAGAAACTGGCACCTGAGTCTCATCATCATCAGATGCGTTCTGCGGTGTGCTGACCATCGGCACTGTCTCACCCGCCTCTTCAGATTCAGAGAGACACAGCTGTTGCGCATTACTGCATACTCCCTCTTCTTCACATTCCAGAATGCTGCTTGGCTGGGCCCCTGTTTGCAAACCAACAGATTCTGAGAACAGAAGCAGAGACTCAGCTGGCTCCTGTACAGTACTCTCTGACTGACTGGGCAATTTGGAAGGCGGTGAAGAGACAGATGGTTGCTCAACAGTGCTGTGGTCCTGAGAGGAGGTGGAAGCAATTGAAGTCGATGCATTGGACCCTGGGCTCCAACACCGCCAGTTGTTGCCTGTAAGTGCTGTTAGCACAGTCAACACTTGCTCTTGTGTTACTGGGGTTGAGTAATGGCAGCTGTTCCCCTGCTGTGTGTACGACAAAAAGTCATGCTGCCTCCACCCTGTCCTCCTCTCATCCCTGGGCTCCAACACCGCCAGTTGTTGCTCGGAAGTAATTGGCACGGGTACTGACTCATGCCCACCCTGGTTACAGCACGACAGCTGTTTCCTGGCAGTGTCAACGTAAATTAGACTCCAATAAGTTGTCCTGTCATGTTGCATTCCGGTTATCCGACTCTATGGTGCCTGCAGTTTAGGTGATTCCTATGTGTGCTGTGGGATATGTAAATAAAGGCTCTTTCCGTTGTGAAATAGGATAAGCACCCACTGTAGGACTGTGTGATTTGGTAACTGCAGACGGCTTGCGGCCTGTCAACTTACATTTTCATGGGTGCCTTATGATACCCGTCCGAGTTCCAGTACCGTCAGCTGGTTCTCCACAGTGCCTTTGGCCTAGGTGCCTCCATCTCGGTATCCGAGTTCCTGCAACGTCTGCTGGTCCTTGGTAGTGCTTTGGAGCACAGGTACCTCCTGCTTAGTAACCGTGTCCCAGTAACATCAGCTGGTCCTCGGTTGTGCCATTGGCTCTTTTCCTTCTGCTGCCCCTCCGGGTTCCAGCACAGTCAGCTGGTCCTCGTTACTTGCATTGGCTCTTGTACCTTCTGCTACCCGTCCGGGTTACTGTACCGTCAACTGGTTCTCCGCAGTGCCTTTGGCCTAGGTGCCTCCATCTCGGTATCCGAGTTCCTGCAACGTCTGCTGGTCCTTGGTAGTGCTTTGGAGCACAGGTACCTCCTGCTTAGTAACCGTGTCCCAGTAGCATCAGCTGGTTCAAGGTTGTGCTACAAATACAAGATACAGAACAAGAGACACAAGAACAATAAGCAGAAGATCTAAAAGCAGAAGAACATGAAGTATAAGACCAAAATGAAGAGCAAAATATATGCTCTAAATTATAAGCAGAAGAAGACTAAGCAGTGTATGGGGGTGAGTCCGTTCCTCCTCGTGGTGCCCCTGGTAAATGCCTGATGCTGCAGGCTAAACTGAACACGGACAAATTCTGTTGTAATTTAAATCTTTTGTGGCAGCAAGAACGGAACGATGAAAAAATCATACTTTTACAGATTACAAGTACAGGAATCTCTGTCACAAATAAGAATATGATGAAGAAGATGAAGGACTATAATATGAAGAAGAATAATAGTTTAAAAAGAACAATATGAGTAATGTTAACAAAAAGATGAAAAGCAAGAAGTTTTAGAAGAAGATAAAGAAGGTGAAGATGAAGAATAATTTGATGACAAAGATGATGCTGCTGAAGATTATGAAGGAGAAAGTGTGGCAAAAGTTAAAAAGGTGAAGAGCATGGAAGTTGTGAAACATACATATTTGCCAAAATAGAAAAAAGGTTAACAACATTGTCAATTTCTTCGTCAATCCGAACGTATTTCCTAAAAAAAAAATTAATGCTATTCCATTGGATTGGGTTAAACATCTATTCCTTTAATGTCTCCTCAACCTCCCCCAATACATTCTACATTACTCTTTGTTGTTTTCCTTCATGTACAATTAACCTACAAGGCAAGAATGGGGTTTTTAAATTTCAATATTTTGTTCCCATAGACTTACATTGGACTTCCGGTATCGGTATCGGGTATCGCCGATATTTTTTGGGTATCGGCGATACCATTCCGATTCCGATACTTTTGGATATCGGAAAGTATCGCTCAATTCTAATCAGGGATAAGCGGGAGAGGGTAAGTATTTCTCACCGTAATCTTATTTAGTTCCAGAAAATCAATGCAAGGGCGTTAACCACCAGCTGTTTTCTTAACAAAAAAAAATCCCGCAGCCACAGGAGAGACAGAGATACAGATGTGTCCTTTACATAAGCATTCAGAGACATACTCATTCATAGCGGAACGGCCGGGCCACAAAGATTGTACAGACAGGCCTTGGGCAATTTAGCACCCAGAGCGAGATTGATAGCTCAATCATAGACCTGAACTCAATCGAGATGGTTTGGGGTGAGCTGGACCGCTCACCGCTTCAATTTTGAATAAATCCCCAACAGTGTCACCAGCAAAGCACCCCCAAACCATCGCACCTCCTCCTCCATGCTTCACGGTGGGAACCAGGCATGCAGAGTCCATCCGTTCACCTTTTCTGAGTGCAAAGCAGTAATCAAAGCAAAAGGTGGCTACTTTGAAGAATCTAGAATATAAGACATATTTTCAGTTGTTTTACACTTTTTTGTAAAAGTGTAATGTATAATTCCACATGTGTTAATTCATAGTTTTGATACTTCAGTGTGATTCTATAATTTTCAGTCATGAAATACAGAGAAATCGTGAATGAGAAGGTCTGTCAAACTTTTGGTTCCACTGTATACTGTCAGGAGTCAGCGGCACTTACCCGGCAGAAGATCTCCGGACTGCTTGATGGCCGCCATCCTCTTCTCCCTGGCGGTCACATACAGTTTCTCGCGATAACTGCAGTGACTGCTGGGTAATCGCGGCCGTAAAGCAGTCCGATGACGTCACCGCCGGAGAAGCAGGTAATTAGCTGTGCTGCGCCGGGATGTCAGGCTCTGCCTGTCATTCCGATGTAGCAGAGCTGGATCGTCGTGGGACACTCGTTACTATGGACTGCGTCGGACAGGTGGTATACTGTTGGTTTGTTTTTTTTATTTTTTTACAGGAGATCGATGGCGTCGCAGGAATGAGAGTATAATAAAATTAATGAAAACTGTGTTGTCTCTTTTATTTCATTAAAAGACTTTTTTCTTGCTGTGTCTTTTTTTTAAACATTTAAAAAACTTTGGGATTAATAATGGATCGGTGTCTTATTGACGCCTCTCCATTATTAACCGGGCTTATTGTCACCGTGCAATCAACGGTGACATTAACCCCTTATTACCCCGCTTGCCACCGCTACAGGGCAAGTGGGAAGAGCCGGGTAAAGTGCCACAATTGGCACATCTTTTGATGCGCCAAATGTGGGGCTGCTGTAGCCTGGTATTATCAGGCTGTTGATGGCCAAAATCCATGGGCCTTGACAGTCTTTTAATACCAGGTCGCAGCAGTCTGCATTTTACTTGGCTGGTTAACAAAAATAGGGGGACCCCTACGCCGTTTTTTTTTCGAGGGGATCCCCTATTTTTGTTAACCAGCCAAGCTAAGCAGACTGCTGTGGCCTGGTATTATCAGGCTTGCAAGGTCCATGGATATTGGATCCTTACCAGCCTGAAAAACCAGGCCTCAGCGGTCTGCTTCATCTGGCTGGTTAACAAAAATAGGGGGGACCCCACGCCAATTTTTTTTCGAGGGGATCCCCTATTTTTGTTAATCAGCCAAGATATGCAGACTGCTGTGGCCTGGTATTATCAGGCTGGCAAGGTCCATGGATCTTGGCTCCTTAACAGCCTGAAAATCCAGGCCTCAGTGGTCTGCTTCATCTGGCTGGTTAACAAAATAGGGGGGACCACGCCAATTTTTTCGAGGGATCCCTATTTTTTTAACCAGCAAAGATAGCAGACTGCTGTGGCCTGGTATTATCAGGCTGGCAAGCAGGGTCGGACTGAGCCACCGGGACACCGTAGAAACCTCCGGTGGGCCCCAGCTCCTGCGTGGTGGGCCCTGATTTGAAAGGATAGGTCGCGGGGCAGAGGGGGCGGTGGCCCCGGGCCCCGCGCTCTGAGGGGGCCCACCCGGAGCTACGCTACAGTAACTGTTTCGGCGTGCACAGCACGCCGATACAGTTACATTCTGCAGCAGAGCAGGGAGAATCGCTCTCCCTGCTCTGCCGCCCGGAAGCTATGGGGCCTGAACAGCCGGTGGGGGGGCCCGGTACCAGCAGTGGGCCCCCCACCCGTCATCGGAGGGTCAGCTGTATCGGCATCCAGACGATACAGCTGACCGCATAGAGAAAGAAGGAGCGAGCGCTCCTTCTCTCCCATAATCCCCCTCTCAGCGTCTGACAGCGGGCGCGATGACATCACCTGCCGGCGCCCGCTGTCAGACGCAGAGAGGGAGAACAGTGAGCAGCACAGGAGCCGGGAGGTGAGTATTGTTTTTTGTTTTTTTTTAATGGGGGTGCATTATACTACAGAGGCTGTATATGGGGGTGCATTATACTACAGAGGCTGTATATTGGGGTACATTATACTACAGAGACTCCCTATGGGGATGCATTATACTACAGAGGCTGCCTATGGGGGTGCATTATAATATAGACTCTGCCTATAGACTCTGCCTATGGGGGTTTATTATAATATAGAGGCTGCCTATGGGGGTGCATTATACTATATTGAGGACTATCTGGTGTATTATGCTGTATGGATGCTATCTAGGGGCCATCATACAGTGTTGGACCCATTAAATAGTTTGGGGACATTAAGGGGTCAGTATATATCCAGTGAGGGGCATTATTCTGTGTATAGGGGAGATGTACAGGGGGAGACTTGGGACATTATTAAATGTAAAGTGGACACTTATTGTTATAGGGGAACTCGGGTTACTGTGACTGTCAAAGGGGCACACAGGGCATTATTACAGTCTAGGGGACAAAATGTGGGCACTGTTTTCTAGGGCACTTGCACCTGGCATTACTATATTCTAGAGGGGTGCTTTAAAATTTAGAGGTCACACAGAACCACACAGCAGGTGCAGTAATAGGGACACATACGGCAGCAGCAGCTCAGTATTGGGGTATCAGGTGCAGTAATAGGGACACATACGGCAGCAGCGGCTCAGTATTGGGGTATCAGGTGCAGAAATAGGGACACATATGGCAGCAGCGGCTCAGTATTGGGGTATCAGGTGCAGTAATAGGGACACATACGGCAGCAGCGGCTCAGTATTGGGGTATCAGGTGCAGAAATAGGGACACATATGGCAGCAGCGGCTCAGTATTGGGGTATCAGCAGGATGAGGAGTTTGTGCAGATTGAGAATAGTCCAATTGGTGACCGTGACAGTGCTAAAAATATGAGAAGTGAAATGTGTCTTTGTTGTAATCTCTGCAGTCGAGTCCTGGCTGGAGAAGTCGTCATGTCGGTCTGGGCCAGATGGAAAAGACATGAAAAGTGAACAATTCCATTAGAAAGAACATCAGCGGTAAGTCATTATCTGTACCTGTGCTGTAATCTATTATATGTTCTGTAGGACTGGTATTATTTACCACAGACCATATGGCGGTAATATCAATATTGGTCTTTTTATATATAGATTATTTTTGGCAACAGCGCGGTCATTTGTTGAGGTTCTCTGATTAGGGGCCCACTCAGAAGTTTTGCCCCCACTAAACCAAAACCCTAGCTACGCTTCTGGCTTTCTCTCTAGTCTTTCTTTCTCTCTCAAGTCTTTCTCGCTCTCTGTTCTTTCCTTCTCGCTCTCTGTTCTTTTTTCTCTCTGTTCTTTCTTTCTCTCTCTCTCTTTTCTTTCTTTCCTCTCTTTCTTTCTCTGCTTGTTCTTTCTCTCTCGCTGCTCTTTCTTTCTTTTCCTCAGTACCAGCCACTGTGCCCTCATTACCAGTCAGTGTGATCAGCAGTGCTAAATGGGTATGCTTGGGGCGAGGATATGGGTGTGATTAGCTGTGAAATGGGTGTGGTCGGGGCGTGGCATAAAATTTGCAGCGGCGCGCATAGTGCGCCGCAGCCTTCAACCCTCTCTCCTGTCTTCAAAATAAGGGAGGTATGCTGTATGACCTCCCTACAACTTCTGGGCATGCTCCTGTTGAGCATGACGGATGGTCTCCTGAGGGATCTCCTCCCACACCTGGACTAAAGCATCCACCAACTCCTGGACAGTCTGTGGTGCAACGTGGCATGGCCTAAAATTTACTGCAGCAGGCACAGCGTGCCACAGCCTTTGTCCCTCTTTCCCTTCTTCAAAGGTTGGGAAGTATGATGGTGGGCCCAAGAATAATTTTTCTCTGGTGGGCCCAAGGTACTCCAGACCGACGCTGCTGGCAAGATCCATGGATATTGGCTCCCTAACAGCCTTAAATACCATGCCTCAGCAGTCTGCTTCATCAGGCTGGTTAACAAAAATAGGGGGGACCCCACGCCAATTTTTTTTCGAAGGGAACCCCTATTTTTGTTAATCAGTTCCCTCTGACGTCACTGATTGTGTCGCTGGCTGATCTGAAGTGAAAGTGGAAAGCAATCAATTAAGCTTTCCACTTCCCCTCCTGTGAGCCAGGAGAGGAACTCATTCATTTGGGGGTTTACTGTGAGGCTGCAGCATTAGCTGCGGTCCCTGCAGTAAACATTAACCCTTTCTGAAGGATTACACCGTGGGACCTGACTGTGCATGGGATAGGTAAGAATAATTTTGCTTTTTTATTTTATTTTTATTACAGGAAATGGTTTTTGCAGTAAAATAAAAGATGGTCAAAAACATGTGTCTTTATTTCATTAAAATGATTTTTAATTAAAGTGTGTGTGTTTTATTTTTATTTCATGCAATAGAATTAATAATTAATCAATTATTAACCCCTCTCTGACATTAGACGTACTATCCCGTCCATAAAAACCCGTGCCATTCTGCCCATGGACGGGATAGTACGTCATAGGCGATCAGCTGCGCTCCTGAGGGGAGCGCAGCTAATCGCCGCCGGGTGTCAGCTGATTATCACAGCTGACACCCGTGACTGTGTGTCAGGAGCGGTCACGGACCGCTCCCGGCACATTAACCCCTAGCACACCGCGATCAAACATGATCGCGGTGTACTGGGGCACAGGGGAGGATCGCGCAGGGTGGGGGCTCCCTGCGCGCCCCCCTGAGACCCTCAGACCAGCGCGATGTGATTGCGCTGTTCTGAGGGCTTCCTCCCTCCCAGGACCCGGATCCAAGATGGCGCCGGGGTCCTGGAGGGAGGCGGCTTCCTCAGTGCCTGCTGAGAGCAGGCACTGAGAAGCCTGCTGCACTGCCTGAGCACTGCCTGCTGCACTGCCTGAGCACTGCCTGAACGATCGCTGGTGTGACAGTGTGCTGTGCACACTGTCACACCAGCGATTTGATAAAATACAGTGACAAAGTAAAAAAGTTAAAAAAATAAAAATAAACATGTTATAAAAAAAAAATCCAAAATAGATAAAAAAAAAAAAATATTCCCCAATAAATTCATTTCTTCCTGTAAATAAAAAAAAAAACAATAAAAGTACACATATTTGGTATTGCCGCGTCCGTAACGACCCCCCCTATAAAATTGTCCCACTAGTTAACCCTTTAGTGAACCCCTTAAAAAAAAAAAAAAAAACGAAGCAAAAAATCAATGCTTTATCATCATACTGCCGAACAAAAAGTGGAATAACGCGCGATCAAAAAGACCGATATAAATAAACATGGCACCGCTGAAAACGTCATCTTGTCCCTCAAAAATCAAGCCGCCATACAGCATCATCAGCGAAAAAATAAAAAGTTATAGCTCGCAGAATAAAGCGATGCAAAAATAATTATTTTTTATATAAAATTGTTTTTATTCTAGAAAAGCGCCAAAACATAAAAAAATGATATACATGAGGTATCGTCATAATCGTACTGACCCGAAGAATAAAACTGCTTTATCAATTTTACCACACGCGGAACAATAAAAACTCCTCCCCCAAAAGAAATTCATGAATTGCTGATTTTTGTTCATTCTAACCTCCCAAAAATCGAAATAAAAAGCGATCAAAAAATGTCACCTGCACAAAAATGGTACAAATAAAAACGTCAATTCGTACCGCAAAAAATAAGACCTCACATGACTCTGTGGGCCAAAATATGCAAAAATTATAGCTCTCAAAATGTGGCGATGCAAAAAACTATTTTTGCAATAAAAAGCGTCTTTTAGCGTGACAGCTGCCAATCATAAAAACCCGCTATAAATAGTAAATCAAACCCCCCTTTATCACCCCCTTAGTTAGGGAAAAATAATAAAATTAAAAAAATGTATTTATTTCAATTTTCCCATTAGGGTTAGGGTTAGGGTTAGGGTTGCGGCTAAAGTTAGGGTTAGGGTTGGCGCTACAGTTAGGATTAGGGTTAGGGTTGGGATTAGGGGTGTGTTAGGGTTAGGTTTGTGGTTAGGGTTGGGACTGGGGTTAGGGGTGTGTTGGGGTTAGGGTTGGAGTTAGAATTGGGGGGTTTCCGCTGTTTAGGCACATCAGGGGCTCTCCAAATGTGACATGGCGTCTGATCTCAATTCCAGCCAATTCTGCGTTGAAAAAGTCAAACGGTGCTCCTTCACTTCTGAGCTCTGCCATGCGTCCAAACAGTAGTTTATCCCCACATATGGGGTATCAGCGTACTCTGGACCCCAAGAGTTATTGTGCAATTTGTCCTATTTCTTCTGTTACCCTTGGGAAAATAAAAAACTGGGGGCGAAAATATCATTTTTGTACAAAAAAAATTATTTTTTTGTTTTTACGGCTGTGCATTATAAACTTCTGTGAAGCACTTGGGGCTTCATAGCGCTCACCACACACCTAGATAAGTTCCTTGTGGGGTCTATTTTCCAAAATGGGGTCACTTGTTGGGGATTTCCACTGTTTAGGCGCATCAGGGGCTCTCAAAATGCGACATGACGCCCCCAGACCATTCCATCAAAGTCTGCAATCCAAAACGTCACTACTTCCCTTCCGAGCCCCAACGTGTACCCATACAGTAGTTTTCTCCCACATATTGGGTATCAGCGTACTCAGGACAAATTGGGCAACAACTTTTGGGGTCCAATTTCTCCTGCTACCTTGTAAAAATAAAATATTGGGGCGAAAAAATCATTTTTGCAAAAAAAAAAAGGATTTTTTATTTTTACGGCTGTGCGTTATAAACTTCTGTGAAGCACTTCGGGGGTTCAAAGTGCTCACCACACATCTAGATAAGTTCCTTGTGGGGTCTATTTTCCAAAATGGGGTCACTTGTGGGGGGTTTCCACTGTTTAGGCGCATCAGGGGCTCTCCAAATGCGACATGACGCACCCAGACCATTCCATCAAAGTCTGCAATCCAAAACGTCACTACTTCCCTTCCGAGCCCCAACGTGTACCCATACAGTAGTTTTCTCCCACATATTGGGTATCAGCGTACTCAGGACAAATTGGGCAACAACTTTTGGGGTCCAATTTCTCCTGCTACCCTTGTAAAAATAAAATATTGGGGCGAAAAAATCATTTTTGCAAAAAAAAAAAAGATTTTTTATTTTTACGGCTGTGCGTTATAAACTTCTGTGAAGCACTTCGGGGGTTCAAAGTGCTCACCACACATCTAGATAAGTTCCTTGTGGGGTCTATTTTCCAAAATGGGGTCACTTGTGGGGGGTTTCCACTGTTTAGGCGCATCAGGGGCTCTCCAAATGCGACATGACGCACCCAGACCATTCCATCAAAGTCTGCAATCCAAAACGTCACTACTTCCCTTCCGAGCCCTGACGTGCGCCCATACAGTAGTTTTCTCCCACATATTGGGTATCAGCGTACTCAGGACAAATTGGACAACAACTTTTGGGGTCCAATTTCTCCTGTTACCCTTGTGAAAATAAAATATTGGGGGCGAAAAAATCATTTTTTTAAAAAAAAAAAAGATTTTTTATTTTTACGGCTGTGCGTTATAAACTTCTGTGAAGCACTTCGGGGTTCAAAGTGCTCACCACACATCTAGATAAGTTCCTTGTGGGGTCTATTTGCCAAAATGGGGTCACTTGTGGGGGGTTTCCACTGTTTAGGTGCATCAGGGGCTCTCCAAATGTGAAATGACGCCCCAGACCATTCCATCAAAGTCTGCAATCCAAAACGTCACTACTTCCCTTCCGAGCCCCGACGTGTGCACTCAGGACAAATTGGACAACAACTTTTGGGTTCCAATTTCTTCTGTTACCCTTGTGAAAATAAAATATTGGGGGCGAAAAAATCATTTTTGTAAAAAAAAAAAAAAAAGATTTTTTATTTTACGGCTGTACGTTATAAACTTTAGTGAAACACCTGGGGGTTCAAAGTTCTCACCACACATCTAGATAAGTTCCTTGAGGGTTCTAGTTTCCAAAATGGTGTCATTTATGGGGGTTTCCACTGTTTAGGCAGATCAGGAGCTCTCCAAACACGACATGGCGTCCAGCCAATTCTGCGTTGAAAAAGTCAGACGGCGCTCCTTCCCTTCCAAACTCTGCCATACACCCAAACAGTGGTTTACCCCCACATATGGGGTATCAGCGCACTCAGGACAAATTGCACAATAACTTTTGGAGTCCTGTTACCCTTGGAAAAATAAAAATTGGGGTGAAAAGATCATTTTTGTGGAAAAAATATGATTTTTAAATTTTATGGCTCTACGTTATAAACTTGTGTGAAGCACTTGGGGGTTCAAATTGCTCATCAAAAATCTAGATAAGTTCCTTAGGGGGTCTAGTTTCCCAAATGGGGTCATTTGTGGGGGGTTTCCACTGTTTAGGCACATCAGGGGCTCTCCAAATGCAACATGGCATCCAAACTCAATTCCAGCCAATTTTGGTTGGAAAAAGTCAAATGGTGCTCTTTCCATTCCGAGCTCTGCCGTGCGCCCAAACAGTGGTTCCCCCCCACATATGGGGTATCAGCGTACTCAGGACAAATTGTACAACAACTTATGTGGTCCAATTTCTCCTGTTACCCTTGGGAAAATAAAAAAATAATGACTAAAATATAATTTTTGTGGGAAAAAAATAGGATTTTTTATTTTCATGCCCGGGCATTATAAACTTGTGTGAAGCACTTGGGGGTTCAAAGTGCTCACCAAAGATCTAGATAAGTTCCTTAGGGGGTCTAGTTTCCAAAATGGGGTCACTTGTGGGGGGTTTCCACTGTTTAGGCTCATCTGGGGCACTGCAAACGGAACATGACCCCCATTAACGTCTGCATTCCAAAACGTTACTACTTCCTTTCCAAGCCCTGCCGTGCGCCCAAACAGTTCCCCCCCCACATATGGGGTATCAGCGTACTCAGGACAAATTGGACAACAACTTTTTGGGTCCAATTTCCTTGGGAAAATTCAAAAATTTGGGACTAAAAAATCATTTTTGTGGAAAATTGTTTTTTTTTTTTTTTTCACACCCAGGCTTTATAAACTTTTGTGAAACACTTGAGGGTTCAAAGTGCTCACAACAGATCTAGATAAGTACCTTAGGGGGTCTAGTTTCCAAAATGGTGTCACTTGTGGGGGGTTTCCACTGTTTAGGCGCATCAGGGGCTCTCCAAACGCGACATGGCATCCAATCTAAATTCCAGCCAATTTTAGTTTGAAAAAGTCAAACGTCGCTCCTTCCCTTACGAGCTCTACCGTGTGCCCAAACAGTGGTTTTCCCCCACATATGGGGTATTGGCGTACTCAGGAGAAATTCCATAACAACCTTATCTGTCCATTTTCTCCTTTTACCCTTGTGAAATAAAAAAAAAGTTTGTAAAAGATAATTTTTGTGGCTAAAAAGTAAAATATTCATTTTTTTCCTTCCACGTTGCTTTAGTTACTGTAAAGCACCTGAAGGGTTAATAAACTTATTGAATGTGGTTTTGAGTACCTTGAGGGGTGCAGTTTTTAGAATGGTGTCACTTTTGGGTATTTTCTGCCATATAGACCCCTCAAAGTGACTTCAAATGCGAGGTGGTCCCTAAAAAAAATGGCTTTGTAAATTTTGCTGTAAAAATGAGAAATCGCTGGTCAACTTTTAACCCTTATAATTCCTAACAAAAAAAAATTTTGGTTCCAAAATTGTGCTGATGTAAAGTAGACATGTGGGAAATGTTATTTATTAACTATTTTGTGTGATATATTTCTCTGTTTTAAGGGAATAAAAATTCAAAGTTTGAAAATTGCAAAATTTTAAAAATTTTCGCCATATTTGCGTTTTTTTCAAAAATAAACGCAAGTTATATCGAAGAAATTTTACCACTAACATGAAGTACAATATGTCACGAGAAAACAATCTCAGAATCGCAAAGATCCGTTGAAGCGTTCCAGAGTTATAACCTCATAAAGAGACAGTGGTCAGAATTGTAAAAATTGGCCCGTCATTAACGTGCAAACCACCCTTGGGGGTGAATGGGTTAACCTGGCTTAAGGTCACCTTTCAATAGCAAGGTGGCTTTAACCCCATATTAACCCATTCGCCACCGCTACAGGGCAATGGGAATAGACGGGCAAAGTGCCAGAAAGGGCGAATCTAATTATAGATTTGTCTTTTCTGGGGTGTCTGGGGGAAGATGTTAGTAGCCAGGGGGGGGGCAAAAAGTAATGGTCCCTCTCTGGGCTATTATTATCTGCCCCCACTCACTGGCTTTGTCTGTCTGTTGCGAAAATAGGGCGGGAGCCCACGCATTTTTTTTCAGCAATTTTACACCTCATATATATATATATACATGTCATTGAATTTGTGACACATATATATATATATTATATATATATATATATATATATATTTATATTTATAGTTCATACACTTCTACATAGTATAATAGCGCTAATTCAATTGCCGGCTTTTGTGAAAATGCAGAACCCGACATGAAATGACACTTGGTTTTCATAGAGTTAACCATGTCTTTTCATGTAGTTTGATATCTGATTTGCACAAACAATTACATGAGTGTAAGTGTGCAAAATTTCACACCTGTAGGGGTTAATTAAAGGTGTAAATTCGTAGCAAAAAAGTCTGTTTTTTTTACAACGAATTTACACCTTTAATTAACCCCTACAGGTGTGAAATTTTGCACACTTACACTCATGTAATTGTTTGTGCAAATCAGATATCAAACTACATGAAAAGACATGGTTAACTCTATGTAAACCAAGTGTCATTTCATGTCGGGTGCTTCTGCTTTTCACAAAAGCCGGCTTTACCCGGCAATTGAATCAGAGGCTATTTTACTATGTAGAAGTGTATAAACTATAAATATATGTATATATATATGTCACAATGACATGTATATATATATATATATATATATATATATATATATATATGTATTCTATGTGTGTATATTTAGTGTTTACAAGGAAGAAAGAGGTTTTTTTAGTTACGATATTTTGTTCCCATAGACTTACATTGGATTTCCGGTATCGGTTTCGGGTATCGCCGATATTTTAATGGTATCGGCGATACCATTCCGATTCCGATACTTTTGGATATCGGAAAGTATCGCTCAATCTCTAGTTGTCTGTCATTTATTTCTAAGGTAAAATAAAGGTAAAATTTATTGGTTATACAAAAGCAGGCACATAACTTTGGGTA
Source organism: Oophaga sylvatica (assembly GCA_033576555.1). Lineage (NCBI taxonomy): Eukaryota > Metazoa > Chordata > Amphibia > Anura > Dendrobatidae > Oophaga > Oophaga sylvatica. The sequence goes on along the minus strand of JARQOD010000002.1, from coordinate 157,903,591 downwards.
AAAGGTAAAATATTTTTACCTTTTGTCCAAAGTTGTGTCCCCGGTTGTGTAAAGTATTTCACCTTTCAAACAGAGTTCTGTACCTTGTTGGGGATTACCTAACAATGTACAGAACTCTGTTTAAAAGGTGAAATACTTTGCTAATAAACAATCAGGTACACAACTTTGGACAAAAGGAAACATACTGTACATAATTCACTACAAGGTAGACAACTTTGGTTGTCAAAGGTAAAATGTGGGTACAGAAGGTACAAAGGACACAGAGCAGTTTATTAAACTCTGTCATCCTGCCAGTCTAGTCTTCCTTCAGGTGACATAAAGTATTGGGCAAATTTGTTCCTCATTCGGGAAATAGTCACAGAAGTTCTATTGGTAACGTTCTGGTAATCATGCAACGTGGTTTCTTCACAGTGTTCCTCAATGGAAATCTGTTCCTTGCTGATGACAAAATTGTGTAGAACCACACAAGCTTTGATTACCTCGTCCACAGTTTCAGCTTTTAGGTTGATAGCGGTCAATAGAACACGCCATTTTGCTGTCAGAATCCCAAAAGCGCACTCCACCATTCTTCTAGCTCTTGTGAGGAGGTAATTAAAAATTATTTTGGTGGCAATACACCAGAGAGGCTGGAACCTATTGGATTGCAGTAACCTGAATTAACCACACAACTAGAGGTAGCCGTGGAGCGTTCCTACGTTGATCCTAGACGCCTTGTCACAGCATGAGAGACAACTACACCTAAAGGCAGAAAGATGAAAGCTATCTGCCCTGGAGCAGATCCCCAAAGAAAATAGGAAGCTCCCAAACATGTAATGGCGGTTAGACAAGAAGATGCACGGACACAGACAGAAAATAGAATGAGCAAACGCTGGGGCCCAATCTGTCTAGACAGAAAAGTACAGGAAAGGATACTCACTGCAATCCAAAAAAACCCTAAAAATACCAACTCTTCTGATTGCAAAAACACCTGAGATCACACGATCTCTACCACCTCAATTAGATCTCTGGTGTAACAAAACTAAGCCGCAGCCACTGAAAAAACAGGAAAAAGCAAATGAACAAATAACAGTGGCTTCAGAAAAACTGAGAGGAGCACAAGCCCCAGAGGGGACCAGGCTGACCTCCACAGAAGTGCAGGGAACAATCCAAAAGCAAGCACAAAAATAAAAGCAGAAAATATATTATCTGATAGCAGAAGATGCAGGCAAGACTCAGCAAACTTCCAAATGAACCAGGAACCACAATTGAGACAAGATCAATTGATCACCGGCAACCATCAAGGGAGGGAACCTTCCTTATATCAGACCAGTCAGTGATCCCCGATTGCCATTTCTCGCTGAAAGGTTCAGTACTGTCTGTAACCATCAGACAGACCTCTGCTCAGAAATCATCTCTAGCACATTCATAACAGTCCCCCTCCTTGAGGAGGGGTCACCGAACCCTCACTTGTGCAACCAGGCCGATCAGGATGAGCTCGGTGATAGGCACGGATCGGTCTCCTAGCATGGATGTCCGAAGCAAACACCCAAGAATTGTCCTCCTGACAATAACCTCTCCACTTAACCAAATCCTGGAGTTTCTGTCTAAAAAACGAGAATCCAATATTTTCTCAACCACATACTCCAGATTGCCCTCAACCAAAACAGGGTCAGGAGGCGCAGCCATACGAACCACTGGCTCGACAAACCTCTTCAATTAGGACTTGTGGAACACGTTATGGATCTTAAATGTCCCTGGAAGAAGCAAATGGAAGGAAAAAGGATTAAGAATCTCCATGATCTTATAAGGTCCAATGAACCTAGGCTTAAACTTTGGAGATGCAACCCTCATAGGGATATTTCTTGAGGACAACCAAACCAAGTTCCCCACTTTAAACAGAGGACCATCAATCCAATGCCGGTTGGCAAACAGTTGGGCCTTCTCCTGAGAGAGAGACAACCCCTCCACTACTTGGTCCCAAATCTGCTGCATTCGCTCCACAACAGAGTCAACACCCGGACAGACAGAAGCCTCCGACTGTCCAGAAGAAAATCGAGGGTGAAACCCAAAATTGCAGTAAAATGGAGACATCAAGGTGGCAGAGCTAGCCCTATTATTAAGAGCAAACTCAGCCAAAGGCAAAAAAGAGACCCAGTCATCTTGATCAGCAGACACAAAACATCTCAAATAAGTCTCCAAGGTCTGGTTTGTTCTCTCGGTTTGTCCATTGGTCTGAGGATAAAAAGCAGAGGAGAAAGATAATTGAACACCAAGTTTAGAACAAAATGTCCTCCAAAATCTGAAAACAAACTGGACTCCTCTGTCAGATACAATGTTCTCCGGAATGCCATGTAACCGAACCACGTGCTGAAGGAACAAAGGCACCAATTCGGAGGAGGAAGGTTACTTAGGTAATGGCACAAGATGTATCATCTTGGAAAACCTATCACAGATTACCAAGATAACGGTCATTCTCTGAGAGACAGAGAGGTCGGAAATAAAATCCATAGAGATATGGGTCCATGGACTCTTGGGCACAGGAAATGGCATCAACAAACCACTAGAGCGAGGGCAAGACTTGGAACGTGAGCAAGTCCCACAGGACTGCACAAAGTCCCTGACGTCACGAGACAAAGTAGGCCACCAAAAGGACCGACTCACCAAGTCTCTGGTACCAAAAATCCTGGGATGACCAGCCAATGCGGAACAATGAATCTCAGACATCACACTCTTTTTCCACTGGTCTGGGACAAACAATTTCACAACAGGGCAGCGCTCAGGTTTATCCTCCTGAAACCCTCCAGACCCAGTCTCAAATTGGGCGAGATGGTGTAAAGTACTACACCCTCTTTCAAAATAACAGCAGGATCAAATAACTCAGTAGAATTCACAAAGAAACTCCTTGAGAGGGCATCCGCCTTAACATTCTTAGTGCCAGGAAGAAAAGAAACCACAAAATTAAAACGTGTGAAAAACAAGGCCCACCTGGCCTGTCTAGGATTAAGTCGCTTGGCTGATTCGAGATAAACCAGGTTCTTATGGTCCGTGAGGACCATCACCTGATGTTTGGCTCCTTCCAGCCAATGTCTCCACTCTTCAAAGGCCCACTTCATGGCCACTAATTCCCGATTACCCACGTCATAATTACGTTCAGTTGGAGAAAACTTTCGAGAGAAAAAGGCACAACTGTTACTCTTAGAAGTCTCTGGATCCCTTTGGGACAAAACGGCACCTGCCCCAATTTCAGAAGCATCAACCTTCACCTGAAACGGTAGAGAAACATCAGGCTGCCGGAGAACAGGAGCAGAAGTGAATCTCTGCTTAAGTTCCTGAAACGTAGAAACTGCCTCAGGAGGCCAATTCACCACATCAGAACCCTTTTTGGTCAAATCAGTCAATGGTTTAACAATACAGGAGAAATTACCAATAAATTTACGATAAAAATTGGCAAAACTCAAAAATCTCTGAAGAGCCTTTAATGAAGTAGGTTGAACCCAATCACAGATGGCCTGAACCTTGACCGGGTCCATTTCAATAACAGACGGAGACAAAATGAATCCCCGAAATGAGACCTTCTGTACGCGAAAAATACACTTTGATCCCTTCACATACAGTGCATTCTCTCTCAAAATCTGGAACACAGTCCGAACATGTTTCACATGAGAGTCCCAGTCGTTGGAAAAAATCAAGATATCATCCAAATAATCAATCAGAAATTTATCCACAAAATCCCTGAAAATATCATTCATGAAGGATTGGAAGACAGGAGGAGCATTAGTGAGCCCAAAAGGCATCACTAGGTACTCAAAATGCCCCTCTGGGGTATTAAACGCCGTCATCGATTCATACCCGTGCTTAATGCGAATAAGGTTATACACCCCCCTGAGGTCAAGCTTGGTAAACCAACTAGCACTTTTCACTCTGGAAAACAGGTCAGAAATCAAGGGTAACGGATATTGATATTTCACAGTGATCTTATTCAGGAGGCGATAATCAATACACGGCCTCAATGAACCATCCTTTTTGGCCACAAAGAAAAAACCGGCGCCCAAGGGTGAAGAGGATGGTCTGATATGACCCTTCTCCAATGACTCCTTGATATAAGATCGCATAGCATCGTGTTCAGGTACAGATAAGTTTAAAAAGCGACCCTTAGGAAATTTACCACCAGGCACTAACTCAATAGCGCAATCGTAGCTTCTGTGAGGAGGTAAGGACGCAGACTTACTATCACTAAACACATCGAAAAATCAGTCAAAAAGTCTGAGACTGGGGAGAGGCAGAAAAATAGGAGTGTCAGTATTAATACATTGGCAACCCCAACTGGTCACAGACACAGATTTCCAATCCAAAAGAGGATTATGAGTCTGTAACCAAGGGATACCCAGTACAATAATGTCATGCAGATTATGCAACACCAGAAATTTGCAACTCTCCTGATGATCTGGTTCAACCCTCATTATCACCTGATTAGAAAATTGAGGTTTATTCTCCGCCAAAGGGATAGAGTCAATGCCCAGCAAAGGAATAGACTTCCGCAGGGGTATCATGGGAAACCCACAACGTTTGGCAAAGTCAAAATCCATCAGGTTAATAGCTGCTCCTGAATGAAAAAAAGCCTGAGCTAAAAATGTGGACATGGAGCAAATGAGGGTAACAGTCAACAGAAATTTAGTCTGAACACTACCCAAGACAACCGAGCGCCCAAAACATCTTTCCCGCTTAGGACAGACGGAAATAGCATGAGAGGCATCACCACAGTAGAAACATAACTGTTGTGAATGGGTTTGAGATGAGTTCTGAGCAGAGGCTCCCTCTGGTGGTTACAAGCGGTACTAGTGAGGATTGTGAGGACTGGGAATCAGGTGTTACTGATTGAATCCTTCTTTCCAGTTTCCCTTGTAGCCTGCTGTGTCGTGTCTGCATCTCCTGCTATCAGATAAGACAATTTCTTATTTTGTGTTTTTGCTATATTTTTGCATTTTGTCCTGCACTTCTGTGGGGGCCTTCAGGGTCCCCTCCGGGGGCTTTTGCCCTCTCAGTTTAGTCCAGCCACTGTGTTTTGTACTTTTGCTTTTTCCAGTTTTTTTTCAGTGGCTGCTGTTTTTATTTTGTTACACCAGAGAACTAATTTAGGTGGTAGAGGTCGTGTGATCTCAGGTGATTTTGAAATTAGTAGTGTTGGTGTTTTTTCAGGGTTTTCTGGGATTGCAGTAAGTACCCTTCCTGTCCTTTTCTATTTAGATAGTTTGGGCCCCAGCGTTTGCTCATACTATTTTCTTTCTGTGTCAGTATTTCCTCTTGTCTAACCGCCATTACATGTTTGGGGGCTTTCTATTATCTTTGGGGTTCTGCTCCGGGGCAGATAGCTTTCCTATTTCTATCTTTGGGTGTAGTTAGTTTCTCAGGCTGTGACGAGGCGTCTAGGACCAACGTAGGAACGCTCCACGGCTGCCTCTAGTTGCGGTGGTTAGTCAGGGTACTGCAATCTCATAGATTCCAACTGCTCTGGTGTATTTCCTTTTTTACCTGCACTCCTCAGCTACCGTAACATAACACATAACCCATTGCGCTTTCGAAATTCATGACGCTGTGCCCCAGAAGTCACTCCATCACACTGCATGGGCCCAGGAACTGGATCACATGGCAACACCATCTCATGCATACCTCTGCATTCACTCAAACGTCTGTCAATTTGAATAGCCAATGACATAGAATCATTGAGAACAGAGGGAACAGGGAATCCCACCATAACATCCTTTACACTCTCTGACAGTCCCTTCCGAAAAAGGGCTGCTGTTATGTTTCGGTAGCTGAGGAGTGCAGGCAAAAAAGGCAATACACCAGAGCAGTTGGAATCTATGAGATTGCAGTACCCTGACTAACCACAACAACTAGAGGTAGCCGTGGAGCGTTCCTACGTTGGTCCTAGACGCCTCGTCACAGCCTGAGAAACTAACAACACCTAAAGATAGATATAGGAAAGCTATCTGCCCCGGAGCAGAACCTCAAAGATAATAGAAAGCCCCCAAACATGTAATGGCGGTTAGACAAGAAGAAATACTGACACAGACAGAAAATAGTATGAGCAAAAGTTGGGGCCCAAACTAACTAAATAGAAAAGGATAGGAAGGGTACTTACTGCAATCCCAGAAAACCCTGAAAAGCACCAACTCTACTAATTTCAAAAACACCTGAGATCACACGACCTCTACCACCTAAATTAGTTCTCTGGTGTAACAAAATCAAAACAGCAGCCACTGAAAAAACTGGAAAAAGCAAAAGTACAAACATCAGTGGCTGAACTAAACTGAGAGGACAAAAGCCCCCGGAGGGACCCTGAAGGCCCCCACAGAAGTGCAGGACAAAATGCAAAAATCAAACACAAAAACAAAACGAAGAAAATGTCTTATCTGTTAGCAGGAGATACAGACACGACACAGCAGGCTACAAGGGAAACAGAAATCAAGGATTGAGACCAGAACAATTGATCACCAGCAACCCTGATGGGAAGGTGACTCCCTTATATAAGACCAGTCAGTAACACCGGATTCCCAATCCTCACAATCTTCACAATCTTCACTGGACAGACCAGTACCGCTTGTAACCACCAGAGGGAGCCTCTGCTCAGAACTCATCTCAAGCCCATTCACAACAGTACCCCCCCCTTGAGGAGGGGTCACCGAACCCTCATTTGAGCAACCAGGTCGGTCAGGATGAGTTCTATGGTACGTACGGATGAGTCTCCTAGCATGGATGTCTGAAGCAAACAACCAAGAATTGTCTTCCTGACCATAACCTCTCCACTTAACCAAATACTGGAGTTTCCGTCTAGAAAAACGAGAATCTAATATTTTCTCAACCACATACTCCAGATTGCCCTCAACCAAAACAGGGTCAGGAGGCACAGCAGCAGGAACCACTGGCTCAACAAACCTCTTCAACAAGGACTTGTGGAACACGTTATGGATCTTAAATGTCCCTGGAAGAAGCAAACGAAAAGAAACAGGATTAAGAATCTCCATGATCTTATAAGGTCCAATGAACCTAGGCTTAAATTTAGGAGATGCTACTCTCATAGGAATATTTTTTGAGGACAACCAGACCAAGTCCCCTACTTTAAACCGAGGACCATCAGTCCTATGCCGGTTAGCAAACCGCTGGGCCCTCTCCTGAGAGAGGGACAACCTCTCCACTACCTGGTCCCAAATCTGTTGCATATGCTCCACAACAGAGTCAACACCTGGACAGACAGAAGCCTCCATCTGTCCTGAAGAAAATCGAGGGTGAAACCCAGAATTACAGAAAAACGGAGACATCAAAGTGGCAGAGCTAGCCCTATTATTAAGAGCAAACTCAGCCAAAGGCAAAAAAGAGACCCAGTCATCCTGATCAGCAGACACAAAGCATCTTAGATAAGTCTCCAATGTCTGGTTTGTTCTCTCAGTTTGACCATTGGTCTGAGGATGAAATGCAGAGGAGAAAGACAATTGAACACCCAGTTTAGAACAAAAAGTCCTCCAAAATCTGGAAACAAACTGGACTCCTCTGTCAGACACTATGTTCTCAGGAATGCCGTGTAAACGAACCACGTGCTGAAGGAACAACGGCACCAATTCAGAGGAGGAAGGCAACTTAGGTAATGGCACAAGATGTATCATCTTGGAAAACCTATCACAAATCACCCAGATGGCGGTCATTCTCTGAGAAACAGGTAGGTCGGAAATGAAATCCATAGAGATATGGGTCCATGGTCTCTTGGGCACAGGCAATGGCATCAACAAACCACTAGAACGAGAGCAAGGCTTGGAGCGAGAGCAAGTCCCGCAGGACTGCACAAATTCCCTGACATCACGAGACAAGGTAGGCCACCAAAAGGACCGACCAACCAAGTCTCTGGTACCAAAAATTGCGGGATGCCCAGCCAACGCGTAACAATGAATCTCAGACATCACACTCTTTTTCCACTGGTCCGGGACAAACAATTTTCCAACAGGGCAGCGCTCGGGCCTATCCTCCTGACACCCCTCCAGAGCAAGTCTCAAATTAGGTGAGATGGCAGAAAGAACTACACCTTCTTTCAAAATAACAGAAGGATCAGATAACTCAGGAGAGTCCGCAAGGAAGCTCCTCGAGAGGGCATCCGCCTTAACATTCTTAGTGCCAGGAAGAAAGGAAACCACAAAATTAAAACGTGTGAAAAACAAGGCCCACCTGGCCTGTCTAGGATTGAGTCGCTTGGCAGATTCCAGATAAACCAGATTCTTATGGTCAGTAAGGACCACCACCTGATGTTTGGCTCCCTCCAGCCAATGTCTCCACTCTTCAAAAGCCCACTTCATGGCCAATAACTCCCGATTACCCACGTCATAATTACGTTCAGTTAGGAGAAAATTTTCGAGAGAAAAAGGCACAAGGGTTACTTTTAGAGGTCTCTGGATCTTTTTGGACAAAATGGCACCTGCCCCAATTTCAGAGGCATCAACCTCCACCTGAAATGGCAGAGAAACATCAGGCTGCCGTAGAACAGGAGCAGAAGTGAATCTCTGCTTAATTTCCTGAAATGCAGAGACTGCCTCAGGAGGCCAATTCACCACATCAGAACCCTTTTTGGTCAAATCAGTTAATGGTTTAACAATAACCGAGAAATTACCAATAAATTTACGATAAAAATTGGCAAAACCCAAAAATCTTTGAAGAGCCTTTAATGAAGTAGGTTGGACCCAATCACAGATGGCCTGAACCTTGACCGGGTCCATTTCAATAACAGATGGGGACAAAATGAATCCCAGAAATGAGATCCTCTGTACGCCAAAAAGACACTTTGATCCCTTCACATACAGAGCATTCTCTCTCAAAATCTGGAATACAGTTCGAACATGTTTCACATGAGAGTCCCAGTCATTAGAAAAAATCAAGATATCATCCAAATAAACAATCAGAAATTTATCCACAAAATCCCTGAAAATGTCATTCATGAAGAACTGGAAGACAGAAGGAGCATTAGTGAGCCCAAAGGGCATCACAAGGTACTCAAAATGCCCCACCGGGGTATTGAATGCTGTCTTCCATTCATCCCCGTGCTTAATGCGAATAAGGTTATATGCCCCCCTGAGGTCAAGCTTGGTAAACCAAGTAGCGTTTTTTACCCTGGAAAACAGGTCAGAAATCAAGGGTAACTGGTATTGATATTTCACAGTAATATTGTTCAAAAGACGATAATCAATACACGGCCTTAATGAACCATCCTTTTTGGCCACAAAGAAAAAAACGGCACCTAAGGGTGAAGAGGATGGTCTGATATGACCCTTCTCCAATGACTCCTTGATATAAGACCGCATAGCGTCATGTTCAGGTACAGACAAGTTAAAAAGGCGACCTTTAGGGAATTTACTACCAGGCACTAATTCAATAGCGCAGTCATAGCTCCTATGGGGAGGCAAGGATGCAGATTTACTTTGCTAAATACATCAGAAAAATCAATCAAAAAGTCAGGAACATCCTGAGCCTGGGGGGAGGCAGAAAAAACAGGAGTGTTGGTATTAACACATTGGCAGCCCCAACTGGTCACAGACACAGATTTCCAATCCAAAACAGGATTATGAGACTGTAACCAAGGGAAACCCAGTACGATAATATCATGCAGATTATACAGAACCAAAAATTTGCAGCACTCTTGATGATCAGGTTCAACCCTCATTATCACCTGAGTAGAGAACTGAGGTTTATTCTCAGCCAAAGGGGTAGAATCGATCCCCAGTAGGGGAATAGACTTCTGTAGGGGTATCAAGGGAAACTTACAACATTTAGCAAAATCATAATCCATCAGGTTAATAGCTGCTCCAGAATCAACGAAAGCCTGAGCAGAAAATGAGGACAGAGAGCATATCAGAGTGACAGTTAATAAAAACTTAGTCTGAACACTACCCAAGACAACTGAGCGTGCAAAACGTCTTCCCCGCTTAGGGCAGACTGAAATAGCATGAGAGGCATCACCACAGTAGAAACATAACCCATTGCGCTTTCGAAACTCATGACGCTGTGCCCCAGACACCACTCTATCACACTGCATGGATTCAGAAGCAGGTTCACAAGGCAACACTATACCACGCATACTTCTCCGCTCACGCAAACATCTGTCAATTTGAATCGCTAATGACATAGAATCATTGAGACCAGAGGGGACAGGGAATCCCACCATAACATCCTTTACATTATCTGACAGACCCTTCCGAAAAAGGGCCGCCAAAGCGTCGTCATTAGAGTTGAGCGATACTTTCCGATATCCTAAAGTATCGGAATCGGAATGGTATCGCCGATATCACTAAAATATCGGCGATACCCGATACCGATACCGGAAGTCCCATGTAAGTCTATGGGAACAAAATATCGCAACTAAAAAAAACCCATTCTTTCCTTGTAAACACTAAATATACACACATAGAATACATATATATATATATACATGTCATTGTGACATATATATATATACATATATGTATAGTTTATACACTTCTACATAGTAAAATATCCTCTGATTCAATTGCCCGGTAAAGCCGGCTTCAGTGAAAAGACAGAAGCACCCGACATGAAATGACACTTGGTGTACATAGGGTTAACCATGTCTTTTCATGTCGTTTGCTATCTGATTTGCACAAACAATTAAATCAGTCTATGTGTGCAAAATTTCACACCTGTAGGGGTTAATTAAAGGTGTAAATTCGTTGTAAAAAAAACGGACTTTTTTGCTACGAATTTACACCTTTAATTAACCCCTACAGGTGTGAAATTTTGCACACATAGTCTGATTTAATTGTTTGTGCAAATTAGATAGCAAAGGACATGAAAAGACATGGTTAACCCTATGTACACCAAGTGTCATTTCATGTCGGGTCATAGGTCATAGGTGTTCGGTCTGGATGCCGAACTTTACTGTTCGGGTTCGCCCATCTCTACTTGCAAAATCACCAATCTATAGCACTAGCTTCTCCAAGAGCAGTTCTCCTAATCACAGCTCTGACTATCCTGAGCTATGTGCTTGTTCAAGTGCCATTATCTCTATATGTACCGTAAATACAGTGATAGCAGTGTACATTATAAAAGAAATCACTAATAGCTGAATGTGTTACAGCAGAACTTTATAGTTCTACTAATACTATAACTCAGCCTATCCTATCAGAAACAAAGAAGTAAAGAGCAACATAGCTCTGACCTGCTCCAGAGACAAATTGAGAATATTTCTTTAATTGTAACCACAACAATACCAGCACATTAAAAAGTTGTTGTTGTCCAATGTCCATATAGTACTATATTATGCTAAACAGTGGCCAGAGACCGCCATACCATGCCACAATAGTCCCATAGTTTGTTTTCATAGGACAGTGCGATTCTGTGCCTGCACACAGCCATATACTTTGCATAAAGTACCATATTCTACCTGCAAAGAACCAAATTGTGTGTTTGCAGTCCTACAATGAGCCTATATTGCACCCAATAAACTACACATTAGACCCAAATTAGAGTAATACTTGCCCATGTACATAGATGCCAGAGAGAACCACGTTTGTAAGTTACTGTGTATAACAACGCACATTATTCCATATTGTGCCCTGTTTGATTGATCCGATTCCTAACTGAAGGTGGTTTTCCAATCCTTAAAGAAAACTTCAAACTTGCTCCAAATAGTAAAACATAATCTAATATATTCATGTTTTACCCTTACCCCTCCTGTGCTGCTGGCCACAGGACCAACCGTGTGTTGCTTTCCATTGCGCTTGACAGCAGTGATTGGCTGCCTGAGTGACATGGCATTCAATCGACCTCAAAGCATGGTTAACAACTCCTGAAGGTTCTCAGCTCCCAAAACTTTCATGAATGGGCTAATCTCTAAATCCCACCCTTGCCCACTCAAATTGTATAAAATATAGACATGCGGACCCTCGATTTTACCTGATCCGTAGACCATATTGTTTTATATCCATTCAGGAGTTAGGAACACTCTGGCACAACAAGATACTTCTCTTTTATATCCTAAATATGCATGCATGCTAATATTCTGTTACTTTTGATGATGCCAAACCCTATATAGATTTGTATAATCATTGGGTCACATGGCAAAACAAAAATAGGGACAAAGTCAAGTTTGACACCAAATCAGACAAATTCACATTTAGGAGAATCAAAGAACAATCAGACTAATGATCTGTTGAGACTGGGTACACCTTTAGAATACATATAGCCAGTGGCACAACATAAATCTTTTACACGTCAATGCAAAGTCAATAACATGGCCCTCTATAATTGAAAATAAAAATAGTTTGCGCACATAAAAACTACAAGACACAAAAGGATCTGTAGAAAAATAGGAATATGCATGTGTCAAATGGAAAACAATACATAAATTCAGACGCACTCTGTAGAACAGTTTGAGATGCAGATGTAATAATACAGTAATAAATAAATATTGCACTAAGACCCGTGAGAAAAAGGTGATGAGAAAAGCCTGTAGTCTATTATGTAGTAAACCCCAAACCAAAGGACTAAATAGTCATAATACGCATAAGGTATTTATTTATATGGGTATTAATATGGACAAACCCTGAAAAAGTAAAAGAGGTCCTCTTTTAACGATGGAGCAGAAAAACGCTGCAGAAATCCTAAAAAACCTTTTATGCAGAAAGGTCAGAAGAAATTGACACTGTCCCGCCGGTGACAGCTCAGATGAATGAGTATTAGTGGTGCACTGTGGAGAAAATAGTCCTGTTTGCACAGGTTTTACCTGACAACCCCGATGGGTCACTTGCAATAGAAAGTCAAATTTCAGCCTCCTCTGGCCTGCTGACAACCCCGATGGGTCACTTGCAGTAGAAAGTCCGACTTCAGCCTCCTATGGCCCGCAGACGAAACTTACATCCGTTGATGAAAGCCGGTGATCTCTGGCCTCCGTGGCCAGATCAGGAACGCCGGCTGATGATGTTGAATCCTCACTAGGAAGAAGGATGTGGGCAGGACCTGTTGGTAAACTAGCCTGCCTCAAGCACAGTAGTACACAAAATCGCAATATCTAACTGTCCCTCAGAGTGAGCAGAGTAGCGTTCTGTCCCTAACTGAGTTCACAGCACAGTGACGCTAAAATGGCTGCGGCGCCTTTTATAGTGCATTCTGACATCATTTCAGCAGCCAATCACAGCCATGCCATTAGTTAAGATGACCGCAGCATTACAGGATGTGCCCACACTTCATAAGATTCATCATTGGCTGACTAACATCACATTGCCTCTCAAAGAATTATGGGAACTTCCGATTCCGGTATACGATATTGAAAAAGTATCGGAATTAAGTATCGGAATTCCGATAACGCGAATATCGGCCGATACCCGATACTTGCGGTATCGGAATGCTCAACACTAGTCGTCATTCCACTTGGTCAGGACTGCCCACCTACGGAATCTCTGACAGTATAACTCAGCGTCATCAAGCCCCTGATTTAATGCCAACAAGGCTTTTTCAGCTTGATCAGTGACATTAGGCTCATCGTACAATAACCCCAAAGCCTGAAAAAATGCATCAACATCACTCAAAACAGGATCCCCAGGTGTCAGGGAAAAAGCCCAATCCTGAGGATCGCCGCGCAGGAGAGATATGACAATTTGAACCTGCTGCGCTGCGTTCCCTGAGGACTTAGATTTTAAGGCAAAAAACAATTTACAATTATTTTTGAAATTCTGAAACTTAGCTCGATCCCCTAAAAACAAATCTGGCATGGGAATCCTAGGTTCCACAACAGGCAACCTAGCAAGATATGCAGCAATACTCTGAACCTCAGTGGCAAGCTGATCCACACGGCCAGACAACTGTGCAAACTCCATTGAGAGAAAAAAATCCTCCCCAGCACCCAGAGATAGAGAGGGAAAAAAAAAAAAATGCAACAAACAGAAAAATATCTCTGACAACTCTGACAACAGTTTTTTCTTTCACAAATTTTTTCCCTTCTCTGAGTACCATACAATTTTAAATTTTGGGCCGGTGATACTGTTATGTTTCGGTAGCTGAGGAGTGCAGGCAAAAAAGGCAATACACCAGAGCAGTTGGAATCTATGAGATTGCAGTACCCTGACTAACCACAACAACTAGAGGTAGCCGTGGAGCATTCCTACGTTGGTCCTAGACGCCTCGTCACAGCCTGAGAAACTAACTACACCTAAAGATAGATATAGGAAAGCTATCTGCCCCGGAGCAGAACCCCAAAGATAATAGAAAGCCCCCAAACATGTAATGGCGGTTAGACAAGAATAAATACTGACACAGACAGAAAATAGTATGAGCAAAAGTTGGGGCCCAAACTAACTAAATAGAAAAGGATAGGAAGGGTACTTACTGCAATCCCAGAAAACCCTGAAAAGCACCAACTCTACTAATTTCAAAAACACCTGAGATCACACGACCTCTACCACCTAAATTAGTTCTCTGGTGTAACAAAATCAAAACAGCAGCCACTGAAAAAACTGGAAAAAGCAAAAGTACAAACATCAGTGGCTGAACTAAACTGAGAGGACAAAAGTCCCCGGAGGGGACCCTGAAGGCCCCCACAGAAGTGCAGGACAAAATGCAAAAATCAAACACAAAAACAAAAAGAAGAAAATGTCTTATCTGTTAGCAGGAGATGCAGACACGACACAGCAGGCTACAATGGAAACAGAAATCAAGGATTGAGACCAGAACAATTGATCACCGGCAACCCTGATGGGAAGGTGACTCCCTTATATAAGACAAGTCAGTAACACCTGATTCCCAATCCTTACAATCTTCACAATCTTCACTGGCCAGACCAGTACCGCTTGTAACCACCAGAGGGAGCCTCTGCTCAGAACTCATCTCAAGCCCATTCACAACAGGCTGCCAAAGCATCATCATTCCATTTGGTCAGGACTGCCCACTTTCGGAATTTCTGACAGTACAACTCAGAGTCTTCAAGACCCTGATTTAATGCCAACAAGGTCTTTTCAGCTTGATCAGTGACATTAGGTTCATCGTACAATAACCACAGAGCCTGAAAAAATACATCAATATCATTCAAAACAGGATCCCAGGTGTCAGGGAAAAAGCCCAATCCTGAGGGTCGCCGCGCAGGAGAGAGATGACAATTTGAACCTGCTGTGCTGCGCTCCCCGAGGACTTAGGCTTTAAGGCAAAAAACAACTTACAGTTATTTTTGAAATTCAGAAATTTAGCCCGATCCCCCTAAAACAAATCTGGCATGGGAATCCTAGGTTCCACAACCAGCAACCTAGCAAGATAGGTAGCAATACTTCGAACCTCAGTGGCAAGCTGATCCACATGGCCAGACAACTGTGCAAACTCCATTAAGAGAAAAAAAGATCCTCCTCAGCACGCAGAGAAAGAGGGAAAAAATGAAACAAACAGGGAAAAAAAAAATCTCTGACAAGTCTGACAACTTTTTTCTTTCCACATTATTTCTCCCTTCTGTGAGTACCATATAATTTTCAGTTTGGCCGGTGATACTGTTATGTTAGGTAGCTGAGGAGGACAGGAATAACAGCCGGGCAGCCGAACACCTGAGATGTTGGTAACTAATGGGTTGCAGATTCCTAAACTAACCACACAACTATAGGTAGCCATGGAGCGTTCCTACTTTGATCCTAGACTCCTCGTCACAGCCTGAGAGATAACTACACCTAAAGGCAGAAAGATGAAAGCTATCTGCCCCGGATCAGATCCCCAAAGAAAATAGGAAGCCCCCAAACATGTAATGGCGGTTAGACAAGAAGAAGGCACGGACACAGACAGAAAATAGAATGAGCAAACGCTGGGGCCACAAGCAGACTAAATAGGATAGAACAGGAGAGATTACTTTCTGCAACCCAAAAAACCCTACAAAAATCCAACAATTGTGATTACAAAAATACTGAGATCACACGATCTCGCCACCCACTAAATCAGATCTCAGTGTGAACAAAACCAAGCCGCAGTCACTGAAAAAGCAGGAAAAAGCAAATGAAAAAACAACAGAGGCTACAGACAAACTGTGAGGAGCACAGGCCCCAGGAGGGGACCCGGCTTTCCTCCACAAATGTGCAGAAAACTATGCAAATAGCAAGCACAAAAAGAAAAGCAGAAAATAGCAGCAGATGCAAGCAAGACACCAGCAAACTTCACAATGAACCAGGAACCACAATTGAGACCAGAACAATTGATCACCGGCGACCATCATGGGAGGGAACCTCCCTGATATCAGTCCAGTCAGTGATCCCAGATTGCCATTCCTCGCTGGAAGGTTCAGTACTGTCTGTAACCACCAGAGGGAGCCTCTGCTCATTCACAACAGAAAAGTGAACAGCTCTTCAGAGTGTCCGAGTGTGAGATCAGTTGTCTCAGTGCACTCAGCATGGTGGGAGGAAGGAGGATCAGGGTGAGGAATATGCAGTCCCGATTCACGGCTACTCAGACTTGACCGTGTGTGACTGTGTTGGTGGTTGTGGCCATGTAACTGGAAGTATTATCCACTATCCAACCAACAACCTTTTCACACTGCTCTGCCTTTATTAGTGCTGTCTTGCTGCGGTCCCCTAGGACTTTGGCCACTAAAGTCTAGCGAGAAGATGTGGCCCAATTTCAACTTGCCCATGGCCTCGGCCTCGGTATGCACCATCATCATCACGGCCACTTCCCAATCCCTTGCCACGTGCCTTTCCCATTGTAAATGGAATAGAATATTATACACCTTCATTACAAATGGCTGAATTGGGAGCGAACTTCTATGTGATACATGTGCTGGAAAACTATCTGGACTGTAGTTAAAAATGTTTTTTTGGTTATCCAATTGGTGCCACTAAGTACCGTAATAGACAGCAAAAACCCTAGAATATGTAGGCCTAAAATGCCCAAATTTTTAGCACACAGATGTATGAGGCGTGTCACTGATATATCACACTGTAAAATATGTGGCCTGTTTTATTTAAAAAGCAACATAGTACTGTATATAACATGAGTAACAGACAGGAAAGCACAGGAATACCGGCTTAAAATGCCCAATTTGTAGCTCACGGATGTATGAGGCGTGTCACAGATATACCACACTGTAAAATATGTGGCCTGTTTTATTTAAAAAAGCAACATACTGCTGCATATAACTTGAGTAACAGACAGGAAAACACTGGAATACTGGCCTAAAATGGCCAAACTTGGAGCACGCAGATATATGACCAGGCACAGAGTTACCACACTGACAAATTTGTGGCCTGTAATTTTTTCTTTTTTATGCTGAAAAGTGCTGTATATAACTATTGTGACACACAGGAAAACACTGGAATAACGACCTACAATGTCCAAACTTGGAGCACCTAGATATATGAGCTGGCACGGAGATACCACACTGATAAATATGTGGCCTGTATTTTTGTTTTTTTTCTGCTAAATAGTGCTGTGTTAAGGGGACGGTCACAACAACTTTATAAAATAATGGAATGCGACCGAACCCGGGGTCCACGGTACAGTCGGAGAGACAGCGGCCGAAACACCCTTGGGTACGAGGGTAAAACTGACAACCAAAATATATAAGATCTCTCCTGTGTTACTTCACACAAGAAAAGCAATGATTCGCAATATCCCCGTTAACTTCACAGAAGATGTGCTTCTAACTGGCGTAGACATAGTTCTGTTAACTGAACAGAAGCTACACACCAGCCGTTAGGAAGTGGGTGCTGCTCATGCCGGGTGTATGCACTGCCAGCCGGTGTGTGAATGGACTGTGAAGCAACTCTCCTTTCGGATACCAGGCGATGCCCAGGTTACGTGCCTAGCAGTCTGCTTAGGGTGTATCACTACCCTCTGTCGGAGCTAGACTGCACCACATTCATTACCTGCCTAGCATCTACTAACCTGCCTGAGTGACCTGTGCTAATTAGCCGAGTTATCTCTGGCATCGGCAGGTCACGGGGAGCGAAACTAAGGAGCACGTGGAGCCCAAACTGACAGGAGTCTGCACATATGCACGACCTATAAGGTATGATCTGACCATGCCGAAATGCTTACGGTCAGGCTATTTATCCCCTTCATGACCCAGCCTATTTTGACATTAAAGACCTTGCCATTTTTTGCAATTCTGAACAGTGTCCCTTTATGAGGTAATAACTTAGGAACGCTTCAACGGATCCTAGTGATTCTGAGAATATTTTTTCGTGACATATTGGGCTTCATGGTAGTGATAAATTTAGGTCGATAAATTTTGTGTTTATTTGTGAAAAAAATGGAAATTTGGAGAAAATTTAAAAAATTTGCAATTTTCAAATTTTGAATTTTTATTCTGTTAAACCAGAGAGCTATATGACACAAAATAGTTAATAAATAACATTTCCCACATGTCTACTTTACATCAGCACAATTTTTAAAACAAAATTTTTTTTTGTTAGGAAGTTATAAGGGTTAAAAGTTGACCAGCGATTTCTCATTTTTACAACAAAATTTACAAAGCCATTTTTTTTATGGACCACCTCACATTTGAACCCCCAGGTGCTTCACAAATTAATCCGCAAAAAAAAAAAGTACTTTTTATTCACAAAAATTCAGTTTTAGCCTCAGTGATTTCATTTTAACATGGAGGAGCACCATTTGACTTTTTGAATGGAAAATATGCTGGAATATTTAACGGTTGCCATGTCGCATTTGGAGAGTCCCTGTGTGCCTAAGTATTGGAGCTCGCCCACAAGTGACCCCATTTTGGAAACTGGATCCCAAAAGGAACTTATCTAGATGCATAGTGAGCACTTGACCCCAGGTGCTTCACAAATTGATTCGTAATAAAAAGAAAGTACTTTTTTTCGAAAAAAATTTCTTTTAGCCTCAGTTTTTTCATTTTCACATGGGCAACAGGATAAAATGGATCCTATACTTTGTTGGGCAATTTCTCCTGAGTACAACGATACCTCATATGTGGTCATAAACCACTGTTTGGGTGCACGGCAGGGCCCAGAAGGGAAGGAGCGCCATTTGACTTTTTGAATGGAAAATTAGCTCCAATCGTTAGCGGACACCATGAAGCGTTTGGAGAGCCCCTGTGTGCCTAAACAATGAAAAACCCCACATGTGACACCATTTTGGAAACTAGAACCCTTATGGAACTTATCTAGATGTGTTGTGAGCACTCTGAACCCCCAAGTGCTTCACAGAAGTTTATAAATGCAGAGCAGTGAAAATAAAAAATCATTTTTTTCCTCAAAAATGATTTTTTTAGCCCGCTATTTTTTATTTTCACAAGGGTAACAAGAGAAATTTGACCACAAAAATTGTTGTGCAATTTATCCTGAATACACCAATACTCCTTATGTGGGGGGGAACCACTGTTTTGGCGCATGGGAGATTCAGAAGGGAAGGAGCGCCATTTTGGAATGCATACTTGATGGAATGTTCTGCGGGCGTCATGTTGCGTTTGCAGAGCCCCTGATATGCCTAAACAGTAGAAACCCCCCACAAGTGACCCCATTTTGGAAACTAGACCCCCAAGGAGCTTATCTAGATGTGTAGTGAGCACTTTGAACCCCCAAATGCTTCACAGAAGTTTATAAACGCAGAGCAGTGAAAATAAAAAAATCATTTTTGTTCCTCAAAAATCCTTTTTTAGCCCGCTATTTTTTATTTTCACAAGGTAACAGGATAAATTGGACCCCAAAAGTTGTTGTCCAGTTTTTCCTGAGTACGCCGGTGCCCCATATGTGGGGGGGAACCACTGTTTGGGCGCACGGCAGGGCTCAGAAGGGAAGGAGCACCATTTGACTTTTTTAATGGAAAATTAGCTCCAATCGTTAGTGGACACCATGTCGTGTTTGGAGAACCCCTGTGTGCCTAAACTTTGGAGCTCCCGCACAAATGACCCCATTTTGGAAACTAGACCCCTAAGGAACTTATCTAGATGCACAGTGAGCACTTTAAACCCCCAGGTGCTTCACAGAAGTTTATAACGCAGAGCCGTGAAAATAAAAAATCTTTTTTTTTCTCAAAAAATGAGTTTTTTAGCCCCCTATTTTTTATTTTCACAATGGTTACTGGAGAAACTGGACCCCAAAAGTTGTTGTCCAGTTTGTCCTGAGTATGCAGATACCCCATATGTGGGGGGAACCACTGTTTGGGCACACGTCAGGGCTCGGAAGGGATGTAGTGATGATTTGAAATGCCAATTTCATTGAATGGTCTGGGGGCATCTTGATACGTTTGCAGAGCCCCTGATGTGCCTAAACAGTAGAAACCCCCCACAACTGACCCTATTTTGGAAACTAGACCCCCCAAGAAACTTATCCAGATGTGTGGTGAGCACCTTGAACCCCCATGTGCTTCACAGAAGTTTATAATGCAGAGCTGTGAAAATAAAAAAACATTTTTTTCTTCAAAAACTGATTTTTTTAAACCGCAATTTTTTATTTTCACAAGGGTAACAGGATAAATTGGACCCCAAAAGTTCTTGTACACTTTGTCCTGAGTACACTGGTACCCCATATGTGGGGGGGAGCCACTGTTTGGGCACACGTTGGGGCTCAGAAGCGAAGTAGTGACATTTTGAAATGCCGACATTGATGGAATGGTCTGCGAGCATCATGTTATGTTTGCAGAGCCCCTGATGTGCCTAAACAGTAGAAACTCCCCACAAGTGACCCCATTTTGGAAACTAGACCCCACAAGGAACTTATCTAGATGTGTGGTGAGCACTTTGAACCCCTAAGAGCTACACAGAAGTTTATAACTCCAGGGCATGAAAATAAAAATATCATATTTTTTCCACAAACATGATCTTTTAGTCCTCAATTTTTTTATTTTCCCAAGGGTAACAGGAGAAATTAGATGTGAAAAGTTGTTGTCCAATTTGTCCTGAGTACGCTGATATCTCATATGTTGGAGAAAACTACTGTATGGGCACACGTCGGGGCTCGGAAAGGAAGTAGTGACGTTTTGAAATGCCGACTTGGTGGAATGGTCTGCGGGCGTCATGTTGCGTTTGCAGAGCCCCTGATGTGCCTAAACTGTGGAAACCCCCCAAGTGACCCCATTTTGGAAACTAGACCACCCAAAGAACTTATCTAGATGTGTAGTGAGCACTTTGAACCCCAAGTGCTTCACAGAAGTTTATAACCCAGAGCCATGAAAATAAAATATCATTTTTTTCCCTCAAAAAAAATGATATTTTAGCCCACAATTTTTTATTTTCACAAGGGTAACAGGAGAAATTGGACCCCAAAAGTTGTTGTCCTGTTTGTCCTGAGTACGCTGGTACCCCATATGTGGGGGGAACCACTGTTTGGGCACAAGTCGGGGCTTGGAAGGGAAGTAGTGACGTTTTGTAATACCAACTTGATGGAATGGTCTGCGGGTGTCATGTTACCTTTGCAGAGCCATGATGTGCCTAAACAGTAGAAACCCCTGCCAAGTGACCCCATTTTGGAAACTAGATCCCACAAGGAACTCCTCTAGATGTGTGGTGAGCAGTTTGAATCTCCAAGTTTTTCACAGAAGTTTATAACACAGATCTGTGAAAATAAAAAATATTTTTTTTCCACAAACATGATATTTTAGTCCCCAATTTTTTTTTCCCTAGGGTAACAGGAGAAATTAGACCCCCAAAGTTGTTGTGCAATTTTTCCTGAGTACGCTGATGCCCCATATGTGGGGGTAAACCACTGTTTGGGCACACGTCAGGGTTCGGAATAAAGGGAGCACTGTTTGACTTTTTGAACGCAAAATTTGCAGGAATCAATGGTGGCGCCATATCGCGTTTGGAGACCCCCTAATGTGCCTAAATAGTGGAAACCCCTCAATTCTAACTCCAACCCTAACCCCAACACACCCCTAACAACAACACTAACCCCTACACACCCCTAATCCGAACCCTAACCATAACCCTAACCCCAACACACCCCTAACCCTAATCCCAACCCTAACCATAACCATAACCACAAGCCTAAACCTAATCCCTACCCTAACCCCAAAACACCCCTAAAACTAATCTTAACTCTAACCCTAACCACAAGCCTAACCCTAATCCCAACCCTAACCCTAATTCCAACCCTAACCCTAATTCTAACCATAACCCTAATTCCAACACTAACCCTAATTCTAACTGTAACCCTAATTCTAACCCTAATGCTAAAGGCTAGGTTCACTTTACGTTTTACCAGCCCGTTCAACACATAGCGTTGACGGACTGGTAACGGTATAGCTTAACGCGATCGCGTTATGCTATACCCGCTAGCGCAGAGGAATCAGCAGATGATTCATCTGCGTTAACGGTGACAGAGCCCAGACGCTGCAAGCCGCATCCGAGGCTCCGTCACTGAATGACTGCATGTCGCGAACGCATTCCGCTTTACAGCATGTGTTGCTATGCGCCTTCAAGTGGGGGTGAATGGCAGCGTTAACGGACTGCGTTACACCGCGTTATACCGTGGTGTAACGCAGTCTGTCTAACGGACTGCGATAACGCGCTATGAATCCAGCCTAACCCTAACCCTAATTATAATACTAACCCTAATGCTAACCCTAACCCTAGTCCTAACCCTAACCTAACCCTAAGGCTAGGTTCACATTATGTTTTACCAGCCCGTTCAACACATAGCGTTGATGGGCTGGTAATGGTAATGCGATCGCATTATGCTATACCTGCTAGCGCAGAGGAATCAGCAGATGATTCATCTGCGCTAGCGGTGACGGAGTCCAGAGGCTGCAGGCTGCATCCGAGGCTCTGTCACTGAATGACGGCATGTCGCGAATGCATGCCGCTTTATGGCATGCGTCGCGATGCGCCCGCAAATGGCGGTGAATGGCAGCATTAACGGACTGCCATTACGCGATATTTATCCAGTCTAACCCTAACATAACCCTAACCGTAAGGCTAACCCTAAGGATAACCCTAACTGTAATTCTAACCCTAAAAGGAAAAAAATATATAATATTTTCTACATTTTATTATTTGTCCCTACCTATGGGGGTGATAAAGGGGGCTTTTATTTACTTTTTTATTTATTTTGATCACTGTGAGAGTTTATCACAGTAATCAAAATAAATGTAGTGAAGTCGCTGGCAGGCGGGCGCACTGCGCTTGCGCCCGCCATTTTCCAAGATGGCGGCACCCATGAGGACAGGGCGACCAGAAGACCGGGGGAGGTGAGGACAGCTGAGGGGGGAGCGGAAGGCGGGGGGCTGCGGACCGGAGCGGAGGGGAGCGGAGGCAGGAGGAGGGGAGCGGACCGGAGCGCAGGGGAGCATTTAGTGATGGCGGTGACCGATCGCTGCTGTCACTCGGTGTGGGGAGGGTGGGAACTAGGTGTCCAAGCCATGGCAGATGCTATTGCAGCATTGGCCATGGCTGGATTGTAATATTTCACCAGATTTCAGTGGTGAAATATTACAGATTGCTCTGATTGGCTGTTTCACATTTAACAGCCAATCAGATCGATCGTATCCACGTGGGTGTTAAGCCACCCCCACTGTGGTGATGCACTAAGGGTCCTGTGCCTGCGGGTCGGGTGACCTTTCAGTGACCCCGGTCACCCGACCCACAGAAACATGATTTATAGCATGACGCCTACGTTGGCGTCATGGGTCGGGATGCTACTGGTTTTCATGACGCCGACGTAGGCGTCATGGGTCGGGAAGGGGTTAAAGGCTAAGCCCTGCCCCAAGTCACATCGTTGATGATGTCATCCATGGCCAATCAGGCGGTGCCAGGTCACCGGATCAGCTGACATCAAATCACCAATCACGATCCGCCACGTCACGGGCATGCTCAGTGCAGGAAATCCTGGACTTAGGCTGTAGCAGCCCTGTTCCTTTCTGTAACCTATGTTTAAAACTACTAGGAACAAATACCCTAGCAACAGCTTGTACCTTCTGTGTACTGGCTAGGCGTTGGGATCGATGGCAAAGCTGAGCAGCATCTGCCCTGGCTGGACCAGAATGGAAGACCACAGACTCCACTGATGGTTCAGGTCTAGCAGCCGCCCTTCGCCTAACAGTGCTTTATATACCGTATTTTTTGGACCATAAGACGCACTTTTTTTCCTCCAAATTTGGGAGGAAAGTGTGGGTGCGTCTTATGGTCGGAATGTAACATGCGGGGAGAGGGGCAGGGGGCAGCGGTGGAGTGGGATCAGCAGGAGGCAAGAAAATATCCCCTCTGCTGCAGGAAACAAGCGCTGGGGAAACCCCTGGTCCCTACTTAAATGCAGTGAATATTAATCAGCCGCTTACCCACCCACCTATCAGCTGAGCAGTGAGCGGGGAGCAGCAGATCACAGAGCCACACAGTTTCCCCAGTGCCTGATTCCTGCAGCAGCTGGGCAGATCGGTGTCTGAAGGAGAAGGAGGCAGCAGGAGCAGCTGGCATACCTGACAGCCTGGGTCTGTGCTGATGGGAGGCTGAATGCTCCTGTGAAGGACCTGTGATGAGGTCATGAAGAGGGCGGGCTGGAGCATCACATGACCAAAGCCCTGCCTCTTCATGATGTCATCACAGGTCCTTCAGACACACTGTACAACAGAGAATTAATTAAAAGGTTAGGCTACTTTCACACTTGCGTTTTTTTGTGCAGCGCATCATGCGCACATGAAACGCATACGTGTCACATTTCTATCAACTCTGTCTCTATCATCTCTGTCTCTATCATCTGTCTCTATCATCTGTCTCTATCATCTGTCTCTATCATCTCTGTCTCTATCATCTCTGTCTCTATCATCTGTCTCTATCATCTCTGTCATCTGTCTCTATCATCTCTGTCTCTATCATCTGTCTCTATCATCTGTCTCTATCATCTGTCTCTATCATCTCTGTCTCTATCATCTCTGCTCTATAATCTGTCTCTATCATCTCTGTCTCTATAATCTGTCTCTATCATCTCTGTCTCTGTCATCTGTCTCTATCATCTGTCTCTATCATCTCTGTCTCTATCATCTGTCTCTATCATCTGTCTCTATCATCTCTGTCTCTATCATCTGTCTCTATCATATCTGTCTCTATCATCTCTGTCTCTATCATCTCTGTCTCTATCATCTGTCTCTATCATCTCTGTCTCTATCATCTCTGTCTCTATCATCTCTGTCTCTATCATCTCTGTCATCTTATCATCTGTCTCTATCATCTCTGTCTCTATCATCTGTCTCTATCATCTGTCTCTATCATCTCTATCATCTCTGTCTCTATCATCTCTGTCTCTATCATCTGTCTCTATCATCTATCTCTATCAACTCTGTCTCTATCATCTGTCTCTATTTCTATGCAGCCTGTATTTCTATGCAGCCGCACGATCCAGTCTGAGTGCCGGCGGCAGTGCCGGGTGTTCATGCGAGAGACTCACACGAAATCATGCGAGTTTCTCGCATGTGTGACCCCGGCCTTATACTCACCCTCCAGCGTCTTCACATAGTAGTTTACAGACACCACACTGGTCCCGCAGCACCATCTCCTACCCGTAGCTTCCAACATAATAACATACTATTATATATAATAACACCACATATAATAGTATGTTATTAAATATTTTACCACATTTTTTGCTTCAAATATATTTTTCCATATTTTCCACCTCTAAAACATGGGTGCGTCTTATAGTCCGGTGCGTCTTATAGTCCAAAAAATACGGTAACTACAGGAAAACATTGGAATACTGGCCAAACTTGGAGCATGCAGATATATGAGCTGGCACAGAGATACCACACTGACAAATATGTGGCATGTTTTTTTTAAATAAGGCAAAATAGTGCTGTATATAACTAGAGTTACAGACTGCAAAAAAATGGAATTAAGGCCTAAAATGCCCAAATTTTTAGCAGATGGATGGATGAGGCGTTTCACAGATATACCACTCTGTAAAATATGTGGCCTGTATGTTTTTTTTTTTGGGTTCAGCAAAATGGTGTCAAGATATTGTGTAAGACACTCAAAAAAAATTTTACTCTACCGTACCACATAAAAATGAAAGATTTCTCTGTGCACTCAAAAGTGATTTTTGGGACCCCTTTGAAATTGCTGGATTTTCACGCTGTGTTAGGAAAAGGATTTGGCTGTATTGTGCAGTGTGGAAAAGCAAATAAAGAAAAAAAATGGCTCTGGATTGCTTTGCAATAAAATTACTGTAGCTCTATTAAACTGGCTTAAAATTTTGTCCTAGCCAATTAGACCCGGGGCTAGTTATATACTGTCAATATATCCTATAGGTAGCAGCACAGCAGCAGCAGACAGGAAGGGAATGGACCCTCTTGATGTATCCACTGATATCTATATACACACATACAGTGCCTGCAGGCCTTGCACTGATATGTATAGAGCGACGTACACTCCCCTGCCTACCTAACACTGCAACCTATATACTCCGGAATTAGTCCTTAGAAGGACTGCTGGTTTACTTTAGGATGGTAGATCCCACACTGACTAATAAATCCCCAAATCTGACCCTATCTCGGCAGCAGCTCTCCCTACACTCTCTAAATCCGGAGCTGAACGCACAGAGCAGGGTGGCGTCTGGTTTCTTATACCCCTGATGATGCTGTGTGGCCACATCAACGATGGCTGCGGTGTATCAGTGCCTGGCAGGCAATCCCTGCATAGTGATTGGGTCTCTAAAGACCAAAAAAATGCTGGGTGGACACCCGAGATCCCGCTGAGTAATCCCGGAAATGCTTGGTGCTCGCCGAGTACATCGAGTACCGTGATACTCGGGCAAGTAATGAGTAGTGGCGAGAACGTTCGCTCATCACTACTGGAAAAAGTATTTGTTTTTATTTTATTTTTGCAGTATAATGTTGTTAGTTTGCATAACAGGAGTTTGCAAACAGAATGACAGCATAAAATTAATATTGATATGAATGTCAAAAAAATAGCAGATTTATTTTAAGGATATGCAAAATCTATTGCTATTTTATCTAGTGAATATAAAAACTAAATTTTATAAAATTACATTTTCTTTCTTTTTATTGCATTGTCTGTCCAACATAAAAAATTACAAATTATAAGCTACAATACTCAGTACTATAATTTTAAAAACATTGTATTCTACATGTGGTGCTTAAGTAAAAAGAAATATCCTACATAGAATTGGAAATAATTTATCTTCATTACCTTTCTTGTTTTGTCAACTTTCATTTGTTTAAAATGTGCACATTAACCAAAATGACTCTTGCAGAAATCCCAGTCTGATATAATTATTGTGAATTATTGGGAAGGTTAATGTGCAAGTGATCTTTGGAATGCTAACTACCTATACTTTCTACACTTGTGTTCTATTCAGGACTATGAAAGTTTAGCTGTAAAATGGATATATAGAATATTGCACATAACAACAATGCTACAATTGAAGGTAACATGCTTCAATAAAAAAGCAAAAGCCATAAAAAATTACTACTTAAAAACCTTTTAATTTATACACCAGTCGAACAGTTGGACACCATTAACTTTAACCCCTTCACCCCCAAGGGTGGTTTGCACGTTAATGACCGGGACAATTTTTACAATTCTGACCACTGTCTCTTTATGAGGTTATAACTCCGGAACGCTTCAACGGATCTTCGCGATTCTGAGATTGTTTTCTCGTGACATATTGTACTTCATGTTAGTGGTAAAATTTCTTCCATATAACTTGCGTTTATTTTTGAAAAAAACGCAAATATGGCGAAAATTTTGAAAATTTAGCAATTTTCAAACTTTGAATTTTTATTCCCTTAAAACAGAGAAATATGTCACACAAAATAGTTAAGAAATAACATTTCCCACATGTCTACTTTACATCAGCACAATTTTGGAATCAAAATTTTTTTTGTTAGGAAGTTATAAGGGTTAAAAGTTGACCAGCGATTTCTCATTTTTACAACAAAATTTACAAAGCCATTTTTTTTAGGGACCACCTCTCATTTGAAGTCACTTTGAGGGGTCTACATGACAGAAAATACCCAAAAGTGACACCATTCTAAAAACTGCACCCCTCAAGGTACTCAAAACCACATTCAAGAAGTTTATTAACCCTTCAGGTGCTTCACAGGAACTAAAGCAACGTGGAAGGAAAAAATGAATATTTAACTTTTTAGCCACAAAAATGATCTTTTACAAACTTTTTTTTTATTTTCACAAGGGTAAAAGGAGAAAATGGACAGATAAGGTTGTTATGCAATTTCTCCTGAGTACGCCAATACCCCATATGTGGGGAAAACCACTGTTTGGGCACACGGCAGAGCTCGTAAGGGAAGGAGCGCCGTTTGACTTTTTCAAACTAAAATTGGCTGGAGTTGAGATTGGACGCCATGTCGCGCTTGGAGAACCTCTGATGCGCCTAAACAGTGGAAACCCCCCACAAGTGACACCATTTTGGAAACTAGACCCCCTAAGGTACTTATCTAGATCTGTTGTGAGCACTTTGAACCCCCAAGTGTTTCACAAAAGTTTATAATGCCTGGGTGTGAAAAAAAAAAAAAAAAATTTCCACAAAAATGATTTTTTAGTCCTAAATTTTTGAATTTTCCCAAGGAAATTGGACCCCAAAAGTTGTTGTCCAATTTGTCCTGAGTACGCTGATACCCCATATTGGGGGTGGAAAACTGTTTGGGCGCACGGCAGGGCTTGGAAAGGAAGTAGTAACGTTTTGGAATGCAGACGTTGATGGGGGTCATGTTCCGTTTGCAGTGCCCCAGATGAGCCTAAACAGTGGAAATCCCCCACAAGTGACCCCATTTTGGAAACTAGACCCCCTAAGGAACTTATCTAGATCTTTGGTGAGCACTTTGAACCCCCAAGTGCTTCACACAAGTTTATAATGCCCGGGCATGAAAATAAAAAAATCCTATTTTTTTCCCACAAAAATTATCTTTTAGTCACTAATTTTTTATTTTACCAAGGGTATCAGGAGAAATTGGACCACATAAGTTGTTGTCCAATTTGTCCTGAGTACGCTGATGCCCCATATGTGGGGGGGAACCACTGTTTGGGCGCACGGCAGAGCTCGGAAGGGAAGGAGCACCATTTGACTTTTTCCAACCAAAATTGGCTGGAATTGAGATTGGATGCCATGTTGCATTTGGAGAGCCCCTGATGTGCCTAAACAGTGGAAACCCCCCACAAATGACCCCATTTGGGAAACTAGACCCCCTAAGGAACTTATCTAGATCTTTGGTGAGCAATTTGAACCCTCAAGTGCTTCACACAAGTTTATAACGTAGAGCCGTAAAATTTAAAAATCATATTTTTTCCACAAAAATGATCTTTTCACCCGAATTTTTATTTTTCCAAGGGTAACAAGACTCCAAAAGTTATTGTGCAATTTGTCCTGAGTACACTGATACCCCATATGTGGGGGTATACCACTGTTTGGGTGCATGGCAGAGTTTGGAAGGGAAGGAGCGCCGTCTCACTTTTTCAACGCAGAATTGGCTGGACGCCATGTCGTGTTTGGAGAGCTCCTGATCTGCCTAAACAGTGGAAACCCCCCACAAATGACACCATTTTGGAAACTAGACCCCTCAAGGAACTTATCTAGATGTGTGGTGAGAACTTTGAACCCCCAGGTGTTTCACTAAAGTTTATAACGTACAGCCTTAAAATAAAAAATCCTTTTTTTTTTTTTACAAAAATGATTTTCTCGCCCCCAATATTTTATTTTCACAAGGGTAACAGAAGAAATTGGAACCCAAAAGTTGTTGTCCAATTTGTCCTGAGTACGCTGATACCCAATATGTAGGAGAAAACTACTGTATGGGTGCACGTCAGGGCTCGGAAGGGAAGTAGTGACGTTTTGGATTGCAGACTTTGATGGAATGGTCTGGGGGCGTCATGTCGCATTTGGAGAGCCCCTGATACGCCTAAACAGTGGAAACCCCCACAAGTGACCCCATTTTGGAAAATAGACCCCACAAGGAACTTATCTAGATGTGTGGTGAGCACTTTGAACCCCGAAGTGCTTCACAGAAGTTTATAACGCACAGCCGTAAAAAATAAAAAATCCTTTTTTTTTTTACAAAAATGATTTTTCGCCCCCAATATTTTATTTTCACAAGGGTAACAGGAGAAATTGGACCCCAAAAGTTGTTGTCCAATTTGTCCTGAGTACGCTGATACCCAATATGTGGGAGAAAACTACTGTATGGGCGCATGTCAGGGCTCGGAAAGGGAAGTAGTGACGTTTTGGATTGCAGACTTTGATGGAATGGTCTGGGGGCGTCATGTCGCATTTGGAGAGCCCTGATGCGCCTAAACAGTGGAAACCCCCCACAAGTGACCCCATTTTGGAAAATAGACCCCACTAGGAACTTACCTAGATGTGTGGTGAGCACTTTGAACCCCGAAGTGCTTCACAGAAGTTTATAACGCACAGCCGTAAAAATAAAAAATCCTTTTTTTTTTTACAAAAATGATTTTTTCGCCCCCAATATTTTATTTTCACAAGGGTAACAGGAGAAATTGGACCCCAAAAGTTGTTGTCCAATTTGTCCTGAGTACGCTGATACCCAATATGTGGGAGAAAACTACTGTATGGGCGCATGTCAGGGCTCGGAAAGGGAAGTAGTGACGTTTTGGATTGCAGACTTTGATGGAATGGTCTGGGGCGTCATGTCGCATTTGGAGAGCCCCTGATGCGCCTAAACAGTGGAAATCCCCAACAAGTGACCCCATTTTGGAAAATAGACCCCACAAGGAACTTATTTAGATGTGTGGTGAGCGCTATGAAGCCCCAAGTGCTTCACAGAAGTTTATAATGTACAGCCGTAAAAACAAAAAAATCTTATTTTTTTTACAAAAATAATATTTTCGCCCCCAGTTTTTTATTTTCCCAAGGGTAACAGAAGAAATAGGACAAATTTCACAATAACTCTTGGGGTCCAGAGTACGCTGATACCCCATATGTGGGGATAAACTACTGTTTGGACGCATGGCAGAGCTCAGAAGTGAAGGAACACCGTTTGACTTTTTCAAAGCAGAATTGGCTGGAATGGAGATCAGACGCCATGTCACATTTGGAGAGCCCCTGATGTGCCTAAACAGCGGAAACCCCCCAATTCTAACTCCAACCCTAACCCCAACACACCCCTAACCCTAGTCCCAACCCTAATCCCAACCCTAACCCTAATCCAAACTCTAACCCTAATCCTAACTTTAGCGCCAACCCTAACCCTAACTTTAGCCGAAACCCTAACCCTAACCCTAATGGGAAAATGGAAATAAATACATTTTTTTTATTTTATTTTTTTTCCCTAACTAAGGGGGTGATAAAGGGGGGTTTGATTTACTATTTATAGCGGTTTTTATGATTGGCAGCTGTCACGCTAAAAGACGCTTTTTATTGCAAAAAGTAGTTTTTTGCATCGCCACATTTTGAGAGCTATAATTTTTGCATATTTTGGCCCACAGAGTCATGTGAGGTCTTAATTTTTGCGGGACGAGGTGATGCTTTTATTGGTACCATTTTTGAGCACGTGACATTTTTTGATCGCTTTTTATTTCGATTTTTGGGAGGTTAGAATGAACAAAAATCAGCAATTCATGAATTTCTTTTGCGTGAGGCGTTTTTATTGTTCCGCGTGTGGTAAAATTGATAAAGCAGTTTTATTCTTCGGGTCAGTACGATTATGGCGATACCTCATTTATATCATTTTTTATGTTTTCGCGCTTTTATAGAATAAAAACAATTTTATATAAAAAATAATTATTTTTGCATCGCTTTATTCTGCGAGCTATAACTTTTTTATTTTTTCGCTCATGATGCTGTGTGATGGCTCGTTTTTTGCGGGACAAGATGACGTTTTCAGCGGTACCATGTTTATTTATATCCGTCTTTTTGATCGCGTGTTATTCCACTTTTTGTTCAGCGGTATGATGATAAAGCACTGATTTTTTGCTTCGTTTTTATTTTTTATTTTTTAAGGGGTTCACAAAAGGGGTTAACTAGTGGGACATTTTTATAGGGGGGTCGTTACGGACGCGGCGATACCAAATATGTGTACTTTTATTGTTTTATTTTTTTTATTTACAATAAGTAATGAATTTATTGGGGAATATTTTTTTTTTTTTTTGGATTTTTTTTTACACATGTTTATTTTTACTTTTTTTACTTTTTTACTTTGTCCCAGGGTGGGACATCACTGTATTTCATCAGATCGCTGGTGTGACAGTGTGCACAGCACTCTGTCACACCAGCGATCGCTCAGGCAGTGCAGCAGGCTTCTCAGTGCCTGCTCTCGGCAGGCACTGAGGAAGCCGCCTCCCTCCAGGACCCCAGCGCCATCTTGGATCCGGGTCCTGGGAGGGAGGAAGCCCTCAGAGCAGCGCGATCACATCGCGCTGGTCTGAGGGTCTCAGGGGGGCGCGCAGGGAGCCCCCACACTGCGCGATCCTCCCCTGTGCCCCCAGTACACCGCGATCATGTTTGATCGCGGTGTGCAAGGGGTTAATGTGCCGGGAGCGGTCCGTGACCGCTCCTGACACACAGTCACGGGTGTCAGCTGTGATAATCAGCTGACACCCGGCGGCGATTAGCTGCGCTCCCTCGGGGAGCGCAGCTAATCGCCTATGACGTACTATCCCGTCCATGGTCAGAATGGCACGGGTTTTATGGACGGGATAGTACGTCTAATGTCAGAGAGGGGTTAATCTATAACTCTGTTCTCATGCAGAAAAATTAGAATTTTTCCTGTGTCTGCACCTTACTTGCATTGTATATAAAGAACTTAATCACTGCATATAATCAGTGCTGTAACTTATATTAGTAAAGAAAGCCTACTTTACTGTAACAGTGGTTTTAAGCTCTCTGGACAACTTTTTTGAGTCTGATTCTTAGAGGTGCATTTTTGTCAATATTTTGCATTAGTATTTTTTAGTCAAAATCAGGAACAGGTCCAAAACACCAAATGCACTGAGGGACACAGACAGAGGAGGGCCCCTGTGCAAGCACAATATATGCATATGGATAGCCGAAGGTTCCACAAATGATATGTCCGCCCTTGACGGGATGTATGCAAATTTTTTCATTGTACATTTTTATATTTATGTTCAACTCCTGTTTTTGACTGCAAATTACTGATGCAAAATAATTTATAAGATAAGTGTGAATGTGTATTAATGAGAATTTTTCAAAACTTAGAGCAATAGTAAAATAAACAATATAGAATAACACAAATTATACTAATAAATATTAAACACAAATCTTGTATTTCAGATTCATCCAAGCTGTCACCCACTGCATTAATAACTTTGTACATTTTTGGCATGAACTATATCAAGCTCATGAGATAACTAGTGATGGGCGAGCACTAAAATGCTCGGGTGCTCGTTGCTCGGGTCGAGCATATTGAAATGCTTGGGTGCTTGACCCGAGCAACAACCCCAATTTTAGTCTACGGGAAACATGAGCATTTTTGCCAAGGCTCCTTGGGGTCTTTAGAGGGTCTATAAACTGCAGAAATTGATGGGAACAGTGCTTGAATAACATGGGAGCAACATGGAAAAGACCCCTGGAAGCATTTCTGACTCCCAGGTTACTGCTGTGAACAATGCTGTCAGAGTCTTACGCCACTTTTACAGACTCACAATAAAATATACAAACACGAAACCAAAATGGATTTTCCTGGGAAATATGTTAAGGAGCATCCTTTAAAGGGTAATGATTTGTATATAAGGCTAAATAAATAACCCAAAACAAAAATGTTATTCCAGCACTTGTTTTATGTTCACACATAGCGTTTTTGATGCATTTTTCAACTTTGGCATTGCTTTCAACTAAGACAAATGCATTCACTGGGAAATTTAATTTTAACATTTTACAACCTTATCTGGCCATGTGGTGTGTGACACACCATCAGACACATCCTGTTTCATTTATGAAGGATGGACTCTGAAAGTCACAAAGCCTATTTTTATAGGGACATCAGGCAGCCTTTACTATTCTTAAAAGGCCAGCAGTCGGTCCTCACTATTCATAGAGAGCCGTCAGCCGGCTTTGCTTTGTTGCTCCCATTATTAAACAGTGGGTCTCCAATACTGTAATTATGTATGCAGTGAATGGCAGGGCTGCCAAAATTTGGACGCACCCCAGTACCCCTTTGACAAGAAGTAAAGGAGGGTCACCTGAAAGCAATATTCACATTATTAGTAAGTTGGTACTCCCATACTGTTTGCTTATGCATTGCATGCAAGGCCTGCCCTGCATCAAATTTAGATGCACCCCAATATCCCTTTGAAGCTACTTATAGGATGGCCACCTGAAAGCAATGTTCCCATTAATAGGAAGTTGGTCCTCTCATACTGTTTGCCTATGCAGTGAATGCAAGGCCTGTCCCAAATTTGGATGCACCCCAATGCCCCTTTAAAGACATTTACAGGATGGCCTAATGAAAACAATGTTCCCATTAATAGGAAGTTGGTCCTCCCATACTGTTTGCCTATGCAGTGAATGCAACACCGGTCGCAAATTTAGACGCACCCAAATTTCCCTTTGAAGACACTTACAGGATAGCCACCTGTAAGCAATGTTCCCATTATTAGGAAATTGGTACTTCCATACTGTTTGATTATGCATTGCATGCAATGCTTGCCCTGCATTAAATTTAGACCCACCCCAATACCCCTTTGAAGCCATGTACAGGATGGCCACCTGATAGCAATGTTCCTATAATTAGAAAATTGGTACTCCCATACTGTTTGCTTATGCAGTGAATGCAAGGCCTGCCCTGCACCAAATTTAGATGTACCACAATAACCTTTTGAAGCCTCGTACAGGATGGCAATCTGAAAGCAATGTTCCCATTAGTAATTTGTTACTCTCATACTGTTTGCCTATGCATTGAATTTAAGGTCTGTCCTGCCCCAAAGTTACAAGCACCCCAATAACCCTTTGAACAGACATACTGGATGGCCACCTGAAAGCATTGTTCCCATTAGTAATTTGGTACTCTCATACTGTTTGCCTATGCATTGAATGCAAGGCCTGCACCGGCCCAAAGTTACACACACCCCAATAACCCTTTGAACAGAAGTACTGGATGGCCACCTGAAAGCATTGTTCCCATTATTAGTTATTTGGTGCTCCCATACTGTTTGCCTATTCATTGAATGTAAGGCCTGCCCTGACCCAAAATTACACGCACCCCAATAACCTTTTGAACAGATGTACTGGATGGCCACCTTAAAGCATTGTTCCCATTGTCAGTAATTTGGTACTCCCATACTGTTTGCCTATGCATTGAATGCAAGGCCTGCCCTGCCCCAAAGTTACAGGTACCACAATAACCCTTTGAAAAGACGTACTGGATGGCCATCTGAAAGCATTATTCTCATTAATAGTAATTTGTGCTCCCATACTGTTTGCCTATGCATTGAATGCAAGGTCTGCCCTGCCCCAAAGTTACACACAATACAATAACCATTTGAGCAGACGTACTGGATGGCCAACTGAAAGCATTTTTCTCATTATTAGTAATTTGGTACTCCCATACTGCTTGCCTATGCATTGAATGCAAAATCTGCCCTGGCCCAAACTATCACGCACCCCAATAATCCTTTGAACAGATGTACTGGATGGCCACCTGAAAGCATTGTTTTCATTATTAGTTATTTGGTACTCCCATACTGTTTGCCTATACATTGAATGCAAGGTCTTCCCTGGCCCAAAGTTACACGCACCCCAATAATCCTTTGAACAGACGTACTGGATGGCCACCTGAAAGCATTGTTCTCATTATTAGTAATTTGGTGCTCACATACTGTTTACCTATTCATTAAATGCAAGGGCTGCCCTGGCCCAAAGTTACACGCTCCCCAATAACCCTTTAAGCAGACGTACTGAATTGCCACCT
The DNA here is from genome assembly GCA_033576555.1 of Oophaga sylvatica. Taxonomy (NCBI): domain Eukaryota; kingdom Metazoa; phylum Chordata; class Amphibia; order Anura; family Dendrobatidae; genus Oophaga; species Oophaga sylvatica. Next base: position 157,867,789 of record JARQOD010000002.1, on the reverse strand, counting down.
GAAAACATTGTTTTGATTATTAGTAATTTTATACTCCTATACAGTTTGCCCATGAAGTGAATGCAAGGCTTTCCCCAAATTTGGACACACACCAATAACCCTTTGATCAGACGTACAGGATGGCCACATGAAACCAAAGTTCCCATTATTAGGAAGTTGGTAGTCCCATACTGTTTGCCTATGCAGTTAATTGCAGTGTTGAGCCTGAAGAACCTGCTTTGTAGAATGTCAGTGTTGAGGCTGAAGACCCAGCATTGGAGCATTGCAGTGTTGAGGCTGAACACCTGGCATGTAAACATTTCAGTGTTGAGCCTTAAAAATCTGCATTGGAGAATGTCAGTGTTGAAGCTGAAGACCCAGTATTAGAGCATTGCAGTATTGAGCCTGAAGAACCTGCATTGTAGTACTTCAGTGTTGAGGATGAAGACCTGACAGTGGAGAATGTTAGTGTTGAGGCTGAAAAAACTGCAGTGGATATTTTCAATGTTGAGGCTGAAGAAACTGCAGTGGAGAATTGCAGTGTTGAGGCTATAGAACCTGCAGTGGAGAATTTCAGTGTTGAGGCTGGAGAACAGGCAGTGGAGAATTGCACTGTTGAAGCAGATCAACCGCTACAGTTCCCATTATTAGGGTCTCCCATACTGTTTGCCTATGCAGTGAATGCAAGACCTGCCCCAAATTTGGAGGCACCCCAATACCCCTTGGAAGAGATGTGGAGGAGGGCATCCTAAATATCTGTTCATATTACAGAGGAGCTGGTCTTCTATACTTGTAATGCCCATGCAGTAAGTGTATGGGTTGACAAACATTTCCCCCGGGGGGTGTACATCAACATACTGTCTAAAAATTTTGTTTACAGGCATCATAAACACCATTATAAACAATAATGTGGGTGTGGCCTTACAGACCACAGTCACCCTGGTGATATATTGGTGGTGGATGAAGAGATGTGGAGGAGGGCCTCCTAAAAATCTGTTCCCATTATAAAGGAGCAAGTCTCCTATGCTTGTAATGCCCATGCAGTAAGTGTAGGGGCTGACAAACATTTCCTCCTGGGAGGTATACATCAACATACTGTTAGGGGCTGCGCAACGCACTAAATAAATATAAATAATAGGTGCGTTCACAGCCCGGGGTCCACCGAGCAGGCAGAGCCTGCTGCTAGTAAGATGGCACTATATGGCGGTATAAGCGAACTCTGTTACTCCACAGAGTCGCTGACATAAATGCTGTGGCACTATATGGCGGTATGTGCGAACTCTGTTACTCCACAGAGTCGCTAAGGTAGAGAGTGTGTCCTGTAAACCCCACAGGAGAACACAAATAACTGCAGAGAGGATAGCAGTCCGTGGTCATGCAGACAGCAACGCAAACAACCAACTCCTCACAGGAGTAGCCGGTATTCTAGAGGCTATTTCAGCCAAGTCCTGGACACGTGCATACAAAACTCCTCACCGGAAGTGCCGGTATTCTAGGGGCTTATTTCAGTCAAGCCCTAACCGCATGCGTACATGACCACACTGGTGCAATGCACATAACAGGATTGATACTAGAGCATGGCCGTGCGGTCATGCGCACCTTTTATAGTAGCAGCTACAGGACCTTCCAGAAAAGGACCAATGGGAAACTGCTTCCAGAACACAAACAGCTTCAGGACCTTCCTGGAGGACAAATGGGAGTCGCTGCTGTAGCTGAGCATGTGACCCCTGATCTCCAATGGGAGATCTTGCCCTGGGCATGCTCAGATGGAGAAAGCTAGGACTTAGTCCCAGAGCTGCCTGCTGCAGCACTGGTTATAATAGAGGAACCAGGAGAGGCAGCAACAAGTCTCTGCACAGTATTAGACCGAGCGAGACGCTGGGACCGACGTCTCTGCTGAGCAGGCTCCACTGCGGCCGGAAATGGATGGGGGACCACAGCGGGACTGGTTCGAGATTCCCCTTGTGCAGCAGCTGGAAATCGATCCCTAACACTACCCCTCTTCCTAGGGCCCCCTCGTCTCTGGGCCTTGCTGCGTTCAAAGGCAGCGATGAGCTGCGGAACATGAATGTGCTCAGCAGGCTCCCAGGACCTATCCTCAGGCCCATAACCCCTCCTGTTGTGAATAATCTGGAGGCAACTTCTGAGCTGTGGTTGCTGAGGGTAATGAACTAATTACTTAATGGCCTTCAGCTGGCTCTGAATGGGATGATGTAAGTGATCTGAGTTCGCATCAGCCTTGCCGGTAATCAATTGTTCCTCCTGGTCTTGCTTGGAGCACAACTTGCTTTCCTGCTCTCATTCAGATAAGTGTTTTGCTTTGTTTTTCCTCTGTTGGATTTTCACTGTAGGTTCGCTGCTTGCAGTGGACTACAGCCTGGTCCCCTTTTGGGGTCTGGCGCTGCAATTGTGCTCATTTTGTGTTTGCTCTTTTGCTTTGTTCCTTGTCACTTTTTATTTGCTGTGTTGTTGTGTGTTACACCAGAGATCTGATTTAGGTGGTGGAGATCATGTGATCTCAGGATTTTTGTTAATCAGAAGTGTTGGTATTTTTGTCAGGGTTTTTTTTGGGTTGCAGTCAGAATTCTTTCCTATACTTTTCTATCTAGAAAGATTGGGCTCCAATGTTTGCTCATTCTATTTTCTGTCTGTGTCCGTATTTTCTTCTTGTCTAATCGCCATTACATGTTTTGGGGCTTCCTATTTCTTTGGGGATTCTCCTCCGGGCAGATAGCTTTCATCTTTCTGCCTTTAGGTGTAGTTACCTCTCCGGCTGTGACGAGGCGTCTAGGATCACCGTAGGTACGCTCCACGGCTACTTCTAGTGTGGCGGTTAGTTTAGAGTACTGCAATCCAATAGTTTCCAGCCTCTCTGGTGTATTACTACTTTGGCTATTTTTTGCAATTTCTCCTCAGCTACCGAAACATAACACCCTCCTATCAACCAAATAATTTTTTTTGCCCCGTACCACCTTACACCCTATGATGGCGTTCACCTCATGATCGTCCGTAGACGAACCCGATGTCCCGGCAGATGACCCGGAAAACCGGGACATGACCACGGGTTTCAAGAGGGACACATGAAAGGTGTTGGAGATACCCAGGCGTGGTGGAAGAGCCAAACGGTATACCACAGGGTTAACCTGCTTGAGGACTTTGAAAGGAACCATGTAGTGGGGTGCCAACTTAGTGCACTCAACTCACAGCCTGATGTTACCGACGGAGAGCCACACCAAGTCACCAGGAGCAAATGTCGGAACGGGGCGCCGATGTGTGTCGGCGGAGGACCTCATCCTCTCCTTGGAAGCCTGAATGGCATCCTGGGTACGGTCCCAAATGTCCCGTGCCTCCACAGCCCAGTCTGCCGCCCTGGAGGCGGCGGAAGACACGGGCATAGGCACCGGAACCCGTGGGTGCTGACCATAATTGAGAAGGAATGGGGTCTATCCAGTGGAGTCAGCTACCGCGTTGTTAAGTGCAAACTCCGCCCACGGCAGCAAGGATGCCCAGTCATCCTGCTTGGCAGACACAAAATGTCGCAGATATGTGACCAAAGTCTGGTTGGCCCTCTCTACCAACCCATTCATCTCGGGATGATATGCTGAGGAGAGATTTTACTCAATATTGAGTAAACGACACAGCTCTCTCCAGAACCGAGATGCAAATTGGGGACCACCCCAAAGTCCATCCCGGCCATCTCCCAGGGCCTGTCTGCCACCGGCAAAGGGAAAAGTAACCCAGCTGGCCATTGTCGAGGGGACTTATTCTTGGCGCAGGAGTCACACGCCTGAACATATTCCCTGACATCACGGACCATATGTGGCCACCAATATGTCCTCGCCAATAACTCAGTTGTCCTCTCTGACCAAAGTGTCCACCCACACTGGACGAGTGTGCCCAAGAGAGTACCTCTGGTCGCAAATTGATGGGCAAAAAAGTCTTGCCCCTAGGCACAGGCTCTAGCGAAACCGGGGCTACTGCTCTCAGGCTCTCTTTGGGGACAATAAGCCAATGCTCCTCATCCTCCTCCTCTGATGACACTAGAGAGCGAGAGAGAGCATCGGCCCGAATATTCTTCTCACCGGAGAGAAAATGGAGGGTGAAGTGGAACTGAGAGAAGAATAGAGACCATCTGGCCTGACGAGAATTTAGCCGCTGGGCCCTTTGGAGATACACCAAGTTTTTGTGATCAGTGAAGACTTGGAAGTGGAAACGAGCCCCCTCCAGAAGATGACTCCACTCAAGAATGCCAACTTCATAGCCAGCAACTCCCTGTCCCCGATGGAATAATTCCTCTCTGCTGGTATAAAGGTCTTGGAAAAGAAGAAGCAAGGATGCTTCCGACCTTGAGCATCCTTTTGGAAGAGGACTGCTCCAGACCCAACAGATAAGGCATCTACCTCCAATATAAAAGGCTTATCAACATCGGGGCGATGTAAGATGGGAGCGCTCAGAGATTAACGGCAAAGGGTATTTATTTTTCACGGTGATAGCGTTAAGACCCCTATACACGGACGTAACTCTCCTCTCTTCTTCTGCACAAAGAAGAACCCCGCTCCCACTGGTGATACCGACTTCCTAATGAATCCTCTTGCCAAGTTCTCCTGAATATATTGGGACATGGCCTCCATTTCAGGGAGAGAGAGGGGATAAACTCTTCCCCTAGGAGGCTCAGCTAAAGGCAAGAGATCAATAGGACAGTCTTAGGGGCGATGAGGCGGAAGAGTCTCCGCAGCTTTTTTAGAGAATACGTCTGCGTAGGACCAATAAACCTTTGGAATAGGAGTGAGGTCCATGGGTATCTCTGTGGTGGTGACCTGAACGCTATCCCTAATACATCTGCCTTTACATGAATCACCCAAACCCAGAATTCTCCCAGAAGACTACTCAATATGGGGAGAGTGGTGGCGGAGCCAATGTAATCCTAACAGAACCTCGTCCATTCCCTCAGGAAGGACAAAAAGAGATATATTCTCCTGATGGGACGGCGACATAGACAAGGAGAGAAGGACGGTCAGATGGGTGATTTGTGAGGACAGAATGGCTCCATTCAGCACTCACACCTACACAGGCTCGGCGAGCATTACCAGAGGTATGGAGTGGCGAGAAGCAAAGGTTGATGACATAAAATCCCCTCTGCCACAGAATCCACACAGAGCTTGACAGGAAGAGTGGATGAACCTCCAGTAATTATCCCTTTTTGGAGCAATTTAGGAGCAAAAGTCAACGCATCCAGTGACCCTGCTCCTACGGTTACTGGATGCGACAGTTTAATCGACCGCTGGGGACATCTGTTGGCATAGTGTGCTGTCTGCTGGCAAAGATAACAGATCGGGCGGCCTGAGACTTTGGTACCGCTCGCAAAACATCCATGTCTTCGGGGGACTCGGGTGCCTGTACGGAAGATTCTAGAGGTTTGGCAAAGGTGGGAGCCAGCCGAAACCTCTGCCTGCACTGGGTCCTCTCTAACCTCCGCTCGTTAAAATGGAGGTCGATGCATGTAGATTGGGAAATGAGCTCCTCCAGTGTGGCAGGAATCTCCCTGGTGGCCAAAGCGTCCTTTATATGGTCAGCCAGTCCTCTCCAGTACACAGGAATGAGGACTTTATCCGGCCATTCTAACTCAGCAGCCAGAGTCCGAAATTGGACGGCAAACTGGCTGATCATTGATGAACCCTGATATATTGCCAGCAGTTGGAGCGCCATATCGTGGGTGACACGAGGTCCTAATAAGACCTGTCTCAGAGCGTCCAGGAAGAGAGGAGCACTCTGCACAACACGAGCGTCACGCTCCCACAGCGGCGTTGCCCACTCCAACACCCTGCCCGACAGGAGGGATAATATGAAACCCACTTTCACCCGCTCCGTGGGAAAACATGCAGCCAGAAGCTCAAGTTGTATGGAGCAATGACTCACGAATCCCCGACATCGCTTACTGTCAACAGCAAATTTGTCTGGAAGCGGGCGACTGCAGTAACATCCACAGATGTGGTTGCGAGCTCGAAAGACACCAACCTACCCTCCAGCTGTTGGATGTACCGCTGTAGACGCTGGTACCGACGTCTCTGCTGAGCAGTCTCCACTGTGGCCGGAGATGGATGGGGACCACAGCGGGACTGGTTTGAGATTCCCCTTGTGCAGCAGTGGGAACTCGATCCATAACACATACTGTCTAAAAATTTTGATTACGGGCATCATAAACACCCTTTAAAACAATAATGTGGGTATTGCATTACGGACCACTGTCACCCTTGTGATATATTGATGGTGGATGAAGAGACGTGGAGGAGGGCCTCCTAAAAATCTGTTCCCATTACAAAGGAGCGGGTGTCCTATACTTGTAATGCCCATGCAGTAAGTGTATGGGCTGACAAGCAGTTCCCCCTGGGGGGTATACATCAACATACTGTCTAAAATTTTGGTTATGGGCATCATAACTATCATTTAAAACAATAATGTGTGTGTTGCTTCACAGACCACAGTGATATAGTGGTGGTGGATGATGAAGATGAAAAGAAAGAGAAGGACAACAGCAAATAGGCCAAATCAGGAAGCATATACCCATGTGTGGGTGTAAAGAGGTGCATGGGAATAGACCTCCCAAAAAAAAAACACTGGATTTGAGTTTATGTTACGCTGCTATCATTCGGTGGTGTTAAGAAGTCTGGCCCAATCCAGCCCTTATGCATTTTTTTAAGAGTCAACCTGTCAGCATTTTCTGTTGACAGGCAGATGCACTTATCAGTTATAATTCCACCAGCAGCACTAAATACCTGCTCTGATAAAATGCCAGCAGCAGGGGAGGCCAAGACGTCCAAGGCGTAGAGAGTCAGTTCATGCCACGTGTCCAGCTTGGATACCCAATAATCATAAGGCACCAAGGAATCACGGAGGATGTTGGTACAGTCAGCAAGGTACTCCCTCAGCCTCTTCCAAAACTTTGCACTCCTTGTGAGAGAACCCCGTGACTCAGGGCCTGTGCGAAGGGAGGATCTGAGAAAACTCTCCCAGAACTTTGTCAGAACTTTGCCTCTGCTGGATAGGAGTTGTGTCTCTCTCGCCTGTACTCCTTGGATTTCCAACAAACTGTGACCACTGCCACCAGCATTTTCAGATGGGATTTTTTTTAATGATTCCGCAACAAGGGCCCTATGGTACTGCCCCATTTTAGCAGACCTGTCTTCCTCTGGAATAAGAAATAGAAAGTTCTCCTTGTAGCGTGGGTCTAGAAGTTTCACCAACCAGTAATGACTGTCACCCAAAATTTTGAGAACACAAGGGTCACAGGAAAGGCAGCGTAACAAACTCAGCCATGTATTCCACAGTGCTAACAGGCAAGACTTCCGTGTCCTCACCAAGAGGACGACTGACCATTCTCTTCTTTTTCTCCTCTTCCTCCTCCCTGTCCATGTTGAACACACAGTATGACAGTTGTGCTGGTATAACCGTCTACAGTGCTTGAAAGCAGCTCCTGTTCTTCCTCCTCCTCTCCTGCATTGTCACCCTATCCACATTTGGATGAGATGAGGATGGGCTGTGTGTAATCACTCTGTATGGTTCCTTGCTCCGTCTCAACATGCTCCGCCTGCAATACATCCCCTTTGATTGTGAGCAGAGAGCATTTCAGAACACAGAAGCGGGATGGGGACGTAATTATGGCGTTCTCTCCGCTCACCATCATGGTGGAGTCCTCAAAATTTTGGAGCATGGTACATATGTCTGACATACATGTCCACTCCATAGGTCTTATGAGTGGAGTCTGAACTGAATACCGACGGCCTTGTTGATGCTGTTAGTCAATAACTGCCCTCTTCTTCTCACAAATCCTTTCCAACATCTGCAGTGTAGAATTTGAACACTTGGGGATATCACACACCAGTCAATGATCCAGAAGCTGCAAATGCTGGTGAAGCACGTCAAGGGCGGCAGAAGCAGCAGCTGATTTTCTAAAATGGGCACACAGGCGGCGTACTTTCACAAGGAGATGCGGCAGCTCTGTGTAGCTTTTGAGTAACCGTAGGACAACGTAGTTAATCACATGGGCCAGGCATGGTACGTCTGTGAGCTCGTCTCGCCTCAGAGTCGCCACCAGGTTCCAACCGTTGTAACACATGACCATGCCTGGCTGTAAGTTCAGCGGTGTCAGCCACAAATTTGCCTGCTCTTTCAGAGCTGTCCAGAACTCTTCAGCATTGTGTTTGTCACCTAATCATATTAGCTTCAGCACAGCCTTTTGCCGCTTGGCTGAGGAAGTGCTGCAGTGCTTCCAGCGTGTGACTGATGTGGTCATTTCAGAGACGGAGGCTGAAGAGCAGGAGGAGGAGGTTCAGGAAGTGTAGACTTTGGGGGCAACTCTGATTGACGTAGGGCACGCAATCCTCGGCATCAGGAGGACGTGTTGCATCCCAAGGTCCGACTGGGTCCCGGCTTCCACAAAGTTAATACAGTGTGTCGTCAGCGAGATGTAACATCCTTGCCCACATGCACTTGTCCACTTGTCCATGATTAGGTGGACTTTCCCAGTAACTGCATTTTTGATGGCACAGCTAATGTTGTGGGACACGTTGTTAGGGTTCGAGTTCCCGTTCCTGCACAGGGGGAATCTCAAGCTGTTCCCGCTGTGGTCCCCCATCCGTCTCTAGCCGCAGTGGTTCCTGCTCAGCAGAGACATCGGTCCCAGCGTCTTGCCCCGCCCAGTACTGTGCAGAGACTTGCTGCTGCAACCAGTGATGGAGCAGGCAGATTTGGGACTAAGTCTTTTGTGGCTTCATCTGATGCATGCCCAGGGCAAGACCTCCCATTGGAAATTAGGGGTCACATGCTCAAATACAGCTGCCACTCCTATTGGTCCTTCAGGAAGGTCCTGTGGCTGTTGATGTTCTGAAGCAGCTTCCCATTGGTCCTTCGTGGAAGGTCTTTTTCTCGTGGCTGCTATAAAATGCTGTCCTTACCGCACAGCAGTGCGTTAGTATAAAATCTGTTACGTGCTTGCGCCAGTGTGGTCATGTATGCATGTGGTTAGATCTGGCTGAAATAAGCCCCTAGAATACCGGCACCTCCTGTGAGGAGATTGTATGCACGTGTTCAGGGCTCGGCTGAAAACGCCATTAGAATACCGGCTACTCCGGTGAGGAGATTATTGCTCGGGTTCTGATTGCACGACCACAGACTGCAATCCGCTTAGCAGTCATCTGTGTTCCCTGTGAGTCTAACAGGACTCAGTCTTTGTTACAGCTGCTCTGTGATTTAACAGAGTCCGCTTATATCGCCATATAGTGCTACGGCGTTTACATCTTCGACTCAGCGGAAAAACAGAGTTCTCTCATACTGCCTATTTACGCCATCTTACTAGCAGCAGGCTCTGCCTGCATGTTGGACCCCGGGCTGCGAACGCACCTCTCCTTAATATCTATTAGGTGCGTTCCGCAGGCCCCTAACACACGTGCTTGGGTAATGCGGGGACATTACACCGGGAGAAATTCTGGCAGCTGAGGACCAAGTACCAAAAGACAGCAGCTGCCATCAGGTTGTGGAAAACTTCCGTCTCCACGAGTCTATAAAGTAACATTTTGTGCGCAAGTATACAGTATACAGAAATGTGTGAATTTAGTAGTGTAGCATGTATTGAGTTGGCTGCGTATTTGCGCTTTCCAAGGAATGGGGTATGGACAACTGAAGTTTGTGCTGGGACAAGGACATGGATGTGCTTGATGATGATGCCAGATGAGTGTGTGCAACGATAGGTGCAGGGCAAGAGGCAACTTCACATGCCCCATGGACAGGGGATTTGCTTTCACGCACAACAGCAGAAGAACCAGTGGTGTCACATCCTGACACTGTTCCTGGACCCTGGGGTTCGGCCCACAAAGTTGGGTGCTTTGCTGCCATGTGCCTGATCATGCTGGTGGTGGTCAGGCTGGTAGTTTTGCTATCCCTGCTGATGCTGGCATGGCAGGTAGTGCATATGGCCTTTTTTGGGGGGTTATCAACAGAGTCTTTAAAAAACAACCAGACTCGGGAAGACCTAACAGTTGTACTGGCAACTTCCATCACGTTGGTGTTACGGGGAATGGTTGCCCTCCTTCTGTCTGTGTCCACCAAACTGCTTCTTCCTGCCTGTTGGGGTGCTTCGCTTCCTTCCACCTGTGTGCTGCTGTCCTCGCTCTGCATGTGCTCCTGCCAGCTTGGGTCAGTTACTTTATCATCCACCAACTCGTCCTCCACTTCTGCAACCTGGTCCTTCTTCTGACTTTCTGACAATTGTGTATCATCATTGTCCACCTCTTGTGACACTTTCCCACCGTAACTTTCATGTGACTGTGGCTGCTAAAATATTTGGGCATCGCTACATGCGATCTCTTCTTGCCCTGCTCCAAGTGGATCGGGCGAGAGGTCCGAATCTATAAATGGAAAAGTGAACAGCTCTTTGGAGTGTCCAAGTGTGTGATCAGTTGTCTCCGGGCACTCAGTATGTTGGGAGGAAGGAGAATCAGGGAAAGGAATATGCAGTCTAGACTCATGGCTACTCAAACTTGACTGTGTGGAAGACATGGTAGTGGTTGTGGCAAACTGACTGGAAGCATTATCTGCCATCCAACCAACAACCTTTTTACACTGCTCTGTGTTCAATAGTGGTGTGCTGTGTCGGGCCCCCAGTAATTGGGACCGAAAGGCAAGAAGATGTGGGTGTTTGTTGAGGCACAAATTCAGCTTTCCCACTGCCTTGGCCTCAGCCTGTGCATGCACCATCACCATCACGTTCAGTTCCCTGTCCATTGCCATGAGCATTGCCCCTTTTAAATTGAGGGCAATTGTGGCACATCTGAGAGTCCAGTCGCCACATAAGTACTGCTCAACAGCCAGAGTTGTGGTACTCAGTACCTGGGTAAGGAGGGGGCACTACCCGGTACCTGCACACTAGCATTCAAGACAACACCTCCCTATGCCAGAAATCAGCAGCGCTTGCAGCTTCTCGCTCAACGACTGGTGTGTGATGCACTCAGGTCTTGGAATTCCATGGCACTGTACATGACAGGGGTTACATACATAGTAATAGATATTGTTTACCCCCAAAAAATTGCAATGACAGACTGTTACAGAGGGGAGAGGACCTAGTCTTTGCCGACTTTCATTCTGCGGGAGAATGTGAAAGAGATAGAAGGTGATGGGTGCGGCACCTCAGGTGGTGGAGAGGCGGCAGCTCGTGTGGTGGTGTAGAAGTCACTTCTCCGACCACCACGCTCTCCAATTGACAGCTCTGGAAATGCATCCGAAATGTCAAAATCTGTAGCTTCAGTTATAGAAAATGCATGGGCTCCTTTTAAATGTCAGCATCCAACTAGTTCAGTATTAGTAAGAGAGGGCTTGTCAGAATCCTGCCCAGTAACACCAGGCTTCAGTAGTTGCGAGTCCTGTCCCCATGATCTTTAACGTTATCTAGCTATGGCTCTTCCAGGCATGATTTCATCAAGAAGATTTAGCCTTCCTAATACAGAGACAGAGTACAATAGAGAGTACAACACTGCCTAAGCGTTCACCGTCTGCTACTCAGACTTTCTATCTGCGCAGAGACTGCTTATATTCTGAAGATGATGACGGTGGTAGTAGTTGGATCATTTAACACAGTCAAGAAGCTGCCATATCAACTTGAAACACAAATTTTTTTACCGACATACCCCACTGTAAACATTTTTTTTTTTTTTTTTTGTGGATGCAAAAGAGTGCTGGATATAACGAGAGTGACAGACTACTTAAAAAAAGGAATTTAGGACTAAAATGCCTCATTTTTTTGGCACACGGATGTATAAGGCCTGTCAGAGATAGACCCCACTGTAAAATATGGCCTTTTTTTATAAATAATGCAAAATAGTGCTCTATATAACTTGAGTAACAGACAGGAAAACACTGGAGTACCGGCCTTAAATTCACAAAACTTTATCACACGGACGCATGTAACGTGTCACAGATATACCACACTGTGAAATATGTTTTTGCTTTTATTTTGGTGGATGCAAAAGAGTGCTGGATATAAAGAGAGTGACAGACTGCCAAAAAAGGGAATTTAGGCCTAAAATGCCTAAATTTTTGGCACACGGATGTATGAGGTGTGTAAGAGATCGACTCAACTGTAAAATGTGGCCTGTTTTTTAAAATAATGCAACGTAGTGCTGTATATAAGTACTGACACCAAGGCCAAAAAAAGAAAACTGCCGTAAACTGGCCAAACTTTGAGCAAACACAGATATTAGCTGGCACGGAGATACCACTACGACAAATGTATTTTTTTTTTTTTTTTATTTGCTAAATGGTGCTGTGTATAAGTACAGCTTCACACAGGACACAAAAAAGAAAACTGCCATAAACTGGCCAAACTTTGAGCAAACACAGATATTAGCTGCCATGGAGTTACCACTACATAAAATGTGTGCCCTGTTTTTTTTTTTATTTTTGGGCTAACTAGTGCTGTATATCAGTACTGTGACACTCAGGACAAAAAAAGGAAAACCGACCTAATCTGACCAAACTTTGAGCACGCACAGATTTCATCTGGCATGGCGATACCACTACGACAAATGTTTTTTTTGTCTGTTTGTTTTTTTTTGGGCTAAATAGTGCTGTATATAAGTACAGTTTCACCCAGGACACAAAAAAGAAAACTGCCATAAACTGGCCAAACTTTGAGCACGCACAGATATCAGCTGCACGGCGATACCACTATGATAAATGTGTGCCCTGTTTTTTTTTTATTTTTGTGCTAGATAGTGCTGTATATCAATACTGTCACACCCAGGATAAAAAGAGGAAAGCCGGCCTAAACTTTGAGCATGCACAAATATCAGCTGGCACGGCGATACCACTATGACAAATGTGTGTGGTTTTTTTTCATTTTTTTGGGGGGTAAATACTGCTGTATATAAGTACAGTGACACCCAAGACTAAAAAGAAAACCGCCGTAAACTGGCCAAACTTTGAGCATGCACATATATGAGCTGGCTCGGAGATACCACACCAAAAAATGTGTGGCCTGTATTCCAATTACACCTGGGCTAGTTATATACGGCTAATATACAGTCATGGCCAAAAGTTTTGAGAATGACACAAATATTATATTTTCACATGATCTGCTGCCCTCTGGTTTTTATGTGTGTGTTGACAGATGTTTTTATCACAGACAGAAATATAATGATTGCAAACTTATGAGTAATAAAAGCTTATATTGACAGTTAGAATGACTTAATGCAGCAAGTCAATATTTGCAGTGTTGACCCTTCTTCTTCAGGACCTCTGCAATTCTCCCTGGCATGCTCTCAATCAACTTCTGGACCAAATCCTGACTGATAGCAGTCCATTCTTGCACAATCAATGCTTTCATTTTGTCAGAAATTTTAGGTTTTTGTTTGTCCATCCGTCTCTTGATGATTGACCACAAGTTCTCAATGGGATTAAGATCTGGGGAGTTTCCAGGCCATGGACCCAAAATCTCTATGTTTTGTTCCCTGAGCTATTTAGTTATCACCTTTGCTTTATGGCAAGGTGCTCCATCATGCTGGAAAAGGCATTGTTGATCGCCAAACTGCTCTTGGAGGGTTGGGAGAAGTTGCTCTTGGAGGACATTCTGGTACCATTCTTTATTCATGGCTGTGTTTTTAGGCAAGACTGTGAGAGAGCCGATTCCCTTGGCTGAGAAGCAACCCCACACATGAATGGTTTTAGGATGCTTAACAGTTGGCATGAGACAAGACTGGTGGTAGCGCTCACCTTGTCTTCTCCGAATGAGGCGTTTTCCTGATGTCCCAAACAATCGAAAAGGGGATTCATCAGAGAAAATAACTTTACCCAGTCCAAAGCAGTCCACTGCCTGTACCTTTTGCAGAATATCAGTCTGTCCATGATATTTTTTCTGGAGAGAAGTGGCTTCTTTGCTGCCCTCCTTGAGACCAGGCCTTGCTCCAAGAGTCTCCGCCTCACAGTGCTTGCAGATGCACTCACACCTGCCTGCTGCCATTCCTGAGCAAGCTCTGCACTGCTGGTAGCCCGATCCCGCAGCTGAAACACTTTTAAGAGACGGCCCTGGCACTTTCTGGTCTTTCTTGGGCGCCCTGAAGCCTTTTTGGCAACAATGGAACCTCTCTCCTTGAAGTTCTTGATGATGCGATAGATTGTTGACTGAGGTGCAATCTTTCTATCTGCGATACTCTTCCCTTGTTAGGCCATTTTTGTGCATTGCAATGATGACTGCACGTGTGTTATGTTTCGGTAGCTGAGGAGTGCAGGTAAAAAAGGCAATACACCAGAGCAGTTGGAATCTATGAGACTGCAGTACCCTGACTAACCACCACAACTAGAGGCAGCCGTGGAGCGTTCCTACGTTGGTCCTAGACGCCTCGTCACAGCCTGAGAAACTAACTACACCTAAAGATAGAAATAGGAAAGCTATCTGCCCCGGAGCAGAACCCCAAAGATAATAGAAAGCCCCCAAACATGTAATGGCGGTTAGACAAGAGGAAATACTGACACAGAAAGAAAATAGCATGAGCAAACGCTGGGGCCCAAACTATCTAAATAGAAAAGGATAGGAAGGGTACTTACTGCAATCCCAGAAAACCCTGAAAAGCACCAACTCTACTAATTTCAAAATCACATGAGATCACACGACCTCTACCACCTAAATTAGTTCTCTGGTGTAACAAAATCAAAACAGCAGCCACTGAAAAAACTGGAAAAAGCAAAAGAACAAAGCTCAGTGGCTGAACTAAACTGAGAGGGCAGCAGCCCCGGAGGGGACCCTGAAGGCCCCCAAAGAAGTGCAGGACAAAATGCAAAAATATAGCAAAAACACAAAAGAAGACAAAGTCTTATCTGTTAGCAGGAGATGCAGACGCGACACAGCAGGCTACAAGGGAAACTGGAATGAAGGATTCAGACCAGAACAATTGATCACCGGCAACCCTGATGGGAAAATGACTCCCTTATATAAGACCAGTCAGTAACACCTGATTCCCAGTCCTCACAATCTTCACTAGCACCGCTTGTAACCACCAGAGGGAGCCTCTGCTCAGAACTCATCTCAAACCCATTCACAACAGTACCCCCCCCTCGAGGAGGGGTCACCGAACCCTCATTTGAGCAACCAGGTCGGTCAGGATGAGTTCTATGATACGCACGGATAAGTCTCCTAGCATGGATGTCCGAAGCAAACACCCAAGAATTGTCTTCCTGACCATAACCTCTCCATTTAACCAAATACTGGAGTTTCCGTCTAGAAAAACGAGAATCCAATATTTTCTCAACCACATACTCCAGATTGCCCTCAACCAAAACAGGGTCAGGAGGCACAGCAGCAGGAACCACTGGCTCAACAAACCTCTTCAACAAGGACTTGTGGAACACGTTATGGATCTTAAATGTCCCTGGAAGAAGCAAACGAAAAGAAACAGGATTAATAATCTCCATGATCTTATAAGGTCCAATGAACCTAGGCTTAAATTTAGGAGATGCTACTCTCATAGGAATATTCTTTGAGGACAACCAGACCAAGTCCCCCACTTTAAACCGAGGACCATCAGTCCCATGCCGGTTAGCAAACCGCTGGGCCTTCTCCTGAGAGAGGGACAACCTCTCCACTACCTGGTCCCAAATCTGCTGCATACGCTCCACAACAGAGTCAACACCTGGACAGACAGAAGCCTCCGTCTGTCCTGAAGAAAATCGTGGGTGAAACCCAGAATTACAGAAAAACGGAGACATCAAAGTGGCAGAGCTAGCCCTATTATTAAGAGCAAACTCAGCCAAAGGCAAAAAAGAGACCCAGTCATCCTGATCAGCAGACACAAAACATCTTAGATAAGTCTCCAATGTCTGGTTTGTTCTCTCAGTTTGACCATTGGTCTGAGGATGAAATGCCGAGGAGAAAGACAATTGAACACCCAGTTTAGAACAAAAAGTCCTCCAAAATCTGGAAACAAACTGGACTCCTCTGTCAGACACAATGTTCTCAGGAATGCCGTGTAAACGAACCACGTGCTGAAGGAACAACGGCACCAATTCAGAGGAGGAAGGCAACTTAGGTAATGGCACAAGATGTATCATTTTGGAAAACCTATCACAAATTACCCAGATGGTGGTCATTCTCTGAGAAACAGGAAGATCGGAAATGAAATCCATAGAGATATGGGTCCATGGTCTCTTGGGCACAGGCAATGGCATCAACAAACCACTAGAGCGAGAGCAAGGCTTGGAGCGAGAGCAAGTCCCGCAGGACTGCACAAACTCCCTGACATCACGAGACAAGGTAGGCCACCAAAAGGACCGACTAACCAAGTCTCTGGTACCAAAAATTCCGGGATGCCCAGCCAATGCGGAACAATGAATCTCAGACATCACACTCTTTTTCCATTGGTCCGGGACAAACAATTTTCCAACAGGGCAGCGCTCGGGCCTATCCTCCTGACACCCCTCCAGAGCAAGTCTCAAATTGGGCGAGATGGCGGAAAGAACTACACCCTCTTTCAAAATAACAGAAGGATCAGATAACTCAGGAGAGTCCGCAAGGAAACTCCTCGAGAGGGCATCCGCCTTAACATTCTTAGTGCCAGGAAGAAAGGAAACCACAAAATTAAAACGTGTGAAAAACAAGGCCCACCTGGCCTGTCTAGGATTGAGTCGCTTGGCAGATTCCAGATATACCAGATCCTTATGGTCCGTAAGGACCACCACCTGATGTTTGGCTCCCTCCAGCCAATGTCTCCACTCTTCAAAAGCCCACTTCATGGCCAATAACTCCCGATTACCCACGTCATAATTACGTTCAGTAGGAGAAAATTTTCGAGAGAAAAAGGCACAAGGGTTACTTTTAGAGGTCTCTGGATCTTTTTGGGACAAAACGGCACCTGCCCCAATTTCAGAGGCATCAACCTCCACCTGAAATGGCAGAGAAACATCAGGCTGCCATAGAACAGGAGCAGAAGTGAATCTCTGCTTAAGTTCCTGAAATGCAGAGACTGCCTCAGGAGGCCAATTCACCACATCAGAACCCTTTCTGGTCAAATCAGTTAATGGTTTAACAATAACCGAGAAATTACCAATAAATTTACGATAAAAATTGGCAAAACCCAAAAATCTCTGAAGAGCCTTTAATGAAGTAGGTTGGACCCAATCACAGATGGCCTGAACCTTGACCGGGTCCATTTCAATAACAGATGGGGACAAAATGAATCCCAGAAATGAGATCCTCTGTATGCCAAAAAGACACTTTGATCCCTTCACATACAGAGCATTCTCTCTCAAAATCTGGAATACAGTTCGAACATGTTTCACATGAGAGTCCCAGTCAATAGAAAAAATCAAGATATCATCCAAATAAACAATCAAAATTTGTCCACAAAATCCCTGAAAATGTCATTCATGAAGGACTGGAAGACGGAAGGAGCATTAGTGAGCCCAAAGGGCATCACTAGGTACTCAAAATGCCCTTCAGGGGTATTGAATGCCGTCTTCCATTCATCCCCGTGCTTAATGCGAATAAGGTTATACGCCCCCCTGAGGTCAAGCTTGGTAAACCAAGTAGCGTTTTTCATCCTGGAAAACAGGTCAGAAATCAAGGGTAACGGGTATTGATATTTCACAGTAATATTGTTCAAGAGACGATAATCAATACACGGCCTTAATGAACCATCTTTTTTGGCCACAAAGAAAAAACCGGCACCTAAGGGTGAAGAGGATGGTCTGATATGACCCTTCTCCAATGATTCCTTGATATAAGACCGCATAGCGTCATGTTCAGGTACAGACAAGTTAAAAAGGCGACCTTTAGGGAATTTACTACCCGGCACTAATTCAATAGCGCAGTCATAGCTCCTATGGGGAGGCAAGGATGCAGATTTACTTTCGCTAAACACATCAGAAAAATCAAACAAAAAGTCAGGAACATCCTGAGCCTGGGGGGAGGCAGAAAAAACAGGAGTGTTGGTATTAACACATTGGCAGCCCCAACTGGTTACAGACACAGATTTCCAATCCAAAACAGGATTATGAGACTGTAACCAAGGGAAACCCAGCACGATAATGTCATGCAGATTATATAGAACCAAAAATTTGCAGCACTCCTGGTGATCAGGTTCAACCCTCATTATCACCTGAGTAGAAAACTGGGGTTTATTCTCAGCCAAAGGGGTAGAATCGATCCCCAGTAGGGGAATAGACTTCTGTAGGGGTATCAAGGGAAACCCACAACGTTTAGCAAAATCATAATCCATCAGGTTAATAGCTGCTCCAGAATCAACGAAAGCCTGAGCAGAAAATGAGGACAGAGAGCATATCAGAGTGACAGTTAATAAAAACTTAGTCTGAACACTACCCAAGACAACTGAGCGTGCAAAACGTCTTCCCCGCTTAGGGCAGACTGAAATAGCATGAGAGGCATCACCACAGTAGAAACATAACCCATTGCGCTTTCGAAACTCATGACGCTGTGCCCCAGACACCACTCTATCACACTGCATGGGCTCAGAAGCTGGCTCACAAGGCAACACCATTCCACGCATACTTCTCCGCTCACGCAAACGTCTGTCAATTTGAATCGCTACTGACATAGAATCATTGAGACCAGAGGGGACAGGGAATCCCACCATAACATCCTTTACATTATCTGACAGACCCTTCTGGAAAAGGGCCGCCAAAGCGTCGTCATTCCATTTGGTCAGGACTGCCCACCTACGGAATCTCTGACAGTATAACTCAGCATCATCAAGCCCCTGATTTAATGCCAACAAGGCTTTTTCAGCTTGATCAGTGACATTAGGCTCATCGTACAATAACGCCAAAGCCTGAAAAAACGCATCAACATCACTCAAAACAGGATCCCCAGGTATCAGGGAAAAAGCCCAATCCTGAGGATCGCCGCGCAGGAGAGAGATGATAATTTGAACCTGCTGCGCTGCGTTTCCTGAGGACTTAGATTTTAAGGCAAAAAACAATTTACAATTATTTTTGAAATTCTGAAACTTAGCTCGATCCCCTAAAAACAAATCTGGCATGGGGATCCTAGGTTCCACAACAGGCAACCTAGCAAGATATGCAGCAATACTCTGAACCTCAGTGGCAAGCTGATCCACACGGCCAGACAACTGTGCAAACTCCATTGGGAGAAAAGATCCTCCCCAGCACCCAGAGATACAGAGGAAAAAAAAAAAAATGCAACAAACAGAAAAATATCTCTGACAACTCTGACAACCTTTTTTCTTTCACAATATTTTTTCCCTTCTGTGAGTACCATACAAATTTCAATTTTTAGGCCGGTGATACTGTTATGTTTCGGTAGCTGAGGAGTGCAGGTAAAAAAGGCAATACACCAGAGCAGTTGGAATCTATGAGATTGCAGTACCCTGACTAACCACCACAACTAGAGGCAGCCGTGGAGCGTTCCTACGTTGGTCCTAGACGCCTCGTCACAGCCTGAGAAACTAACTACACCTAAAGATAGAAATAGGAAAGCTATCTGCCCCGGAGCAGAACCCCAAAGATAATAGAAAGCCCCCAAACATGTAATGGCGGTTAGACAAGAGGAAATACTGACACAGAAAGAAAATAGCATGAGCAAACGCTGGGGCCCAAAATATCTAAATAGAAAAGGATAGGAAGGGTACTTACTGCAATCCCAGAAAACCTGAAAAGCACCAACTCTACTAATTTCAAAATCACCTGAGATCACACGACCTCTACCACCTAAATTAGTTCTCTGGTGTAACAAAATCAAAACAGCAGCCACTGAAAAAACTGGAAAAAGCAAAAGAACAAAACTCAGTGGCTGAACTAAACTGAGAGGGCAGCAGCCCCCGGAGGGGACCCTGAAGGCCCCCAAAGAAGTGCAGGACAAAATGCAAAAATATAGCAAAAACACAAAAGAAGACAAAGTCTTATCTGTTAGCAGGAGATGCAGACACGACACAGCAGGCTACAAGGGAAACTGGAATGAAGGATTCAGACCAGAACAATTGATCACCGGCAACCCTGATGGGAAAATGACTCCCTTATATAAGACCAGTCAGTAATACCTGATTCCCAGTCCTCACAAACTTCACTAGCACCGCTTGTAACCACCAGAGGGAGCCTCTGCTCAGAACTCATCTCAAACCCATTCACAACACACGTGTTTCTTTAGAGATAACCATGGTTAACAGAAGAGAAACAATGATGCCAAGCACCAGCCTCCTTTTAAAGTGTCCAGTGGTGTCATTCTTACTTAATCATGACAGATTGATCTCCAGCCATGTCCTCATCAACACCCACACCTGTGTTAATGGAGCAATCACTGAAAAGAGGTTAGCTGGTCCTTTTAAGGCAGGGCTGAAATGATGTTGAAATGTGTTTTGGGGATAAAGTTCATTTTCTAGCCAAATTTTGACTTTGCAAGTAATTGCTGTTAAGCTGATCACTCTTTATAACATTCTGGAGTATATGCAAATTGCAATTAGAAAAAGTTAAGCAGTAGACTTTGTAAAAATTAATATTTGTGTCATTCTCAAAACTTTTGGCCATGACTGTACTGTATCATACAGGTAGCAGCAGTAGCACCAGAACACAGGAAGGGAATGGACACTCTTGATGTATGCAATGATCTGTAATCTGTATACACACACATACAGTGCCTGCAGGCCTTGCACTGATGTGTATAGAGCGAAGTACACTCCCCTGCCTACCTAATACTGGAACTTATATACTCCGGAATTAGTCCTTTGAAGGACTCTTGGTTTAGCTGGATTTGAGTAGGTTAGGATGGTAGACCCCACAATAACTAATAAATCCCCAATTCTGACCCTATATCAGCAGCAGCTCTCCCTACATTATCTAAATCTGGAGATGAATGCGTCGAGCAGGGCGGCGTCCGGCCTCTTATACCCTGATGATGCTGTGCGGCCAGCCAATTACTGCAGGACCACAACAAAGATGTCTGTGGCATTTCATTGCCTGGCAGACAATCCCTGCATCATGATTGGGTCTGTAAAGTCCGCAAAAAAAGCTGGGTGGAGACCCGAGTTCCTGCCGAGTAATCCCAGAAATGCTCGGTGCTCGTCTAGTTCACTGAGTACCGTGATACTCGGGCGAGTAATGAGTAGTGGCAAGCACGTTCGCTCATCACTAGCTGTGACGTCAAAACCCTGTTTTAAATAGCTGGATTTTCATGCTGTTGTATGGAAAGAATCTGGCAAATAAAGAACCTTTATTGCTTCACCCGGATTCGATGCTGTTCTCCTTTTTTTCATGGTATGGAAAGGATCTGGCTGTATTCTGCAGTGCCAACAAGCAAATGGAGCAAAAAAAATGTGTGCTCCGGATTGCTTTTAAAGAAAAAAATCAGAATTAAGTTGCAAAAAAAATTATCCCTGGCCATTGATACGTGAGTCTATGTATATACAGTAAATATCTGTAATAGGCAGCAGCAGCCGACAGTAATAGAATGGACCCTCTTGCTGTATGCAATGAAGTATGCCACATACAATGCCTGCCTGTCAACACTGATATCTATACACCATAATTAGTTCTCAGAAGGACTGTTGGTTTAGATGGATTTGTATATTCAATATTGTATACCCACACTAACTTATACACTATCAAGTCTGCCCCTATCTCTGAAGCACCTATCCCTACACTGCCTGATTCGGGAGCTGACTGTGACGAGCATGGCGGCGTCAGGTGTGATATAGACTTGATGACGCTGTTTGGCCAGCCAATCACTCTAATTCCACAACCAACATGGCGCTTCCTGTTTAAGCAGTGGACACTGCAGACCCTCACACAGGCGCTGCCACACAGATCTTCTCTATTCAGATGACTGATGAAGGTCAGGTATTGACCGAAACGTCTCATTTTTTTTCTGGAATTTCTTCATCCAATAAATCACTTCTTGAAACACACCTATATGAGTGGCAGGTATTTCTACATCGAATTTCAGGGATTGTCTGAAAATAAATTCTGGAATGAAGAGCACATCCTAAATTGTACCGCAGTTTTATCAACTAAAGAAAATCACTAACATAAGAAAAAATATATAATTTTTTTCTGTCAAAATTGTCCATAACTCATGAAGACAATGTTGTTCATATACCATATTAATCAATATAAACATCATAGAGAAGTCGTTCACTCAAGGTTCATTTCAATAAGCCAAAAGTGTGTTCCGCTCTAGCGAACTTCAGCCAACCTTGTATTACATGTAGGGCTATTTCACTGAATGGTCACAATTTAATACTATATTTCACATTCAATAGTCACTGCTGCCTAATAAGCCTTGCTGTCATCAACCTTCTCTTTCTAATCTGTTTGCTAAGGAAGCCAAGAGCAGGATTTGGGGCTCTCAGCCATATTTTCAAAGCGTTTGTCTCTAATGTTAGGGTCTGCGGAACGCACCAAATATATAAGGTAGAGAGGTGCGTTCGCAGCCCGGGGTCCACCGTGCAGGCGGAAACTGCTGCTAGTAAAATGGCGCAAGACGCGAACTCTGTTATCCCGCAGAGTCGCCAAAATAAACACCGCAATGCGCTGTGGCAATATGTGCGAACTCTGTTATTTCACAGAGCCGCTAGAAGGAGTGCCGTAGCGCTATATGGCGATGTGTGCGAACTCACTAAACACAACTGAGTCGCAAAATAAACACGCTAGGGCGCTGTCTAGCGTTGAAAGCGAACCCTGTTACGTCACAGGACCGCTGAGGAAAAGTTCTGTGTCCTGTCAGGCACCCAGGTACACAGTTAAGTGCTAAGCGAACATAGAACGTGATCATGCGCTAATGTCCTCGCGGGATCACCCGCAATCTATGGCGTCTGAACGCCAGGCCCTGAATACGGCAATCAAACTCCTCACCGGTTATGCCGGTAATCTAGGGCATCTAGGACATCGACCCTGACCAGCTAGCATACCAAACTCCTCACCGATTAAGTCGGTATTCTAGGGGCTTATTTCAGCCGGGCCCTAACCACACACACGCATGACCACACTGGCGCAAAGCATATAATGGTTGATATTAGCGCATGGCGGCCCAGCCATGCTACCCTTTTATAGTAACAGCTACAGGACCTGCCAGAAACAAGGACCAATGAAACTTGTTCCAGAACACCAGTAGTCACAGGACCTTCCTGGCAGACCAATAGGAGCTGCTGCAGTACCTGAGCATGTGACCCCTGATCTCCAATGAGAGATCTCACTCTGGGCATGCTCAGAAGGGGAAAACAAGGACTTTGTCCTAAAGACGTCTGCTCGCCGCTAACCAGTACTGGCCACAATAGCAGAGCCTGGAAGAACAGCAGTAATCCTCTGCACACTGTTAGACTGGGCGAGACACTGGGACTGACATCTAAGCTGAGCATGCTCCACTGTGGATGGAGATGAATGGGGGACCGCAGCGGGACTGGTTCAAGACTCCCCTTGTGCAGCAGCGGGAACTCGAACCCCAACATCTAATGAGACAACTTTTTTAGCTTCAAAGATTTCAACTATACTAACAAACATTGTATTGCAAAGATAAAAGAGATTTCCCACCTACAAAGTTCATTTTAATCAATAGTAAAATATAAAAATAAATAAAAATAAGTTCCACAATTGGATGTGTTAAAAAAAGCTCCTGTGCTGAGATAATCTTATAAATGTGCCCTGATGTGTACTGTGTAATGGCTGTGTCTGACCGTACAGGGACATGGTCTGATCATACCACTGATCGTGGACAGTGGAGGAAGCAAAAAGAATACAGACATTACAGCATGTGGTTGTAGCTGATTCTTTGCTTGAGGTAAAACATTGTTTAAAAAAGGCAGGGAAATGTTTAAGGCTAAGTGCACACAGTCAGGAATGTGTGCAGAATTTTCCTGCGCAAAATCGTTTTTTTTTTCGCGCTAAAAACGTGATTTTGGTGCGTTTTTTCCCTGAACTTTCTAGGTCAATAATATAGCGGGAAAAAACGCTAGAATTCCATGAAATTAATAAACATGTTGCTTCTTTTTCCGCGATGCGTTTTTTTCGCGGAAAAAAATGCTCCATGTGCACAAAAATTACGGAATTCATTCTAAATAATAGGATGCTTTATTCATGCTTTTTTACGCGTTTTTTTGCCGCGGAAAAACGCAAAAAAAAACGCAAATAATCCTGAACGTGTGCACTTAGCCTAAATGTTTTATCTCACAAAAGAATCAGTTGTGATCCCGTGCTGTCCTATCTGTATACTCTCTTTTGCTACCTCCCATGGCAAGGAGCTGTGGTATTTTCAGACTGTGTTTCTGTATGGTCAGAAACAGCCATTACACAGTACACAGCAGGAACACATTTATAAGATTATCTTGGGGCAGGACCATTTTTTTAACACATCCAATTGTGGAACTTAATTTTCTTAGCAGATCTATTGATTAAAATGTACTGTGTTCATGGGACAAACACTTTGAGGGGTTAAAATAATTTCAATAATATATATTGTGCAAAGGTAATTAAGAATATTTGAGTACTAAAATTATCTTATTTTTGTTTACTGTTTTGTGCTTTTATTTTATAGGAGTGTCATATTTTTATATTTTTTGTTAGTATTTTAAACATTATTTACCTTACCTTCAATAATGAATGATAACCTGGCTCAATAAGCAATTGAAAGAAAATGAAATATCTTAAAATATTAAATACAAAATAAAATGTGTCCAAGACTAATATATCGCAAAATGTTACATTACAATTATTTTTGAATGGCAAAAATCTCATGTTATTAGAGCTTAATCTGTTAAACTTGGTTAGTATGGTTTATATGTTCTGGTAGATTTGCTCATGGTGTAATGAAAAATGTCACTTCAGAAAAAAAAAAACTTGTTGACATGATAAATCTCAATCTCTTATAAGTATTCATCATTTACACCAAAATTGCAAAGATGATTGAAAACAACAACTTTTTTTATAAGATCAGATCATATTGAGAGACAGCAAATTTCCTGCCTGACCTTTGGGTCTTGACATAAAAAGTACAATATCAAATTAATCAACATTTGATATTTTTATGTGACATTTTCCTCTTAAATGCTTGAATTCCAATTCATATAATTTTACTTTTAACCCCATATTTGTTATAGTACTTTATTAAAAGTGGCAAGATATATTTATTGTGTCAATATAAAAGTGAATATAAAAGGCTTTCCTATTCCTGAAAGAAAAAAAAAAATATGCAAATGTTATAAACTAGAATCAAACAAAAAATAGACATTAATCTGTATACATGAGCAAATCAATTGCGGATCAAACTCATCAAAATTTCACATTTTTTTTAATAAATTGCACAAAATTGCAATCACTATGTTACAAATAGCATTAGGCTGGAATCACACACAACTACAAAAAAACGGACCATTTTAGTCGGTCGATTGTGGGATCAAAATGCAAACATCACACATCCTTCTGTCATCCGATTTTCCTTCAAAGATGCGATTTAGTCGCATGTGTGTGTACCTTGTAACATCCGATTTTCATCCGACTTGCGAGAATTTCTCGCAGGCTTGCAAAACTGACATATAATGGATCCAAAAGAATAGTATTTAAATCACAAAATAAAGAATAGATATATACACATAGAACACATATATATATATATATATATATATATTATATATATATTTATATGTTCCTAGACTTCTACATACTGTAATAGCTGCTAATTCAATTGCCGGCTTTTGTGAAATCACAGAAGCCGACATGAAATGATACATTGTTTAGACACAGTTAACCATGTAATTTCATGTATTTTGATATATGTTTTGAACTTACAATTACATAAGTATATGTGTGCAAAATTTCACACCTGTAGGGGTAAATTAAAGGTGTAAATTCGTTGTAAAAAAAAGGAATTTTATGCTATCATTTCATGTCGGCTTCTGTGATTTCACAAAAGCCGGCAATTGAATTAGCGCTATTACAGTATGTAGAAGTCTAGGAACTATAAATATATATATATATATATACATGTCACAATGACATATATATATATATATATATATATATATTCTATGTGTGTATATGTATTGATTCTATTCTTTATTAAAGCTGTTAGTGTGCTTTTACAGTATAGGCAGGGATGAATTGCCGGCTTTTCTAAAGGACACCGATGCGATTTAATCACAAGTCACACGTGCGGTCCGTTTGTAATCCGATTTTTCATCGCTCCCATAGACTTGCATTGGCGATAGTCGACCCACAATCGGTGACAATCGCAGCATGCTGCGATTGCACTCGGACGTTTAAAACGGACCACAAAAAATCTGATACTGGGAGCTGCTCCATAGATTAACATAGGGCAGACTGCAATACGAATTTCATCGTATTGCAGTCGTCCGATTTTGTCGCCAGTGTGACTCCAGCCTTAGAGGAAAAGAGTCACATGACCTGGCTAGCTTAAAAACTATCACAAGCCACTTAAAGTTTGCAACTCTCAAAGAGGGACTGTGAAATCAAGTTGCATTGATCCATCATTTCCATTTTCATAATGCTCAGATGTGATCCTCCTTAATTCTAATAACCAAGTCAATACTTGCTTAGATGTATTAACTCTATAAGTGCCGTTATATTTTGCTTCCTATCTAGATTTGAAAAATTTAAAAGAAACCAGTACCTTTGATAAAGAAAGTTGGAGTCTGCTTCAAAACGATATTTACTTTTATGTCATGATACTACCTAACAGGTGGCACATTAACCCCTTAATGTCCACCGATACACCTTTTAACGGCAGCAGTTAAGGGTACTTGTTCCTCAGCATCGCTTTTCAATGGCGCTGAGAAATAAGTGTATAGCGCCCCCAGCATCGGAATATCTATGTGGTTTCCTCTACCGTTGGTGGCTGAGACCACGGAGAACATGATTCAGGTCTGTTTTCACCGACCCCAGTGTTGTGATCACCGTTATACACAGAATAACGGCGACTGGAAAAAAGTCAGATTTCCCATTTAATTTCTCTTTCCTCTGATGTGATCGCACATCAGAGGAGAGAGAAATGGTGTCCTCAAAACCCCCGTTACCTCCAGAGTCCCTTGATCCTTCTACATCCCCCCATGATATCGCCCCAGCCAGCAGCTTCTTCTTCAGGGAAGAAATTAGCTGGCACTTGCGCAGTGAGCCCACTGAGATCTGCTGGCCAGGTTCTGGCAACAATAGGACATTTTTCTTATTGGTTCATTTTGATCACTGTGATAAACCCTATCACATTGATCAAAATAAAAAATAGTAAATCAAACTTTATCACCCCCTTAGTTAGGTAAAAGTAATAAATAAAAAAAGGATTTATTTCCATTTTTCCATTAGGGTTAAGGTTGGGCTCGGACTAGGTTTAAGGTTAAGCTAGGTTTAGGGTTGGGTCTAGGATTAAATTTAGGGATGAGCTAAAGTTAGGGTTGGGCTAAAGTTCGGGTTGGGCTGGGGTTAGGGTTGTGGTTAGGTTTAGGGTTTTGGTTATGGTTGGGATTACGGTTAGTGTTGGGATTAGGTTTAGAGGTGCATTAGGGTTAGGGTTGTGGTTAGGGTTATGGTTAGGGTTGTGATTAGGATTAAGGGGTGTGTTGGGGTTAGAGTTGTGGCTAGGGTTATTTTTGCGAATACTCTGGAGGCGACTTCTGAGCTGAGGCTCACTCCGGTGGTTGCTGAGGGTAATGAACTAATTACTGAATGGCCTTCAGCTGGCTCTGAATGGTATGTTATAAGTGACCTGAGTTCCCATCAGCCTTGCCAGTAATCAATTGTTTCTCCTGGTCTTGCTTGGAGCACAGCTTGCCTTCCTGCTCTCATTCAGATAAGTGTTTAACTGTTTTTTTCCTATGTTGGATTTTCACTGCTGGTTTGCTGCTTGCAGTGGACTACAGCCTGGTCCCCTTTTGGGGTCTGGCGCTGCAATTGTGCTCATTTTGTGTTTGCACTTTTGCTTTGTTCCTTTGTCACTTTTTATTTATTGTGTTGCTATGTGTGGCACCAGAGATCTGATTTAGGTGTTAGAGATCATGTGATCTCAGGCTTTTTGGTTAATCAGAAGTGTTGGTATTTTTGTCAGGGTTTTTTGGGTTGTAGTCAGAATTATTTCCTATACTTTTCTATCTAGACAGATTGGGCCCCAGCATTTGTTCATTCTATTTTCTGTCTGTGTCCGTGTTTTCTTCTTGTCTAACCGCCATTACATGTACGAGGGCTTCCTACTTCTTTGGGGATTCTGCTCTGGGGAAGATTGCTTTCATCTTTCTGCCCTTAGGTGTAGTTATCTCTCCGGCTGTGATGAGGCATCTAGGATCACAATAGGTACGCTCCACGGCTACTTCTAGTGTGGCGGTTATTTTAGGTTACTGCAATCCAATAGTTTCCAGCCTCTGGTGTATTACTACTTTTGCTATTTTTTGCAATTTCTCCTCAGCTACCGAAACATAACAGGTTATGTTTAGGGTTGGGATTAGGGTTATGGATGTGTTGGGGTTAGGATTGGAATTAGAATTGGGGTTTCCACTGTTTGCGTACATCAGTGGTTCTCCAAACGCGACATGATGCCACCATTGATTCCAGCCATTTTTGCCTTCAAAAAGTCAAACGGTGCTCCCTTCCTTCTGTGCCCTGCCATGCGCCAAAACAGTGGGTTTTCCCCACATGTGATCTTGGCGCGCTCAGGAAAAATTGCGCAACAAATTTTGTGGTCCATTTTCTCCTGCTACACTTGTAAAAATAAAAAAAATGGTTCCAAAGTAAATTTTTTGTGAAAAGAGCAAAATGTTCATTTTTTCTTCACAATGCTTTAGTTCTTATGCAACACCTAAAAGGTTAATAAAGTTCCTGAATGTGGTTTTGCGCACCTTGAGGGGTGCAGTATTCAGAATGATGTCAGTTATTGTTTTTTTCTGTAATATTGACCCCTCAAACTCATTTTAATTGTGAGGTGGTCCCTAAAAAAATGGTTTTGTAAATTTTGATGGAAAAATGAGAAATTGCTTGTCAACTTTTAACCCTTATAACGTTCTGACAAAAAAAATATGTTTCCAAAATTGTGCTGATGTAAAGTTGACATGTGGAAAATGTTATTTTTTAACTATTTTGTGTGAAACCACTGTCTGACTTAAGGGTACAAAAATTAAAACTTTGAAAATCGCGAAATTTTCAAAATTTTTGCCAAATTTCCGTTTTTTTTCATAAATAAACACAAGTTGTATCGAATAAATTTTACCACTTACATGAAAAAACAGTCTCAGAATCAGTGATATATGTTGAAGCGTTCCAGAGATATCACTTCATAAAGTGACAGTGGTCAGAATTGTAAAAATTGGCTTAATCACTATGATGTTAAAGTAAATAGTGAAGTTTTGCCAACGTAAAAATAGGTTACAATTAGAAATGAGCAATCAGTCAAAATTTTAATTTACCAAATCATGTACATTTTCCTACACATTTTTAATTGGAGCAAAGGTATTCTCCACAAATTGAAGGTTCCTTTTTATGCTCCAAGGTCTATCCAGACGAATGAGCATAATGAACTAAGATATTAAAAAAAAACAATGTTAGACTCTCTTGACTGCTCATATGTTCAGTGGCCCTTCTGATGCAAACTGCTTGCTGTCCGGTCTTTTAAACCTCTTTTCCTTCCCCCAAAAAGAGCCTCATCTCCTGAGCCTATTCACTGCAGACCGAGACTTCCAGTTATAACCAAACCATTCAGTCACTGCGCATTGCACTTCATAATGTCATGGACAAATGACATTCACTGGCCACTGTATAAGCAGATTGGAGATACAATACAAATAATTGTTACCATCCACCTATATGCCCTATTTCCTCATAGACTGTAAACTAGGGAGCAGGGCCCTCACTCCTCTTGGTATCTGTTGATTTATGTGATTATTGTTATTCTGTATTGTCTTTTATTGTCTGTAAAAGACTCGTTTAAAATATAAAATACTGCGGAATATCTTTCACCTATGTAAATAAAATTATTATTATTATTATAAAAGGAAAAAAGAGGCCCTGAAGATCAGACGGCAAATACTGGGCCATGCTGCCCACTATCCAGACCTGTTCTTTACTCTATTTCATTTTCTACCTGTTTACTCCCGGCTGGGACTTCTGACATGTGACATGTAGTAACCAAAGAAGCCTGGTTGCAGGTGGGAGATGAATTTTGCAACATGGGAAATAATAGCTGGTTCTGCATACTTTATGGTGGGTAGAGAGCAGTAAAGGGGTCGGTGAGGTAAGTATAATTCAACAAGTTACATAGGAAGTCCCAAAAATATATTTAAAATATAACTTATAATATAAACCATTAAAATCAAACAAACACCATACAAAAAAGTGAATACTAAGCTCACCATCCTTACTAGACCCTTTTTTTGTCAGCTGCCTATCAGCGGAGGTTGGCACCCTATTTGAATCTTTTTTGAAAAAATGTCGCCCCCGCTCCTCGGCAGCTGAGCCTGATTGCCTTGAGATTCCATTTAGAAGAGAGAAGTCAACCGCCCAATCGCACCAATTTTAGAATGAGAGGGTGAGAAAGCACATCAAATGTTTAGCTGGAAATTAGGGTGTAAGTAGGCAGATACCAAAAAAGATAAATGGGTGAGTGAACCAAAAAGCATTATTTAGATAATAACAGATAATGGAAGTTACACTTTTATAAATATTTCCCTTTCCCTAAGCTGTCTCCTACACATAACAGTGGAGATTGACACCCTACTGGACAGTGGATATGGAGCCCCCACTCAACAATGGCTGTTCTGGGTAACCCTAGGACATGTGTGCAACTCACAGGATAATATAGAGTCAGATGACTGGAGCTCCACATAAGGGAGCACAACTCTCAGAGTCAGATAAATGCAATGTGAGGACAACATGTGATGCAATTTGAAAAGAGCAGACAGCAAGCAAGGGTGGTATTCAGCAGATCAGTAGCTTGTAACCTCTATGCGTTTCTCCACACATGGCTCATCAGGAGGTAATGTAAATTGATGCTGCATGGTGCTGGAGTGTGATCATTTATTTATACACAGAGTGTAATCCTCAGAACCTCCCTTCAGAGGAAATTTAACCTGAAATATGGGGCACAGGAAGTAGTAAACCTCCATACACACGTGTTAGGTGTCCCTTAATATGGATGCATACTCATTGATAGAAAGAGCAAGCTTATGCTCATTTAGCCACCAAAAGATGGCACAGATAAAGAGAGCAATATACTTCCACACATACTGCCCATAATAGCCAAATATAGAACACTACATCTTGGGACACCGCAGTGGAAATAGCAAACCGGAAGTGCGTCGCTGGAATGGGCAGCGAGTGCTACATGGTGGAATGCGGAGGAGACATACCGCATGCATGTCCACAATCGCCTATATAGTGCACCACCTCCAGGACTCGCACACAGTACCGGAAAGGCGAAGCTGGAAGTGCGTCACCGGTGTGGTTAGAATGCGTTCCAAGATGGAATGCAAAGGAGATATGCTGTGAACATACTGTGTATGTGGTTAGCCCATATGTGCAACCTCTTGGGGTGTGATTTGGCCTTCGACTCATTCAGTACAAAGCAATGCTGCGTGTGCATATAGGTAGGGACATTTCCAGATCCTGGAGGCTTTCTGCTGTGGATAATACAGCACAATGCCAAGGATCAGTGCAATCAAATTGAGTGGAACAGGGCTAGGGGTGCATGCATGAGGTGTGCCATCCCCTTGGATTACATGCCTGGGTACCAGGGCCCAGTGCATATGCTGGAATGCACACTTTTCTCCCCCAGACATGACAGCCTTTTGGCTAGACACATAAATAGGGTGCAGCAAGTTAACCTCAAGGAAATTTTGTTTAATGTGATAGAGGTAGTCTGGCCCAACCTTATAAGGGGGAATTTTGATATATTTATTTTGTATATTCAAGTAGAATTCAATTCCACTAGAATAAATTTAACTTAAGTTTGGTGACTGTTTATTTAAAATTTTGATACCTTGCCAGCCATTTACAGATATTTTGGAAGACCATTCTGACTTTTTAATCCAGGTATACATGTACATGGAAAGTTTAGACTAAATCGACAAAGAACAACAGTTTGTCATAATGCCAAACAAGCACAACATACATGGTTAAAATTCTTAGCTTGCAGTTAAATGAAGTAGAGACTGAGCAGGTAGCAACTGGTGAAAATATGAGCTCAAACTCAAAGTAATAAGGAAGGAGGAAATTTTTCCAGTATTTTTCAGGAGGCAAAATTATCATATTTTCATTTTAAAGGACGAATTCTGTAACTGGCTAAACAAACATTTTGCTAACCAACTCCCTGTTGCCAACATTTGTGATCTTCTAGACCTTATCCACTCCAAAAATGAGTTATGTTTCCAACACCTCTGTCAGTGCTATCGCTGCAACAAATAGTCTAAGCAGCAGCAGAGAGTACATTTTCTTGACCAAAATGAACCAGTTTTATTTATTGATTATACCAATCTGCACATGTCAGCAGAGATGAATCACCGGAACAACCAGTTTCATTGGTACTTGGACTGTGCCCATTCTCTGATACAGAACTTGTGCCTGACGCCCCACAATTCTGGGTCAGCATATTGGACCATTGGTAAGAGTTGGTCCGTCATTAGTGTTGAGCGATACTGCCCGATATCCTAAAATATCGGATCCGATTGGATTGGCCCGATACTCAAAAAGTATCGGGTATCGCCGATCCGATACCGGAAACCCAATGCAAGTCAATGGGACAGAAATATCGGAACTAAAAAAAACTCTTTCTTTCCTTGTAAATACTAGATATACACACATAGAATACATATATATATATATATATATATATATATATATATGTCATTGTAAATATACATATATTTATAGTTCATACACTTCTACATAGTAAAATAGCCTCTGATTCAATTGCCAGGTAATGCCGGCTTTTGTGAAAATACAGAACCACCCTACATGAAATGAAAACATGGTTTACATAGAGTTAATCATGTCTTTTCATGTAGTTTGATATATGGTTTTCACAAACAATTACATGAGTGTATGTGTGCAAAATTTGACATATGTAGGGGTTAAATAAAGGTTTAAATTCGTTGTAAAAACACGCATTTTTTGCTACGAATTTACACCTTTAATTAACCCCTACATGTGTCAAATTTTGCACACATACACTCATGTAATTGTTAGTGAAAACAATATATAAAACTACATGAAATGACATGGTTAGCTCTATGTAAACCATGTGTCATTTCATGTTGGGTTCTGTATTTTCACAAAAGCAAGCAACTAAATTAGCGGCTATTATACTATGTAGAAGTGTATGTACTAAATAAATATAAATATATATATATATATATATATATGTGTCACAAATTCAATGACATGTATATATATATGAGGTGTAAAATTGTTGAAAAAAAATCCGTGGGCTCCCCCCTTATTTTCTCAACCAGACAGACAAAGCCAGCGAGTGGGGGCAGATAATAATAGCCCAGAGAGGGACCATTATTTTTCCCCCCCAGGCTACTAACATCTGCCCCCAGACACTGCAGAAAAGGCAAATCTATAATTAGATTCGCACTTTGTGGCACTTTGCCCGTCTATTCCCATTGCCCTGTAGCGGTGCCGAATGGGTTAATAAGGGGTTAAAGCCATCTTGCTATTGAAAGGTGAGTTTAAGCCAGGTTAATAATTGAGAGCTGTCAATTAGACAACTATCAATTATTAAATCCTATTGTATGAAATAAAAATAAAACACACACACTTTAATTAAAAATAATTTTAATGAAATAAACACAGTTTTTGACAAGATTTTATTTTACTGCCATTCTTTGTGAAGCCCTTGTTCACCTGTAATAAAAATAAAATAATAAAGCAACATTATTCTTACCTATCCGATGTTCAGTCAGGTCCCCCGATGTAATCCTTCTGAAAGGGTTAATGTTTACTGCAGAGACCGCAACTAATGCTGACAGTCTCACAGTAAACCCCCAACTGAATCATCTCCTCTCCTGGCTGACAGGAGAGGAAGTGGTTAGCATAATTGATTGCGTCCCACTTTCACTTCAGGTCAGCCAGGGACACCCACAGCATCAGAGGGAATCCCGGCTGACCTGAAGTGAACTGATTAACAAAAATAGGGGATCCCCTCAAAAAAAAAATGGCGTGGGGTCCCCCCTATTTTTATTAACCAGCCTGATAAAGCAGACTACTGAGGCCTGGTTTTTCAGGCTGTTAAGTAGCCAATATCCATGGACCTTGCAATCCTGATAATACCAGGCTACAGCAGTCTGCTTATCTTGGCTAGTTAACAAAAATAGGGGATCTCCTCGAAAAAAAATGCTTGGGGATCCCCCTATTTTTGTTAACCAGCCAAGTAAAATGCAGACTGCTGCGGCCTGGTATTAAAAGACTGTCAAGGCCCATGGATTTTGGCCCTCAACAGCCTAAAAATACCAGGCTGCAGCAGCACCACAAATGGCGCATCCAAAGATGTGCCAATTGTGGCACTTTACCCGGCTACTCCCACTTGCCGTGTAGCAGTGGCAAGCGTGGTAATAAGGGGTTAATGTCACCTTTGATTGATCGGTGACAATAAGTCCGGTTAATAATGGAGAGGCGTCAATAAGACACCGATCCATTATTAATCATAGTTTGAAAATTTACAAAAAAAAGACACAGCCAGAATAAAGTCTTTTAATGAAATAAAACACCACACAGTTTTCATTATTTTTATTACACGCTCATCCTGCAACGCCATCGTTCTCCTGTAAAAAAACAAAAATAACAAACCAACACAAATACTCCCTGTCCGACGCAGTCCAAAATCACGAGTGTCCCACGACGAGTCCAGCTCTGCTACATCTGGATGACAGGCTGAGCCTGACATCCACATAGAGCAGAGATGCTTACCAGAGCTGCTTCCCCGGCGGTGACATCATCCGGACTGGTTTACTGCCAGCTGTCGCAAGAGTACAGCTTGCTGAGATTACCCAGTACCCGGCAGTCACTGAAGTTATCGTGACCAACGGGGAAGGGGATCTTCTGCCAGGTAAGTGCTAACTCTGCTGAGTCCTGACACCTGACAGACCCGACCGACACTGACAGTGACAGTTTTGGGAAGTTCCTGTGTCACGTACTTCGTTCTGTGACACAGGAACTCCCCATAGACTTTGTCGGAAAACTCTGATTCCGGTATCCGATATGACAAAAATATCGGAACTCAGAATCTGAATTCCGATACAGCAAATATCGGTCGATACCCGGTATTTGCAGTATCGGAATGCTCAACACTATCCATCATGTATTCAGTATGCTTTTTTCTTCAGTCTTCAATGTATTGCCAAAGTGTGTAGTCTGCAAAATAGTCAGCGTAAACTCAACAAAGCAGACATGATTGTTGTGCAAAAGTGTGAAAATTATTACTATTGCTAAAATAGCTCAGACATGGTACTGTGAGGATTTACAAACACCTGTGTGATGCCAATTAATTGATTTATCATTGCTCACAGTGGGGGGTTGGCTATGTGTCAATGGCCCAATGATGCCTCTTCCTGCCAAACCATCATCCTCTATACTTTAATGTAAGGCTGCCATCCCTCTATCAAATATGTTGCATATTGTAGTGCTGCTGATACTGACACTACCACTTTCAATGCCAAGCCTCACATTTCCTCTGTTTCCATAAGGTTTATGCTCACTGGTGGTATGTAAATGTATCCTAGACAAATAAAGTATAATACCAATACTCAAACTGCTTTAAAAAAGGAATATTTTAATGAATAATTGTTCTTTCAAGCCATTTCTCCTTCAAGTTTCATACTGTTCAGCTGATACAATGATGGAACCTTACTTCAAATAGGGTAGCTACTACAAACTTGTAGTTGTTTCCAGAAAATAGATTTTTATAGCTAAAACAAGCCATTGGTTTGTAATGCTGGTGAGTATAGACTCTCTGTGCCCCAGGCCAGGCATATCATGGAGGGGCATAGCTAAGTGTCTTTCGAGTCTTCACTATAGACTCAGATTGTGAGGATAGGCTGGGCTGCCGGAGGACACTAGGTACCACTTCAGGGAAGTACCTGGATCTGCAGCTCTGACCGGAGGGTCAGAGACACATGTGCAAGGTATAGGAGGACAGAGGCATAGAAAGAGACAATTAGAGATCAAGGCAGGTAGCACATGTTCATTACTCGTAGGATAGGAACAGAGAGGTCAAGATTAAAGGTAAATGAACATGGTCAAGAGCAGGAGAGAAGAGCAAACATGCACTCACAAGATTCATAGACAATCAACTAGGAATCAACGAGCTGGCAAGGAGTGGTGTGAAGAGCTGGCTAATAACCTCACTGCTGCTTAGGGAGAAGCTGGGTAAGGCAAACACTGCAGGACACAGCAGAGTTAAATTCCAATAGGACTTTGCTTCTCCTCCCTATAACCAGATGGAGGTAGAGATGAGCGACTTTGCCTTTTTTAGGGTCGAGTCGGGTTTCATGAAACCCGACTATCTCAAAAGTCGAGTCGAACGAAATCGGCCGATTATCGGGAAAAGTCGGTGGTCCGACTGAAACACAAAACCCATTGCAAGTCAATGGGGAAGCAAAGTCGTCAGGGAGTGGAGGACAGTAAAAACACCTACATTGCCCATTTCAATGCCAACTACATCAATTCTTATTACTTAAGCTTGGCAACCTTAATTTACTTTATAATAATAGTTACGCATTGAAAACTGGGGGTTATTTGGCTAAAGTTGTGGGGGGGTAGGGCTGGCTCCAGGTTTTCGTGTGCCCCGGGCGAAAGAGTGAAAGAGTGTCAGTGGGTCCCTTTAACACATACTACAATTCATGATGCTCTGATACGGCACAGAAATATAAGTATAGTACAATGACAAATATTTCAGTTCTTACATTACATGACTGATATCTATTTTAAAATCTACAATAGCTCAAAAAACAGACAGTATATTACTCCATACAGTATTATGGCTCCCACATAGTGCGCCATACAGAATAATGAACCCCATATGTTGCTCCATACATAATTGGTCCCATACAATGTTCCATACAGTATATGATGAGCTCCACATAATGCTCCAGTATATGATGGTCCCCATATAATGTGCCGAACAGTATAGGATGGTCCCCATAGAGTAGAATGAGCCCCACATATTGCTCCATACAGTATAATGAGTTGCATATAAAGTTCCATACAGTATATGATGGATCCCATATATTGCTCCATGCAGAATGGGCTCCATATAATGCTCTATACAGAATAGGCCCCATATGTGCTCCATATGATACTCCATACCCTTATGATGCCCCATAAATAATGAACACCATATGATGCTCCAGTATATGATAGGCCCCATGGATGATGCTCCAGTGTATGATGGGCCAATATAATGCTCCATATATAATGGGCCCCATTAATAATGCTCCAGTGTATAATGTGCCCCATATATGCTGCTCCAGTGTCTGATGGGCCCCATTTATAATACTCCAGTATATGATGGGCTCTGTATATGCTGCTCCAGTGTCTGATTGGCCTCATTTTTAATACTCCAGTATATGATGGACCCCATGGATGATGCTCCAGTGTATGATGGGCCAATATAATGCTCCATATATGATGGGCACCATTTATAATGCTTCAGTGTATAATGGGCCCCATATATGCTGCTTCAGTGTCTGATGGGCCCCATTTATAATGCTTCAGTATTTGATGGGCCACATGGATGATGCTCCAGTGTATGATGGGCCAATATAATGCTCCATATGTAAAGGGCCCCATTTATAATGCTCCAGTGTATAATGGGCCAAGTATATGCTGCTCCAGTGTCTGATGTGCCCCATTTAGAATGCTCCAGTATATGATGGGCCCCATGGATGATGCTCCAGTGTATGATGGGCCAATATAATGTTCCACATTATAATGGGCCCCATTAATAATGCTCCAGTGTATAATGTGCCCCATATATTCTGCTCCAGTGTCTGATGGGCCCCATTTATAATACTCCACTATATGATGGGCTCTGTATATGCTGCTCCAGTGTCTGATTGGCCTCATTTTTAATACTCCAGTATATGATGGACCCCATGGATGATGCTCCAGTGTATGATGGGCCAATATAATGCTCCATATATGATGGGCACCATTTATAATGCTTCAGTGTATAATGGGCCCCCGTATATGCTGCTTCAGTGTCTGATGGGCCCCATTTATAATGCTTTAGTATTTGATGGGCCACATGGATGATGCTCCAGTGTATGATGGGCCAATATAATGCTCCATATGTAAAGGGCCCCATTTATAATGCTCCAGTGTATAATGGGCCCTATCTATGATGCTCAAGTGTATGATAGCCCTATATATAATTCTCCAGTGTATAATGCTCTCCATATATTGCTCCAAATATTAAAAAAAATGAAATATCTCTCCTCCCTGGGCACTGCTCTACTCTGGACTCCTCGGCGTCGCCATCTTCCAGTTCTCTGCACTTGGACTGCTCAGGCAGAAGGCGTACAGATGTGACGTCATCATGCTCTCTGACCTGAATGTCACTGTCAGGAAACGCGGAAGACGTCACACCGGTGGACCAGGGAAAGGTAAGCATTGCAAGTGTTGGGGCCCTGAGCAAGCAGGGGGGCCCACTCGTGCGTGACGGCACTGGCACAGCCCCTCATAGTACGCCGGTGTATCTGACGGCGAGTGGGCCCCCCCACCATCAGAGGCACTTTTGCGTACTATGAGTGGCCCTGTGCCAGTACCGTCGCTCACGAGTGGGCCCCCCCGCCTGCTCAGGGAACCAGCACTTGCGCGGGTGCGCCAGGTGCTGATGCCGGACCTGGGGTGAGAACAGCCCAGTTAGGGAGGTGGAAAAACTGGCATATCGTTCAGGTGTAGGCTGGACTTTAGCAGCTGCAAATGGAGGAATTGGAGAAGTCGGAGGAAGAAGAGGACAAAGCGAGCCATTTTGCTGGCAACCTATGTGTCATCGGGGAAGGTGATACAAAATCCTTTGAAACCCATGCATGGTTCATTTTTATGAAGGAGAGATCATCAACATTTTGGGTCGATAGCCGGGTCCTTCTTTCTGTCAGGATTGATCCCGCTGCACTGAAGACTCTTTCTGATAGCACAATAACAGCAGGGAAAGCGAGTTCCTGTAAAGCATATTGTGCCAATTCAGGCCAGGTGTCCAGTTAACAGGCCCAGTAGTCAAAGGGGAATGATCTGTGAGGGAGAACATCGATAGCGGATGATAGGTAATTTTGAACCATAGTTGACAACTGCTGTCTCCTGTCTGTTGCAATTGAATCAGTATTGCCAGTCATGTGAGCGTTACTCGAGAAATCAGTCGTCAACATGGTCATGAACCCCCTGTCTCCATTGCAACTTCGGCTGTGTGCACCACAAACACCTCTTCCGTTTGGCCCAGTACGGCTCGTGGTAGAACCTGCACCGCTGGTGTGTGCTGGGAATGCCTCTAACAAACGGTTTACCAGAGTTGCTTGTTTGTTCACCAATATTACGTTCTCTTGTAGCATGATGTTCTGTAATTTGCCTTTATAGCATGGATCGAGGATGATGGCCAACCAGTAGTCGTCATCCTTCATAATTTTGATCCGCAACACATAATCACACATGTGGGCCAATGTTCCAGGTGTCAATGATGCACTGACAGTGGTTAGTGGAGGAGATCTTTCTGCCAAATCTAAATCTCTCCATTCACGCACAAACCCTGTTCCTGACCTCGGCAAGCTAACATTTTCTTTTGCCCCCGAAAAGCATCCTCCTCCCCAAAATAATCATCCCCCTCATCCTCCTCCTCCTCCTCTTCCTCTTCTTCCTACACCTGGTCAAGGACAGCTCCCTGAGCAGACAATGCCTGACTGTCATCAAGGCTTCCCTCCTCCTCCTCTTCATCATCCGCTGCAGATGCCTGATCCTTAATCCCTTCATGACCCAGCCTATTTTGACCTTAAAGACCTTGCCATTTTTAACAATTCTGACCAGTGTCCCTTTATGAGGTAATAACTTAGGAACGCTTGAACGTATCCTAGTGATTATGAGAATGTTTTTCATATTGGGCTTCATGTTAGTGGTAAATCTAGGTCGATAATTTTTGCGTTTATTTGTGAAAAAAATGGAAATTTGGCCAAAATTTAGAAAATTTCGCAATATTCAAATTTTGAATTTTTATTCTGTTAAACCAGAGAGTAATGTGACACAAAATAGTTAAAAAATAACATTTCCCACATGTCTACTTTACATTAGAACAATTTTGGAATCAAACTTTTTTTTGTTAGGAAGTTATAAGGGTTAAAAGTTGACCAGCGATTTCTCATTTTTACAATATTTACAAAACCATCTTTTTTAGGGACCACTTCCCATTTGAAGTCACTTAGATGGGTCTATATGAAAGAAAATACACAAAAGTTACACCGTTCTAAAAACTGCACCCCTCAAGGTACCCAAAACTACATTCAAGAAGAATATTAACCCTTCAGCTGCTTCACCGGAACTAAAGCAACGTGGAAGGAAAAAAATGGACATTATAATTTTTCCAAAAAAACCATTCATTTAGCAACAATTTATTCATTTTCACACAGCCAACAGGATAAAATGGATCCTAAAATTTGTTGGCCAATGTCTCCTGAGTACACCAATACCTCACATGTGGTCATAAACCACTGTTTGGGTGCGGAAGGGAAGGAGCGCCATTTGACTTTCTGAAGGGAAAATTAGCTCCAATCGTTAGCGGACACCATGTCGCATTTGGAGAGCCCCTGTGTGCCTAAACATTGAAGCACCCCCACAAGTGACCCCATTTTGGACCTGAAGTGAACTGATTAACAGAAATAGGGGATTCCCTTGAAAAAAAAAATGGCGTGGGGTCCCCCCTATTTTTGTTAACCAGCCTGATAAAGCAGACTACTGAGGCCTGGTTTTTCAGGCTGTTAAAGGGAATCTGTCACCCTAAATTGGCGGGATATTTAAATGATGGCAGTCAGGTCAGATGGGCGGTGTTTTGGGTACTTGCCTTAACATGTTGTTCGCCGCTGTCTCCATTATTTCTGGGAATTGTAGTCGTTGCCCTCCATATAACGCGCCTCCGCATTGCAATCTGCGGGCAAAGCATACTGCACGTGCGCAATTCAAATTGCAATGCACAGGTGCGTTATATGGAGGGCAACAACTACAATTCCCAGAAATAATGGAGACAGCGGCTAACAACATGTTAAGGCAAGTACCCAAAACACCGCCCATCTGACCTGACTGCCATCATTTAACTATCCCGCCAATTTAGGGTGACAGATTCCCTTTAAGGAGCCAATATCCATGGACCTTGCAAGCCTGATAATACCAGGCCACAGTAGTCTGCTTAGCTTGGCTGGTTAACAAAAATAGGGGATCCCCTCGAAAAAAAATGGTGTGTGGTCCCCTCTATTTTTGTTAACCAGCCAAATGAAACAGACTGCTGAGGCCTGGTTTTTTAGGCTGGTAAGGATCCAATATCCATGAACCTTGCAAGCCTGATAATACCAGTCCACAGCAGTCTGCTTAGCTTGGCTGGTTAACAAAAATAGGGGATCCCCTCGAAAAAAAAATGGCGTGGGGGTCCCCTATTTTTGTTAACCAGCAAAGTAAAAAGCAGACTGCTACGGACTGGTATTAAAAGACTGTCAAGGCCCATGGATTTTTGCCCTCAACAGCCTAAAAATACCAGGCTGCAGCAGCCCCACAATTGGCGCATCCAAAGATGCACCAATTGTGGCACTTTACCTGGCTCTACCCACTTGCCCTGTAGCAGTGGCAAGCAGTGTAATAAGGGGTTAATGTCACCTTTGATTGAATGGTGACAATAAGCCCCGTTAATAATGGAGAGGCGTCAATAAGACACTGATCCATTATTAATCATAAAGTTTGTAAATTTGTAAAAAAATACACAGCCAGAATAAAGTCTTTTAATGAAGTAAAACGCAACAAAGTTTTCATTATTTTTATTGTATGCTCATCCTGCGACGCCATCGTTCTCCTGTAAAAAAACAAAAATTACAAACCAACACAAATACTCCCTGTCCGACGCAGTCCAAAATCACGAGTGTCCCACGTCGAGTCCAGCTCTGCTACATCTGCATGCCAGGCTGAGCATGGCATCCAGATGTAGCAGAGCTGCTTACCTGAGGAGATTCCCCAGCGGTGACGTCATCGGACTGGTTTACGGCCAGCTGTCGCGAGAGTACAGCTGGCTGAGATTACTCAGTACTCTGCAGCATGTGCAGTTATCGTGAGATGCTGCATGTGACCGCCAGGGAGAGGGTAATGGCCGGCCTGGATGGATGGATGGACATGACCGCCGGGGATGTTCTGCCAGGTAAGTGCTGCTGACACCTGACAGACCCGACCGACACTGACAGTGACACTTTCGGGAAGTTCCTGTGTCACTTACTTTGTTCTGTAACACAGGAACTCCCCATAGAGTTTAGAGGAAAACTCCGATTCCGGTATCCGATATGACAAAAATATCGGATCTCAGAATCAGAATTCCGATACAGCAAATATCGGCCAATACCCGATATTTGCAGTATCGGAATGCTCAACACTAGTCATAAACCACTGTTTGTGTGCAAGGCAGGGCCGGAAAGGGAGGAGCGCCATTTGACTTTTTGACTGGAAAATTAGCTCCTATTGTTAGCGGACACCATTTGCATTCCGAGAGCCCCTGTGTGCCTAAACATTGGAGCACCCCCACAAGTAACCTCATTTTGGAAACTAGACCCCTCAAGGAATATATATAGATGCATAGTGAGCACTTTTAACCCCAAGATGCTTCACAAATTGATCCGTAAAAATGAAAAAAACTTTTTTTTTCACAAAAATTTTCTTTTAGTATCAATTTTTTCATTTTCTCATGGGCAGCAGGATAAAATGGATCCTAATATTTGTTGGGCAATGTCTCCTGAGTACACCGATACCTCATTTGTGGTCATAAGCCACTGTTTGGGTGCATGGCAGAGCCTGAAAGGGAAGGAGCGCCATTTGACTTTTTGAAGGGAAAATTAGCTCCAATCGTTAGCGGACACCATGTCGCATTTGGAGAGCCCCTGTGTGCCTAAACATTGGAGCACCCCCACAATTGACCCCACTTTGGAAGCTAGACCCTCCAAGGAACTTATCTAGATGCATAGTGAGCACTTTTAAGCCCCAGGTGCTT
Organism: Oophaga sylvatica; assembly: GCA_033576555.1. Taxonomy (NCBI): domain Eukaryota; kingdom Metazoa; phylum Chordata; class Amphibia; order Anura; family Dendrobatidae; genus Oophaga; species Oophaga sylvatica. The sequence continues at coordinate 157,824,609 of JARQOD010000002.1, read as the reverse complement.
CACAAATGAATCCGTAAAAATGAAAAAGTACTTTTTTTTCACAAAAAATTTTTTTAGCATCAATTTATTCATTTTCACACAGGCAGCAGGATAAAATGGATCATAAAATTTGTTGGCCAATGTCTCCTGAGTACAAGGATACCTCATATGTGGTCATAAACCACTGTTTGGGCGCATGGCAGGGCCCAGAAGGGAAGGAGCGCCATTTGACTTTTTGAAGAGAAAATTAGCTCCAATCGTTAGCTGACACCATTTCGCATTTGGAGAGCCCCTGTGTGCCTAAACATTGGAGCACCCCCACAAGTGACACCATTTTGGAAACTAGACCCCCCAAGGAACTTATCTAAATGCATATTATTGAGCACTTTTAACCCCCATGTGCTTCACAAATTAATCCGTAAAAATGAAAAAGTACTGTTTTTTTCACAAAAATTTTCTTTTAGCATCAATTTTTTCATTTTCACACAGTCAGCAGGATAAAATGGATCATAAAATTTGTTGGGCAATGTCTCCTGAGTTCATGGATACCTCATATGTGGTCATAAACCAGTGTTTGGGCACACGGCAGATCCCGGAGGGGGAGGAGCGCCATTTGACTTTTTGACGGGAAAATTAGCTCCAATCATTAGCCGACACCATGTTAAATTTGGAGAGCCCCTGTGTGCCTAAACATTGGAGCACCCCCACAAGTTACCCCATTTTGGAAACTAGACCCCCCATGGAACTTATCTAGATGCATATTGAGCACTTTTAACCCCAGGTGCTTCACAAATTAATCAGTAAAAATGAAAAAGTACTTTGTTTTTCACAAAAATTTTATTTTAGCATCAATTTTTTCATTTTCACACAGGCAGCAGGATAAAATGGATCCTAAAATTTGTTGGGCAATTTCTCCTGAGTACACCTATACCTCATATGTGGTCATAAACCACTGTTTGGGCACATGGCAGGGTTTGGAAGGGAAGGAGCGCCATTTGAATTTTTGAAGGGAAAATTAGCTCCAATTGTTAGCGTACACCATGTAGCATATGGAAAGTATGTAGCGTATGTCAGGTTCGTGTGTGGTGTGATGTAGTGTATGTTAGGTTGGTGTTTGTAGTGTCTTATGCGTCAGGTTTGTGTGTGGTGTAGTATACTCCACACACACATCAACCTGACGTACACCACGCCACTCCACACACCAACCTAACAAACACTGCGTAAGATTGGCCTGTGGTGTAGTGTAGGTCAGGTTGGTGTGTGGTGTGGTGTAGTGTAAGTCAGGTTGGCGTGTGGTGTGGTGTAGTGTAAGTCAGGTTGCTCTGTGTGGTGTAATATACACCACACACAAACAATCCTGAAGTACATCGTACACCAACCAGACATACACTACGTCAGGTTGATGTGTGGTGTAGTGTGTCAGATTGATATGTGTAGTGTAGTATACACCACAGAAACACACGCACACACACCAACCTGACATACACTACAACACATGCACCAACCTGACGTACACTAGACCACACCACACACCAACCTAACATACACTACGTCAGGTTGGCGTGTGTGGTGTAGTGTAGGTCAGGTTGGTGTGTGGTGTGGTGTAGTGTAGGTCAGGTTGGTGTGTGGTGTGGTGTAGTGTACATCAGGTTGGTGTGTGGTGTGGTGTAGTGCATGTCAGGTTGGTGTGTGTGGTGTAGTATACACCACACAACACACCATCCTGAAATACACCACACACCAACCAAAAAATACATTACATCAGGTTGCTGCATGGTTTAGTGTGTCAGGTTGATATTGTGTGGTGTAGTATACTCCACACACACAACAACCTGACGTACACTACAAAACATGCACCAACCTGACGTACACTACACCACACACCAACCTAACACACTACCTCAGGTTCGCGTGTGTGGTGTAGTGTAGGTCAGGTTGGTGTGTGGTGTGGTATAGTGTACGTCAGGTTGATGTGTGTGGTGTAGTATACACCACACACACACCATCCTGACGTACACCACATACCAACCAGACATACACTTTGTCAGGTTGGTGTGTGGTGTAGTGTGTCAGGTTGATATGTATGGTGTAGTATGCACCACACACACAACAACCTGACGTACACTACAACACATGCACCAACCTGACATACACTACACCACACCAAACACCAACCTAGCATACACTACGTCAGGTTGGCATGTGTGGTGTAGTGTTGGTCAGGTTGGTGCGTGTGGTGTAGTATACTACACACACCATCTTGACATGCACCACACACCAACCTGACATAAACTCCATCAGGTTGGTGTGTGGTGTAGTGTACGTCAGGCTGGTGTGTGTATGCTGTTGTGTATGTCAGTCTGGTGTGGGTGAGTGCTGTAGGGGAATGTCAGGATGTGTTTAGTCCATGGATGTGTGATGAATTCTAAAGCATTCATTCAAACACAGTGCAGGTTTGTCAGGATTCGTTTCACATTGGAAATGAGATTCCCTTCTTATCCCCTTTTACAGCATACACGTCACCTTTTTTTTGCTTTCGCCTTAGTTGGAGCATGTTGCCCTGGTACCATACGGGAAACTTGAGTTCCAGGGGTGCTGGGGCGCGCTCCGTCCTCCTCTCCAAAAATCATGGCCTTTATCACCGACTTCTGGAACTGAAGGAAGGTGTTGTTGGTCTGGGCTGCACATCGTGATAGCACGTATGCGTTATACAGTGCCATTTGCACAATGTGCACAGCCAGTTTTTTATACCACACCTTTGTCTTCCGTAAGGCACTATAGGGCTGGAGGACTTGATCAGAAAGATCAACTCCTCCCATGTGTTTGTTGTAACCCAGGGCACAGTCCGGTTTGTGGACCTGTGCTGAGGTACCGCGAACAGTGTTGGCCGTGGTGCCGGGACCATGGATTGTTGTCAAAAAAAGACGTCCCTTTTGTCTTTGAACTTGACAACAAGCATGTTGCCGCTACATTGGGCTTGGCTCTCGTCCTTTGGGAGACGCTGCTCAATTAGCGGCAAAGGGAAACCCCTCTGGTTTCTGCGCACAGTACCGCAAGCTGCAGTAGCTCTGGCAGAGAGGGATTGAAATAGTGGGATGCTTGTATAAAAGTTATCTATGTACAGATGGTAACCTTTATCAAGTAGTGGGTGGACCAAATCCCACAGTATTTTCCCACTCACGCCAAGAGCAGATGGACATTCTGGGGCTGGATCTTGGTGTCTTTCCCTTGGTAAACTCTAAAGCTGAGAGTGTACCCTGAGGTACTCTCACACAGGTTATAGAGTTTTATCCCATACCTCGCCTTCTTGCTGGGCAGGTACTGATGGAACTGAAGCCTCCCTTTGAAGTGGATGAGGGATTCATCCACACAAATTTCCCTTTCGGGAATGTAAACTTCAGCAAATTTGTTGCTGAAGTGTTCGACGATCGGTCGAATTTTGAACAGTCTATCAAAATTTGCGTTATCGCGGGGAAGGCTGTCAGTGTAGTCCCTGAAATGAAGTAACTTATGAATCGCCTCAAAACGTTTGCGAGTCATAACCATGCCAAATGCTGGAGTTTTATATAAAATATCAGTACTCCAGTATTGGCGAATTTCCGGTTTCCTCACAATCCCCATGTGAAGGACCAGTCCCCAATTATTTCATCATTTCTACAGAGTCAACGGGACTCCAAGTAGAAAATGAAGAATTAGGGTTTTCAACCAAAAATTGCTGGTCATACAAGTTTGATTGCTCCACCATAAGACTGACAATTGACTCCGAGAAATAGACTTTGAAAAAGTCTACTGCCTGAAGTTGGCAGTTTCGAACAGGATTCCTGATTGGGGAACGAAATCAGGAATCCGTGGAGCAAAATTTTCAGGGACGGGGTCCAGGAGTGGGCAGGAGTGCTAGGTTGGGCGTGACTAGCACTAGGTTGGGGGTTACTCACACTTGGCTGTGGGTCTCACCCCCCGGTCTCCGGCTCATCCTCCCTGGGCTCTGGACGATTTCCAGACTGCTGTGGCCTGGTATTATCAGGCTTGCAAGGTTCATGGATATTGGATCCTTACCAGCCTAAAAAACCAAGCCTCAGCAGTCTGCTTCATTTGGCTGGTTAACAAAAATAGGAGGGACCACACGCCATTTTATTTCTAGGGGATCCCCTATTTTTGTTAACCAGCCAAGCTAAGCAGACTGCTGTGGCCTGGTATTATCAGGCTTGCAAGGTCCATGGATATTGGCTCCTTAAAGGGAATCTGTCACCCTAAATTGACGGGATATTTAAATGATGGCAGTCAGGTCAGATGGGCGGTGTTTTGGGTACTTGCCTTAACATGTTGTTCGCCGCTGTCTCCATTATTTCTGTGAATTGTAGTCGTTGCCCTCCATATAACGCACCTGCGCATTGCAATCTTGAATTGCGCACGTGCAGTATGCTTTGCCCGCAGATTGCAATGCGGAGGCGCGTTATATGAAGGGCAACGACTACAATTCCCAGAAATAAAGGAGACAGCAGCGAACAACATGTTAAGGCAAGTACCCAAAACACCGCCCATCTGACCTGACTGCCATCATTTAAATATCCCGCCAATTTAGGGTGACAGATTACCTTTAACAGCCTGAAAAACCAGGCCTCAGTAGTAGGTATCGGATATGACAAAAATATCGGATTCAGAATCGGAATTCCGATACAGCGAATATCGGCCGATACCCGATATTTGCAGTATCGGAATGCTCAACACTAGTCATAAACCACTGATTGGGCGCAAGGCAGGGCCGGAAAGGGAGGAGCGCCATTTGACTTTTTGACTGGAAAATTAGCTCCTATTGTTAGCGGACACCATGTTGCATTCCGAGAGCCCCTGTGTGCCTAAACATTGGAGTACCCCACAAGTAACCTCACTTTGGAAACTAGACCCCCCAAGGAATATATCTAGATGCATAATGAGCACTTTTAAACCCAAGGTGCTTCACAAATTGATCCGTAAAAATGAAAAGTACTTTCTTTTCACAAAAATTTTCTTTTAGTGTCAATTTTTTCATTTTCTCATGGGCAGCAGGATAAAATGGATCCTAATATTTGTTGGGCAATGTCTCCTGAGTACACAGATACCTCATTTGTGGTCATAAACCATGTTTGGGCGCATGGCAGAGCCTGAAAGGGAAGGAGTGCCATTTGACTTTTTGAAGGGAAAATTAGCTCCAATCGTTAGCGGACACCATGTCGCTTTTGGAGAGCCCCTGTGTGCCTTAACATTGGAGCACCCCCACAAGTGACCCCACTTTGAAAGCTAGACCCTCCAAGGAACTTATCTAGATGCATAGTGAGCACTTTTAAGTCCCAGGTGCTTCACAAATTAATCCGTAAAAATGAAAAAGTACTTTTTTTTTCACAAAAAATTTTTTAGCATCAATTTTTTCATTTTCACACAGGCAGCAGGATTAAATGGATCCTAAAATTTGTTGGCCAATGTCTCCTGAGTACAAGGATACTTCATATTTGGTCATAAACCACTGTTTGAACGCATGGCAGGGCCCAGAAAGGAAAGAGCGCCATTTGACTTTTTGAAGAGAAAATTAGCTCCAATCGTTAGCTGACACCATGTCGCATTTGGAGAGCCCCTGTGTGCCTAAACATTGGAGCACCCCCACAAGTGACACCATTTTGGAAATTAGACCCCCCAAGGAACTTATCTAGATGCATATTATTGAGCACTTTTAACCCCCAGGTGCTTCACAAATTAATCCGTAAAAATGAAAAAGTACTGTTTTTTTCACAAAAATTTTCTTTTAGCATCAATTTTTTCATTTTCACACAGGCAGCAGGATAAAAAGGATCATAAAATTTGTTGGGCAATGTCTCCTTAGTACACGTATTCCTCATATGTGGTCATAAACCAGTGTTTGGGTGCACGGCAGGGCCCGGAGGGGGAGGAGCGCCATTTCACTTTTTGATGGGAAAATTAGCTCCAATCATTAGTGTAGTCCCTGAAATGAAGTAACTTATGAATCGCCTCAAAACATTTGCGAGTCATAACCATGCCAAATGCTGGAGTTTTATATAAAATATCAGTACTCCAGTATTGGCAATTTCCGGTTTCTTCACAATCCCCATGTGAAGGACCAGTCCCCAATATTTCATCATTTCTACAGAGTCAATGGGACTCCAAGTAGAAAATGAAGAATTAGTGTTTTCAACCAAAAATTGCTGGGCGTACAAGTTTGATTGCTCCACCATAAGACTGACAATTGACTCTGAGAAATAGACTTTGAAAAAGTCTATTTCCTGAAGTTGGCAGTCTCGAACAGGATTCCTGATTGGGGAACGAAATCAGGAATCCGTGGAGCAAAATTTTCAGGGACGGGGGTCCAGGAGTGGGCAGGAGTGCTAGGTTGGGCGTGACTAGCACTAGGTTGGGGGTTACTCACACTTGGCTGTGGGTCTCACGCCCCCGGTCTCCGGCTCATCCTCCCTGGGCTCTGGACGATTTCTTGTCCTGCAATGTCTTGGTGTTGGTACGTCTGTGTCACTGGAGTAGGAAGAGGGGGAGGAATACAGAAAAGTGGGGTCCTCTCCCTCACTATCAGCTTCGGAGGCAATAAAAGCATATGCCTCCTCAGCTGAGTACATCTTTTTAGACTGGGATGATTGGGATGAGTGGGGCATGGTGTGTGTGGTGTGTGTGAGTATTTTTTAAAAAAGATAAACTTTATTATAGTGTGCGTGCGTGTGTATGTGCGAGTGGTTCGTGAAACGTTGTACTGCAGGAAGGGGCTGTCAGGAGTGGGGGCTGTCAGGTGCAGGGGAGCAGGAAGGGGCTGTCAGACGTTGGGCGGCAGGAGGGGGCTGTCAGGCATTGGGTGGCAGGAGGGGGCTGTCAGGCGCTGGGCCGCAGGGGGGGGCTGTCAGGCGCTGGGGACAGGAGGGGGCTGTCAGGTGCCGGGGGGGCAGGAGCCAGGAGCAGCAGCGGGGAGATTACTGGGGAACGGGGTGATCACAGGTAAGGGGGGTAAAATCAGGCAGCAGAGGACAGTAGAAAAGGGAGATCGGCGGCAGCAGGCGGTGTGATTAGCGGCAGCAGCGGCAATCAGTGGCAGTAGCGGCTATCAGCGGCATCAGCGGTGATCGGTAGCAGCGGCGACCAGCGGCAGCAGCGGAGACCAGCGGCAGCATCGGATACCAGCAGCAGCAGCAGCGACCAGTTGCAGCAGCAGAGAGCAGCTGCGGCGATCAGCGGCAGCAGTGGAGACCAGCGGCAGCAGTGGCAGAGACCAGCGGCAGTAGCGGCGGGGACCTGCAGCAGCAGCAGAAACCAGCGGCAGCAGCGGCGACCAGCGGTAGCAGTGGAGACCAGCGGCAGCAGCGGAGACCAGCGGCAGCTGCGGCGATCAGCGGCAGCTGCAGCGATCAGCGATAGCAGCGGCGATCAGCGGCAGCTGTGGCGATCAGCGATAGCAGTGGCGATCAGTGGCAGCTTATGCCGGTGATCAGCGATTGTCAGCGGCAGCTGCGGCGATCAGCGATAGCAGCGGTGATCATCGGCAGCTGCAGCGATCGGCGATAGCAGCGGTGGTCGGCGGCAGCTGTGGCAATCTGCGGAAGCTGTGGCGATCGGCGGCAGCTGTGGTGATTGTCAGCAGCAGGCAGTGATCGGCAGCAGCAGCTGGGGGTGATCAGAGGGATGGGGATGATTACTGGGGCAAGGAGTGACTACTGGGGCAGGGGGGTGATTACTGGGGCAGGGGGGTGGTTGCTGGGGCAGGGGGTGATCACAGGGGCAAGGGGGTGATCACAGAAGAGGGGGGTGATCAGAGGGGCCGGGTGTTGATTACTTGGGTAGGGGGTGTGAAATCAGGCAGCAGAGAGTTGAGGAGGACAGCAGTTAAAGATAGTGGCAGCAGAAGGCAGGGAGATCGGTGCAGAGGCAGCAGCAGGTGGCGATCGGCGGCGGTAGCAGCAGGCAGGGACCTGTGCGACATCAGGGTATCAGGCAGCACCTCGCTCTTCACCTTCCACGGACGGGATGAGGCTGAAGAGCGAGGGCAGCCATACCTAACACCGCCCCTCCACATCTGATTGGAGGGATAGCATCACATGGACGCTAGCTCCAATCAGATTTTGGGGGGGTGACACAGCGGTCACCAAGCTCCAGCCATTGGCTGATGCAATTGCAGCATCAGCCATTGCTGGAATGTAAATATTTGACCACATGTCATTGGGGAAACTGTACAATCGCTATGATTGGCTGTTTCACATTCAACAGCCAATCACAGCGATCGTAACCCTGGGGGGGCAAAGCTACCCCCCATGGGGTTATCTGCAGGTTGTCCTGTATCTGCGGTCGGGTGACATTTAAGTGACCCCAGTCACCCGACTCGCCGGAATGAGATTTTCACCATGACGCCTACGTCAGCGTCATGGGTCAGGATGCCAACGGTTTTCATGACGCCGACGTAAGCGTCATGGGTCGGAAGGGGTTAATGTGGGTCAATGTTTGCATGAGCAGACGCATAAGTGGGATGCTCATGCTTATGATGGCGTTGTCTGCGCTTAACAGCGGTGTGCATTACTCAAAACACTGAGGACTTTACAGAGGTTTTTCAGCTTTGACCACTGCACATCAGACAGCTCCATCAGTCTGCACTCATACTGCCTGCCTGTGTATCCTCCCACAAATGCATTACAGCCTGCCTCTGTTCGCACAGCCTCTCAACCATGTGCATGGTGGAGTTCCACCTTGTTGCAATGTCTATGATTAGGCGGTGCTTGGAGAGGTAGAGCGATCGCTGCAGCCTCTGCATTCGACTGGAGTCTACGGGACAGCGACGGATGTGCGAGCACAGTCTTCGCACCTTATGGAGCAGGGCTGGTAACTCCGGATATTTATTTATGAAGCACTGCACCACCAGATTCAAGGTGTGAGCCAGGCAAGGAATGTGTCTGAGTTTTGCCAGGGCTATGGCCGCCACAAAATTACGACCGTTATCACTGACTACCTTGCCTGGCTCAAAATGTAGATTGCCCAGCCATGACTCAGTTTCTCTCTGCAAGTAGTCGGCCAGTACCTCCGCAGTATCTCTGTTGTCACCCAAAGACATCATCTTTAAAACAGCCTCCTGACGCTTACCACTAGCTGTTCGATAAAGGGACACCTTGTGTGCAACACAGGCAGCTGCGGATGGAGTGCTTGTGCGACTTCGCTCTGTCGACTAGCTTTCGCTTCTGGAAGAGGAGGGTCGAATGCCTACAGCCAACTGTTGCCTATATCATGGGCTAGGCAGCACTGCCCCCTCGCCGCTGTTCCCTGTGGACCCTGCATTCACCACATTAACACAGTGCGCAGTGATGGACATGTAAAGGCCCTGGCCATACCTACTGGCCCATGCATCTGTTGTGAGGTGCACCTTCCACTCACTGATTTTTTGAGTGCATGGACAATGCGATCTTTCACATGCAGGTGGAGGGCAAGGATGGCTTTTCTAGAAAAGAAGTGCCGACTGGGTAGGTCATAGCATGGGACAGCATAGGCCATGAGCTCTCTGAACGCTGCGCTTTCAAACAAACGGAAGGGCATCATCTCTAACAAGACCAGTTTGGCAATTTAGGCGTTCAAAACCAGTGTACGCGGATGAGAGGATGAGTGCTTTCTTGTCCTACTAAGTGTGTCTGCTAGGGTAAGCTGGACTTGAGAGCTGCATATGGGTGAACTAGCGGTGGAAATAACGGACTAAGAGGGGGTTGGTGATCGTGATGATGGTGGTTTTGGTGATGGTGATGGCCTAAATTCTGTCTTTCGTAGCAAAAACATTGTGCTTCCCTGACTGCCTTGGCCTTGCAACGACACCTCAACATTTCTTGCTGGTTGTGTGCTAACTGGTGGGCTTACAGTGGGGGAAGCGATGGAGCATTGCTGGCTACCTTCAGTCGGAGCAGGTGCACGTGTGCTACCTGAGGTTTTGTAGTCCATCCACGCTTGCAAGTGCATGTTCATTAAATGTCTAAGCATGCAACTGGTATTCAAATTTCGGAGATTTTTCCCTCGGCTAAAGTTCCTTACGCACTTCTTACAGAAAATAACCTTTGCCTCATCAATTGAATTTTGGTCAAAAAAGTGCCACACTGCACTCATCCTACTATGTGAGGATACATTTTCAGGGCTTGCACGCTGTGCTAATTTGACCATCTGGCCAAGCTGTCCTGCAATTCTTTTTGATTTTTAACACTTTTTTGGACTGCTACTTGCCTGCCAGATAACCGCTGCTGCGATGCCGATGCCTGCTGCGGATCCTTCTCCGGGTCAACAACTGGTTCATCCATCACCTCTTCTTCAATTTCATCAGCACCTTCCTCTGTGTCACCGTGTAAGGTGGTATAGTATGTGGGAAGGGGCACCTGAGTTTCATCAGGGTCAGATTCTGGCTCAGTGGACAGCAAGGACAATGTAGTGCTCTGGGTGAATGTACAAGCAAAATCATTTAGCAGTGAATGTGCATCAGTGCACTCCATGTCAGATTCATGTTGGACTGGGGAATTCAGGATTTAACTTGATAACCCAGGCATGGCATGTGAAAAGAGTTCCATGAAGTAATCTGAAGTGTGGTCTGCTGCATCCTTCACTTTTGGTGGGTGTGAAGGACACAAGGAAAGGTGTTGTTCCTGACCATGAGCCTGCACTGACGACTCAATGCTTGCATTTTTTGATACTTCAGAAGAGGAGGCGATAGAGCTGTAGGCTGTTTCGGCAATGTAAGCCAAAACCTGTTCCTAATGCTCCGGCTTTAAAAGCGGTTTACCTACTCCCAGAAAAGGGAGCCTTTCATGCCTTCTTGAGCCAGACGATGACGCCGGCTCAACACCTCCTGCCTTAGGTGCTATTGGGCTTTTGGCACTACCAGCAGACGTACCACCACCACCATCAGTATCATCTGGCCCCCCACGCCCACATCCGCAGCCTCTTCCACCATACGTCCTCATTTTTGGGAAATTGTACCCAAAATACCAGCAGATATATGGTACTGAATCAGAAGCGTACAGCTGTATCCAGTCTAGGGATAATTGTAAATCTCCGTATATATTTCAGGAGTCATACACAGACGCTCACAGGCTCAGTATGTATTAGACAAGAATATAAAAAGCTGAAAAAGGGTACTGTATCACCAGATACCAGTTGTTTATAGTATAGTGAAAATATTGTAAATCTCCGTATATATTTCAGGAGTCAGATACCGACAATCACAGGCCCAGTATGAATTAGACAAGAATATAAAAAGCTGAAAAAGTGTACTGTATCACAAGCGTACAGTTGTATACAGTCTAGGGTTAATTGTAAATCTCCGCATATATTTCAGGAGTCATACACAGATGCTCTCAGGCTCAGTATGGGTAAGACAAGAATATAAAAAAACTGAAAAAGGGTACTGCATCACCAGATACCAGGTGTATATAGTGTAGTGAAAATATTTTAAATCTTCGTATATATTTCAGGAGTCAGACACAGACGCTCTCTTGCTCAGTATGGATTAGACAAGAATATAAAAAGCTGAAAAAGGGTAATGGATCAGAAGATTACAGCTGGATACAGTCTAGGGGTAATTGTTAATCTCCGTATATATTTCCGGAGTAACAGACAGACGCTCACAGACTCAGTATGGATTTGACCTGAATATAAAAAGCAGATCCGCAAGACATAATCACACATGTGGGCCAATGTTCCAGGTGTCAATGATGCACTGACAGTGGTGGGTGGAGGAGGACTTTCTGCCAAAATGGGTACTGTATCACAAGCGTACAGCTGCATACAGTCTAGGGGTAATTGTTAATCTCTGTATATATTTCCGGAATAACAGACAGACGCTCAAAGACTCAGTATGGATTTGACCAGAATATAAAAAGCAGAGAAAGGGTGCTGTATCACTAGCATACAGCTGTATACAGTGTTGGGGTAATTTTAAATCTCCGTATATATTTCCGGAGTAACAGATAAACGCTCCCAGGCTCAGTATGGATTTGACTAGTATATAAAAAGCAGAAAAAGGGTACGGTATCTCAAGCGTACAGCTGTATATAGTGTTGGGGTAATTTTAAATCTCCGTATATATTTCCGGAGTTACAGACAGACGCTCACAGGCTCAATGTGGATTTGACCAGAATATAAAAAGCAGAAAAAGGGTACTGCGTCACAAGTGTACAGCTGTATACTTTTTTTGGGTAATTTTAAATCTCCATATATATTTCCGGAGTAACAGACAAATGCTCACAGGCTCAGTATGGATAAGACCAGAATATAAAAAGAAGAAACAGGGTACTGTATCAGAAGCGTACAGCTGTATACAGTGTTTGGGTTAATTTTAAATATTCGTATATGTTTCCGAAGTAACAGACAGACGCTCACAGGCTCAGTATGGATTAGACCAGAATATAAAAAGCAGAAAAAAGGTACTGTATCACCAGATACCAGGTGTATATAGTATAGTGAAAAAATTGTAAATCTCTGTATATATTTCCGGAGTCACACACAGATAGTCAGCATGTATTTGTCTGTGATACCAGCCGGTACATGGTACTGTGTACAGCTCTATGCGGTGTGGGAAAAAATGAACGCTCGGTAACTGTGCAGAAAAAAAGAATAAATGTATTAGTGCTGTGTAAAAAGCAGTCCACATAGCAAAACAGCTAGCAGGCAGCCTAATAACCAGCTCTGCTGCTGCACAAAAGAAAATCCTCCCTTGTCACTGGCAGGCAGCCTAATAACCAGCGCTGCTGCACACAACAAAATAATCCCCTGTCACTGCACACTAACTGTACAGCACAATTGCTATCAGCACAAGCACAGAATCACTTTTCTTTCCTGCTTCACTCTCTCCCTACTGAGAACCAGCGGCAGCAACATCTCCCTACGCTAAAATCGGCAGAAGTAAAATGGCGGTCGGCGGTCAGGGCTTTTATAGCCACTGTGACGCCACACAAAGCAAGCCAATCACAGCAATGCCCTTCTCTAAGATGGTGGTGACAGCTGTCCATGTCATCTCGTTGCCCACAGTGTGAGTCCTTGCTCATTGGCTGAGAAAAGGCGCCTGCAAGCATCATGGGAAAACTGACTTTGGCGCTCGGGTCGACGACAGCATGGCCGACCTCATGCTATGGTCTGGTTTCACTCGGCGAAACCCGACTTTGGCAAAAGTCGGTGATTTTTTAATCTGACCGACCAGTTTCGCTCAACTTTAGATAGAGGTTCTCTAGAAGCAGAGCTGGCAGTGAACAAAAGGCAGCACAGGAAGATGGTCTGACTCTGAAGAAGCAAAGTGGTGAATGCAGTTAGTATAGTAGCACTGAAAGTAGCACTGAAAAAGCTTGAGAGACATTAGAGTGACATGCTTCTTCACTTTCCAAAGGCGAAACTTGAAGCTACTCCCTAAAAAGTTATCATTTTTTGACCACTTGTTAAAAGGAACCAGCCAGCTGATAATTGTTGCCCAATCCATGGGTAGAATGTATAAGATGCTTTCTGAACAATTTCATTCATATATTTTTAAGTCTAAAACACTTCAGGGCTTCAACAAAAACATAGTTTAAAGGTAACCTGTCACAAGGTTTGCCCCAAATGAGACAAGGCCACCACTCTTCAGCCCTCATATACAACATATTCCTATGTCGTGTATTTGCCCCTGATCTGGCCTACAACAAAATAAAAACACCTTTTATTATACTCATTTGTGGGGTGGTGGGACCACTGGTCTTGGTACAGTGCCTCCATTCTTCTTTCAATGCTGTCCTTCTTCTGGAATTCACATAGAAGACGCATCCCTACATCATCCAAACAGGGTCCTCAGCTTTATGCTTTTGTGCAAGCATACTTCTATACCATGTTGAGGGCAGAGCAATGTGCTGCAGTGTGCATAAGCCAGGAAAGGTCAAACAACCCGAGCGCATTCGCACTCCAGTACTTCTCTCGGCCCTAGTAAAAGCAGAGAACTAAGCTTGCGCAGGAGCACGATGCCGGGGAGCACTGTGTGGATGACGTAGGAACCAGAGATGAGCGAACTTGTTCGGAAAACGTTTGCCAATCTCAAAGTTGGCACGAATGAAGCACATTTGGATTTGTGCTCGCTTTCAAGAGCATTTTTACTCAAACTCAGCAAAACTTGGTCACAATTCGGTAAAATCATCGAGTTTCCACTAATGCTTTTGTTAATACTTCGGCTAACATAGTGATGCTGTATGATAAGCAGGAGGGACGGGAGGAGTGTTTGATGAGGGGAGGTGGTGTGAAGCGGATAGAGGATCATGTGGAGAAGTTAGAGGAGCAGCATGTTATATTTTTTTTCCTTTAACTTTTTATGTGTTGACAAAGTAGAAATAGTATAATAGGGAATGACAGGCATTCCACTACAGCCAGCCCAGCAGATGGACACCCAAGCAAGGCTGTTCACATTTCCACTAATTTGTGTTAACATATGCAGCAGCAGCAGCAACAGGCACATAAGCCCCACTAGAGTTATCACAGATGGCAATTACGCGAGAACAATGCAGCACAATAAAAACCACTACATCCAGTAACAGAAGTTGTCAGTTGTCTTCGGACAGGACGTGACATTGTTGGTTCACTGGTGCTTTCACAAACATTATCATCTACCCCACATTCACCTTGAATACCATCCCAATCTAAGTTCCACGAAGGCCTCGCTTTTTTCCAGTCATGTTGCTCAGATAGTTTGCTAGGAGCACGGTATTAGCAACTAAAAATTAGATTTTTTATTTTGCATCATCTAAGCGCACTGCTGAATTTCCGTGGCACTAATTGAGAAGCTGAAATATGGCATGTGGATGTGGAATGTAAGACAAAGAAGATATGTTCAAAACAATTTCAAATGGAGATCTCTCCTACTGTATGATGTTAGTAATAGAATAAATTATTTTTCATTGTGGATGAGGAATGTATTGCATTGACCAGATGTTCCAAACAATTTCAAAGTGAGATCTACCCTACAGTATGAAGGTAGTAACAGAATATATTTTTTGTTTGGTGTGGATGACGCTTGTATAACATAGAATAGATACTCCAAACAATTTCAAAATGAAATGTCCCCTACTGTATCACGGTAATAAGAGAACAAAATTTTATTTAGTGTGAATGAGGCCTGGATAATCTAGAAGATATGCTCAAAACAATTTCAAACTCAGATCTAGGCTGTTGTATCATATTTGTAAAAAAAAAAAAATAATGTGCTACAGCTCTGCAAAGAGAAAAATTTCACCACCACTAAATGACAAGGTGGTATATGTGGGCTATATCATTCAGCAACATAAAAAAAATATTTTTTTAATGTGCGTGAGATCTGAAGACAGCTTCATTTCACCACCACAAAATTACATTGTGGGATACAGCGGAATGTATCATGTTTAGCAACAGAAAAACATTTTTTTTTTGTTTTCATCTGCATGAGCTCTGCAGACAGATTTATTTCACCTCCACAAAATTACAATTGTGGCATATGGCAGGCTTTTTCACATTTAGCAACAGAAAAAACATATTTTTTTAATTTGCGTGAGGGCTGCAAACAGATTTATTTCACTACCACAAAATTACAGCATGGGATATAGTTAGCTATATCACATTTAGCAACAGAAAAAAATATTTTTTTAATGTGCATGAGGTCTTCAGACAACTTCATTTCAGTACCACAAAATTAGAACATGAGATACAGAGGGCTGTATGTTAGGCGCCGGGATTCTCCCTATGCACAGGACGGATCCCAAGCCTTGTCTTCTCCAGTGGTCTCCCATTCAGTTTTGACCGCAGTAGATGTTGCTCAGCAAAAAGGCGAGTCTCAGCATCTTGCTCAGACTTGGGAAGTGCACGTTATTACCGCTGCCTCTCCAGGTTCAGCTATGGTAACTAACATTAGACAGCGGCGAGCAGTCATTCCTGAGGTCAGGATTCGCTCTACTGAGCATGCTTGTGAGGTGGCAATCTATTTTTGCTTGTGTTTCTGATCATGAATCCGAATGTTCCATATTCATTTTGATTTTACTTTTGGTGATCATTTACCGAACAAACTCGCTCAATTCTATGAGTGAGCTTTTCACGAACCAGAAGGTCATTAAATACAATTTATATAAAATAGAGAATTTGTTTAAAAAATTACTTTATTTGAAGACCAAGAACTTTTGTTTGCTAAGTTATAACGATTTTTGCCTTTTGCCCTGCCCTATGGAGGGGCCCAGTCCTGTGTAGGTTTCTACATGGGAACTTCACTAGACCAAAACAACTCCTGAAAATGATGCTGTGTTTTTAACAAACTTTTCATGAATCAATAGTCATGTGGAAATAAGAAACATATTAATTTATCTTAAATAAATCAGTTTCCTTGCCTACATATCAGACACTTCTTCCTCTCCACTTATGCCACCTGAATTTATTATCTAAAAAGCAGCTCAAATATCTCTTGCTTATACAAATTGAACTACAGGCTTAGGGAAAGTAGAGGGGGAAAGAGTGAGACGCTGGGACAGGAAACAGGCAGAGGGAACCACAGAAATATGAGGATAGCTTTGTAAATTTTCTTTTACATCACCTGATTCACATCCAGATGGCTCACCTCTGCTGTATAATTTGCAACATGCTACTGCTGCTTGACTCTGTATGCTAGAGAACAAATGAAGAGCATCTCTGTGTGCTGAGATGTGAGTTGGAGAGATCATACCAGCTAGTCTCTTACTAACAGTTCCCAGTGAATTGCAAATTTGAGATAGGGAATGCAAAGAGGAAAACTGGTTAAAATGCAGGATCCAAGTCATATAACAGGCAGAAACATTTATTATTCCACATGTAAATTGGACAGCTTATTCTTAAAAGTAACGTGATAGTATAATAACCCTTTAACACCTTTCTGCCATATGACATACTATCCCATCCATGTGCCCTGGGACTTAATTCCCAAGGACGGGATAGTAGTACATCATAGTAAACCGGCCATGCTCACGGGGTTAGCGCAGTTGATCGCGGAAGGGTGTCAGCTGATTCTCACAGCTGACACCCGGCACTAAGTGCCAGGAGTGGTCACAAACTGCCCCTGGCACTTTAACCCCCGGAACACAGCGATCAAAGGTGATCGCAGTGTTCCAGCGGCTGCAGAGGGTGACTACTCCTCTGTTTTTGGATCGGAGACCCCGGGGCTTGCTGTGTGGTCCCAATCGCTGCCATGGAGACCTGATGTCATCACGACAACATCCGGGTCTCCAGGCCTGAGGGACTTTCTGTCATGCGCAGTGATGATCAGGAAGTCTCTCAGGTTAGTGTTATAGAAGCTTCAGCGCTGACAGCTTGTATAGCATGCTGATCTGCATGCTATAGAAGCGATCAGCCTGCAAAAAAAGAGTGTTGTTATGATTTGGTAGCTGAGGAGAGCAGGCAAAAACGGCAATACACCAGAGAGGTTAGAATCTACCTGATTGCAGTACCCTGACTAACCACCCACAACTAAAGGCAGCCGTGGAGCGTACCTACGTTGGTCCTAGACGCCTCGTCACAGCCTGAGAGGCTAACTACACCTAAAGATAGAAAGAGGAACGCTATCTGCCCCGGAGCAGATCCCCAAAGAACATAGGGAGCCCCCAAACATATAATGGCGGTTAGACAAGAGGAAATACAGACACAGACAGAAAATAGTATGAGCAAACGCTGGGGCCCAATCTTCCTAGAAAGAAAAGGATAGGAAGGACACTTACTGCAATCCAAAAAACCCTAAAAAAAATACCAACTCTACTAATTGCAAAAACACCAGAGATCACACGACCTCTACCACCTAAATTAATTCTCTGGTGTAACAAAACTAAGTCGCAGCCACTGAAAAAACTGGAAAAGGCAAATGAACAAATAACAGTGGCTCAGATAAACTGAGAGGAGCACAAGCACCCGGACAGGACCTGGCTGACCTCCACAGAAGTGCAGGAAAAAATGCAAAAAGCAAGCACAAAAATAAAAGCAGAAAATATCTTATCTGTTAGCAGAAGATGCAGGCAAGACTCAGCAAGCTTCCAAGTGAACCAGGAACCAAAGTTGAGACAAGAACAATTGATCACCGGCAACCCTGATGGGAGGGATCCTCCATTATATAAGACCAGTCTGTAACTCCTGATTGCCAATCTTCACAATCTTCATTGAATGGTTCAGTACTGTTTGTAACCACCAGAGGGAGCTTCTGCTCAGAATTCATTTCTAACACATTCACAACAGAGTGTCCCATGGTGGGAAAAGTGTAAAACTAAGAATTAAATAAAAAAATGTAAATAATTGTAAAATAATTTTAAAAAATAATAAAAAATAATAAAAAAATCAATATTTATTCTATCAATAAATAAATATTTTAAATAAAAAAAACTAAATGATAAAAGTAAACATATTTGGAATCCCCGCGTCCATAACGACCCACCCTATAAAACTGTCCCATTAGTTAACCCGTTTAGTGAACACCATTAAAAACAAGGCAAAACACTATGCTTTATCATCATACCACTGAACAAAAAGTGGAATAACACGTGACCAAAAAACAGATATAAATAAACATGGTACCACTGAAAACGTCATCTTGTCCCACAGAAAAGGAGTCACCATGCATCGCAATTAGCAAAAATAAAAAAGTTATAGCTGTCAGAATGAAGCGATGCAAAAATAATTATTTTTTCTATAAAATAGTTTTTATTGTATAAAAGCGCCAAAACATTAAAAAATTATATAAATGAGGTGTAGTTGTAAGTAACCGTACTGACCCAAAGAATAAAACTGCCTTATCAATTTTACCACACACGAAACGGTGTAAATGATCCCCTCCCAAAAGAAATTTATAATTTGCTGGTTTTTGTTCATTCTGCCTCACAAAAATCGTAATAAAAAATGATCAAAAAATGTTATGTGCCCGAAAATGGTACGAATAAAAACAACTCGTCCCGCAAAAAACAAGATCTAAAATGACTGTGTGGGCCAAAATATCGAAAAATTCTAGCTCTCAAAATATGGTGATGCAAAAACTATTTTTTTGCAATAAAAAGGGTCTTTTAGTGTGTGACTGCTGCCAAACATAAAAACCCACTATAAGTTGGGGCTAAAGTTAGGGTTAGGGTTGGGGCTAAAGTTAGGGATAGGGTTAGGGTTCTGGCTAAAGTTGGGGTTAGGGTTTGGATTACTGTTAGTGTTGGGGTTAGGGTTACGGTTGGGATTAGAGTTAGAGTTGGGATTAGGGTTAGGATTAGGATTAGGGTTAGGGGTGTTTTAGGGTTATTTTTGTGGTTAGGGTTATTGTTAGAGTTGGGATTAGAGTTAGGGGTGTGTTAGGGTTACGGTTATGGTTAGGGTTGGGATTAATGTTAGGAGTGGTTGGGTTAGGGTTGGAGTTAGAATTGAGGGATTTACACTGCTTAGGCACATCAGGGGCTCTCCAAATGCGACATGAAGTCCGATCTCAATTCCTGCCAATTTTGGTTTGAAAATGTCAAACGGCACTCCTTCCCTTCTGAGCTCTGCCGTGTGCACAATAGTGGTTCCCCCTAAACATATGGGGTATCAAAGTACTCAGGACAAATTGGAAAACAACTTTTAGGTCCAATTTCTCCTCTTAAAATGGAGAAAATAAAAAATTGCGGACTAAAAGATCATGTTTGTGGAAAAACATGATTTTTTTTTCAAGGCTCTACGTTATAAACCTGTGTGAAGCACTTGGGTGTTCAAAGTGCTCACCACATATCTAGATAAATTCCTTAGGGGTCTTGTTTCTAGAATGGTGTCACTTGTGGGGGTTTTCCACTGTTAAGGCACATCAGAGTGTTAGGGTTGACGGAACACACCAAATGAAATATTTATATTAATAATAATAAAGTGCGTTCGCAACCCAGGGTCCACAGTGCAGAGATGGAACCTGCTGCTAAGCAATGGGGGAACAAGGCAGCGGTTGAACGCTGACAATACGCGGGTTAGATGTCACCCGGTATGAACAGCGGCGAACTCTGTTACTTCACAGAGCCGCCGCAAGAAAGTAATAGAACGCTGTTCCCTGTTACATGTAACAGGACACAGCTGATATGGTGCGAGTGAAGTCTCTAGGCTCAACCACTAGAACGTGGTAACTTAAGTCTGACCGGTCCCACAAAGTGCACGGCGTCGTACTAGCGATGTCAATACTTGGCGCTCAGTGTTAGCAAACACAGATAACTAAAAAGCAAGAGCAAAAAGCTCAACTGACGGCAGAGTGGTACCAAAAGTGTGTGCCAGAGCATGTGGATTGACTGTGCCCTGTAAACAGTCCGTGCTAAGCAGCACACGTGACGGAGACAGGCGCTAGGTAAAGCCAAGTAAAAACCTGCCTAAGGAACACTAGACGGTCATGCACATCAACAGTGTGGCAAGTTCTCAGCCTAAACACCCGTGCATACACAGAGTGGTAGCGTATCCACTCGCTCACACAGACCACATGATTTAAACTAGTGCACGGCCGTACGGCCATGCGATCCTTTTATAACTGCAGCCTTTCAGGACCTTGCTGATCGCCCAATCCAAACTGCTTGAGGACCTGAGCATGTGACCTCCGATCACCAATGAGCGATCGTCTCACGGGCATGCTCAGATGGAGAAAAGCAGGACTTAGTCCCAGGAACGTCTGCTTGCCGCTGACTAATTCTGGTTGCAATAGCTGAACCTGGTGTGGCAGTAGCAAACAAATGCATAGCATTAGCCTGAGCAAGACGCTGGGATCCTACATGACTTAAGAAGAATGGGAGACCACAGAGGACATGACTCGAGATTCCCCCATGTGCAGTGGCGGGATCTCGATGCCTAACATATCCCCCCTCCTAGAGCCAACCTTTTGGGCCTCGCTACGCTTAAATGCTGCAATGAGGGGAGGAGTCCAAATGTGCTCATTAGATTCTCAGGTCCTGTCCTCTGGGCCATGACCCTTTCAGTCCAGCAGATTTAACACTTTACCACATACCACCTTGAACCCAACAATGGCGTTCACCTCATACTCGTCCGCAAACGAACCTGATGTCCCGGCAGATGACTCAGAAAACCGGAACATGTGATTGGATTTTAGGAGGGACACATGAAAAGTGTCGTGATACCTAGGCATGGAGGAAGAGCCAGACAATAGACCACAGGGTTGACCTGTTCCAGGACCTTGAAGGGACCTATGTAGCAAGGAGCAAACTTAGTGGACTCATCTCACAGCCTGATGTTATGGGCGGAGAGCCACACTAAATCGCCAGTGGCAAAATTCGCAGCAGGACACCGATGCGCATTGGCAGAGACCCTCATTCACTAATTGGAGATCCGGAAGGAATCCTGTGTGTGGTCCCATATGTCATGAGCCTCCACCACCCAGTCTGCCACCCTAGATTCAGTGGATGACACGGGCATGGGCACAGGGACACATGGATGCTGGTCATAACTGAGGAGGAACGGTGTCTGCCCAGTTCAGTCCGCTACGGCATTATTCAGTGCAAATTCCGCCTACAGTAGCAAGGATGCCCAATCATCCTGCCTGGCAGAGACAAAATGTCGCTGATATGTGACCAGGGTCTGGTTCGCTCTCTCTACCAACCCATTCATCTCAGGATGGTAAGCTGAAAAGAGATTTAGCTCTATGATGAGCAGATGACAAAGCTCTCTCCAGAACCGAGACGCAAACTGGGGACCCCGGTCACTGACTATTTTGTCAGGCATGCCGTATAGGCGAAAGACATATTTGATAAACAACGCTGCCAAAGCCCGTGCAGAAGACACCCGCGGGAGAGGCACAAAATGCACTATTTTAGAGAAGTGGTCGGTGACTACCTAGATTACGGTGCAGTTACGAGACTTGTTTAAACCCACCACAAAATCCATCCCGACCATCTCCCAGGGCCTATATGCCACCAGCAGGGGATACAGTTAACCAGCTGGCCGTTCCCGAGAAGATCGATTCTGGGCACAGGAATCTCACACCCAAATATAGTCTCCGACATCAAGGGCCATATTCGGCCACCATTATGTCCTCGTCAGAAGCTCAGATGTCCTCTTGGTCCCAAAATGTCCACCCACCCTGGACGAATGAACCCAAGAGAGAACCTCCAGTCGCAAATTAGGTGGAACAAAAGTCTTGCCCAGAGGCACAGATGCTAACGAAACAGGAGCCACAGTTCTCAGGCTGTCAGAAGGGACAATAAGCCGAGGTTCCTCTCCCTCCTCAGATGATACTACGGAATAGGAGAGAGCATCGGCAAGAGTGTTTTTCTCCCCAGAGACAAAATGGAGAGTGAAGTTGAAACAGGAGAAGAACATGGACCATCTGGCCTGGCGAGAATATAACCGCTGGGCTGTCTGCAAATAGATAAGATTTGTATGGTTGGTGAATACTTGGAAGGGGTAACGAGCCCCCCCATGAGATGTCGCCACTCAGAAAAGGTCAATTTCATTGCCGGCAACTCCCTGTCCCCGATGTAATAATTTCTCTCCACCGTTGAAAAAGTCTTGGATAAAAGAAGCAAGGATGCTTCCGACCTTCAGCATCCTTCTGAAAGAGGACGGCTCAAGCATCGACAGAAGAAGCATACAACTCCATGATAAAGAGTTTATCGATATCGGGGAAATGTAAAATGGGAGCGCTAGCAAAATGTGACTTTATGGTCAGAAAGGCCTTGGAGACCTCCTCCGACCATAATTTGGGGTTAGCTCCCTTGTTGGTGAGGGTAACCAGGGAAGATACCAAAGTTGAGAAGTGGGGAATGAATTGGTGATAGTTATTGATAAACCCCATAAAGCGCTGCACCGCTTTAAGAGAATGTGTTTCTTGCCAGTCCATCATAGCATGCAGCTTGGCAAGATCCATGGCCAATCCCTGGGCCAAGATGATATAGCCCAGGAAAGGCAAGGACTCCTGCTCAAACACACACTTTTCCAACTTGGCATTGAGGGAGTTTGCACGTAGGAGGTCGAAAACTTTGCAAACTTCTCTCCAATGGTAGTCTATATCTGGAGAGTAGATGAGAATATCATCCAGATAGACTACGACTGAGGTGGATAGCATATCCTGGAAGATATCATTCACAAAGTCTTGGAAAATGGCAGGGGCATTACAGAGCCAGAAGGGTATCACCAGGTATTCATAGTGGCTGTCTCTGGTATTAAATGCCGCCTTCCACTCATCCCCCTCACGGATGCTTATCAATTATAGGTGCCCAGCAGATCTAATTTTGTAAATACCCTTGCTCCCCGCAACCTATCAAAGAGTTCAGAGATAAGAGGCAGAGGGTATTTATTTTTGACGGTAAAAGCATTGAGACCCCTGTAGTCTATGCATGCACGTAACTCTTCGTTCTTCTTCTGCACAAAGAAGAACCCAGCCCCTGCAGGTGACACTGACTTCCTAATGAATGATCTTTCCAGATTCTTCTTGATGTACTGAGACATTGCCTCCATCTCTGGGAGAGATAACGAATAGACTCGACCTGGGGAGGCTCAGCACCAAGCAAGATATCAATAGGACAGTCATAGGGTTGGTGAGGCGGAAGGGTCCCCGCAGCTCTCTTGGAGAATACGTCCGCATATGACCAATAGTGCTTGAGTAGACAGGATAGATCTGCGGGCACTGCAGTAGAAGCCACGTGAATTTACTCCCTCTGACATCTACCCTCACAAGATGCACTCCATCCCAATATTTTCCCAAAGGACCACTCAATATGAGTAGAATGGTAGCGCAACCAAGGTACCCCAATAAGACTTCATTAATACCCTTGAGTATGACTAATAGGGAGATTATCTCCTGGTGGGCTGGAGACATGGTGAGAGTAAGTGGGATGGTCTACTGTGTGATCTGTGAGGGCAGTGTCGACCCATTCACCACTCGGATGGTCACTGGCTTGGTGATCATCACCATAGGTATAGTGTGCCGTTGGGCAAAGGCTGAAGACTAGTGTTGAGCATTCCGATACCGAAAGTATCGGGTATCGGCCGATATTCGCTGTATCGGAATTCCGATACTTAGTTCCGATATTTTTCATATATCGTATACCGGAATCGGAAGTTCCCATAATTCTTTGAGAGGCAATGTGATTTTAGTCAGCCAATGAGGAATCTTATGAAGTGTGGGCACATCCTGTACTGCTGCGGTCACCTTAACTAATGGCATGGCTGTGATTGGCTGCTGAAATGATGTCAGAATGCACTATAAAAGGCGCCGCCTCCATTTTAGCGTCACTGTGCTGTGAACTCAGTTAGGGACAGAACGCTGCTGTGCTGACTCTGAGGGACAGTTAGACATTG
The DNA here is from genome assembly GCA_033576555.1 of Oophaga sylvatica. Classification (NCBI taxonomy): domain Eukaryota; kingdom Metazoa; phylum Chordata; class Amphibia; order Anura; family Dendrobatidae; genus Oophaga; species Oophaga sylvatica. Next base: position 157,800,354 of record JARQOD010000002.1, on the reverse strand, counting down.
CGATTTTGTGTACTCTACTGTGCTTTAGGCAGGCTAGTTTACCAACCGCTGTGTAAAGCTTCCTTTTGCCAGTGTTGTTTTAACAGCTCTGTGCAAGGTGTGTGTGAGAGTGCAGGTGACGCTGCAGTTTGCTCTGCATCCACCGCTGTTTGTAGGCATCTGCACGTGTCACTCACTGACTCTTTTTTTTATTTGATTTTGTGGAATTGGTGCAGCTCCATTATATTTGCAAAAAATCTAATCTATTAGTGTGACGCGCTTCCATCCGTATACAATACATTGGTTGCAAACACTATAGAAGTAGACAAAGGGGCCTTTCACAGCTACTGAACAGTTGTGTTTCAGTGTTCACTGTAGTCTGTGAGCTTTTCATTTGTTGAGTGCAGATCACGCTCCAGTTAGTTCTTCAACTACTGCTGGTTGTAGTCTGCTGAGCGTGTGTCACTGCCTATCCTTCACATTTTTCTCTAATTGGTGCTGCTCCATTATATTTGAAAAAAATCTAATCTATTAGTGTGACGCGCTTCCATCCGTATACAATACATTGGTTGCAAACACTATAGAAGTAGACAAAGGGGCCTTTCACAGCTACTGAACAGTTGTGTTTCAGTGTTCACTGTAGTCTGTGAGCTTTTCATTTGTTGAGTGCAGATCACGCTCCAGTTAGTTCTTCAACTACTGCTGGTTGTAGTCTGCTGAGCGTGTGTCACTGCCTCATCCTTCACATTTTTCTCTAATTGGTGCTGCTCCATTATATTTGAAAAAAATCTAATCTATTAGTGTGACGCGCTTCCATCCGTATACAATACATTGGTTGCAAACACTATAGAAGTAGACAAAGGGGCCTTTCACAGCTACTGAACAGTTGTGTTTCAGTGTTCACTGTAGTCTGTGAGCTTTTCATTTGTTGAGTGCAGATCACGCTCCAGTTAGTTCTTCAACTACTGCTGGTTGTAGTCTGCTGAGCGTGTGTCACTGCCTCATCCTTCACATTTTTCTCTAATTGGTGCTGCTCCATTATATTTGAAAAAAATCTAATCTATTAGTGTGACGCGCTTCCATCTGTATACAATACATTGGTTGCAAACACTATAGAAGTAGACAAAGGGGCCTTTCACAGCTACTGAACAGTTGTGTTTCAGTGTTCACTGTAGTCTGTGAGCTTTTCATTTGTTGAGTGCAGATCACGCTCCAGTTAGTTCTTCAACTACTGCTGGTTGTAGTCTGCTGAGCGTGTGTCACTGCCTCATCCTTCACATTTTTCTCTAATTGGTGCTGCTCCATTATATTTGAAAAAAATCTAATCTATTAGTGTGACGCGCTTCCATCCGTATACAATACATTGGTTGCAAACACTATAGAAGTAGACAAAGGGGCCTTTCACAGCTACTGAACAGTTGTCTGCAGTGTTCACTGCAGTCTCTGAGGAATAACCACACTTAGGCCTTATAACTTTTCTGACTTTCTTTATCAATCTACCAAGATGAAGAAGGCAGGGAGTAAGGCACGTGGTCGTGGCCGTGGAGTGTCAGCAGGGAGAGGACGTGGGGATTCTGTGCCTGCTGCTGCCGCACCCAGTGACACAGCATCCACCAGTTTTCCCCGTGAGCGTTCCTTTATGCCCAGTTTTGTAGGAGCTCAGCGTACCCCCCTGCTGCGGGAAGAACAAATTGAAGCCGTTGTTGGTTGGATGGCAGCCAATGCATCGACTTCAATTGCTTCCACCTCCTCTCAGGACCACAGCACTGTTGAACAACCATCTGTCTCTTCACCGCCTGCCAAATTGCCCAGGCAGTCAGAGAGTTCTGAACTGGAGCCAGCTGAGTCTCTGCTTCTGTTCTCAGAATCTGTTGGCTTGGAAACAGGGGCCCAGCCAAGCTGCATTCTGGAATGTGAAGGAGAGGCAGTGTGCAGTGATGCGCAACAGCTGTGTCTCTCTGAATCTGAAGAGGCGGGTGAGCCAGTGCCGATGGTCAGCACACCGCAGAACGCATCTGATGATGATGAGACTCAGGTGCCATTTTCTGTTGAGCAAGGTGCTGGCCAGACCACCCAACAGCAGCAGGTGTTGGAAGAGGGTAGTGGAGATGATGAGGTCCAAGACCCAACATGGCGTGAGGAACAGGAAGGTGGTGGTAGCAGCTCTGAGGAAGAGATTGCCCCAACGGTCCAAACAGTAGGGAGAGGTAGGCTGCAGACTCGGTTGCCTGTACCCTCCAGTTTGGCACCCGTTCGTAGCAGTTCTCTTCCAACAGCCAAAACGGGCGCTCCCAGGACTTGCACTGCGTGGTCCTTTTTTGACACACTTGCAGATGATATTTGCTATGTCAAATGCAAGCTGTGTAATCAAAAAGTTAAAAGAGGTAAAAATACCAGTAACCTCAATACCACAAATATGTGGAAACATGTACGGACAAAGCACGTAGCTGAGTTACAAAGACACACTGGAGATGTAGGCCAAGCTACAGCAGCACCTACATCTTCAGCTCGTGTTGGAGCCTCTTCCTCCAGCTCACACACAGCTGGTTCGGCTTCCTCACAGGATCGCCATGGAAGAACCTCTGTAACTGTTGTCCAGAGACCCAGTGTTATTCCACCCACAGCTGCAAGTTCCCTGTCATCCTCACACTCCCAGGCCACAAAACAGCCATCGGTAGCACAGGCATGGGATAAAAGACGGCCATACTCGGCAAACCATCCACGAGCACAGGCTCTGAATGCTGGCATTGCAAAACTCCTGTCCCTTGAAATGCTGTCATTCAGGCTGGTGGAGACTGACACTTTCCGTAACTTTATGGCATTGGCAGTCCCACAATACAATGTGCCCAGCCGATTTTATTTCAGCAGGCAAGCCGTCCCTGCTCTGCAAAAGCATGTCGAGGAAAAAATTAAACATGCGCTACTAAACGCCGTCAGTAGCAAGGTCCACCTGACCACCGATGCGTGGACCAGTACCCATGGCCAGGGACGATACCTTTCCCTCACTGCCCATTGAGTCAATGTTGTGGAGCCGGGTACAGATCTTGAGAGTGGCGCTGTACGTGTTCTGCCAACTCCAAGGATTGCAGGAATCAAGTCTGTCCACATTGACTCCTCCTCCTACTCCAGTTCCTCAGAATCATCGCTGCAGGAGCCGTCACGGTCTACCTCCACATGGACCCGTGAACGCTTACCTGATGCGACCGATATGAGCACAGCCATGGCCAAACGTCAACAGGCCGTCCTGAAATTAATTTACATGGGGAATCGAAGCCACACAGCGCAGGAGCTCTGGAATGCCATCAAGCAGGAGAGCGACGTGTGGTTTTTGCCAGCGAATCTCCAGCCAGGCTTGGTAGTGTGTGACAATGGCCGAAATCTGGTGGCAGCTCTGGGCCTTGGCAACCTCACTCACATACCATGTCTGGCACATGTGCTCAACTTGGTCGTGCAGAGTTTTTTGAGGGACTATCCGGATCTTGATGCACTGCTGCACAAGGTCCGCCTAGAGTGCGCTCACTTGCGACGTTCCAGAATGGCCAGATCGCGCATTGCAGCTCTGCAACGCAGATTTCGCCTTCCTGAACATCGCATCATATGTGACGTACCCACCAGATGGAATTCCACGTTACATATGTTGGAGCGGTTGTGTGAGCAGCAGCCAGCAGTAATGGAGCATCAGCTGCAACAGGCGCAATCAACTCGCAATTTGCGCCGTTCACACTTCACCACTACTGAGTGGGCCTCTATGAAGGACATCTGCCACGTTTTGCGTGCGTTTGATGAGTCAACGCGGATGGCGAGTGCAGATGATGCACTAGTCAGCCTGACTGTCCCCCTTATCTGCCTGCTTCAAAAAACACTGCAAGCAGTAAGGGATGAGGTTTTGGAAGAGGTGGAGGATGAAGAGTCACAAATTCCATCACCTCGACAGTCAGCGCAACGTGGTTCCTCACAAAGGGCTGGGCAGGGCTCACTTTGTGAGGAGGATGAGGAGGAGTCAATGGAGGAGGAAGACATCGCTCCAGAGGGAGGTACACAACGCTCTAGTCAGTATGTAGAGCGAGAGTGGGGTGATGCAGAGCAGGCAGAGATGACGCCTCTTGCAGGGGACAGCGTTTCTTGGCCAGTTGGGAGTCTGCAGCACATGGTTGATTTCATGCTGCAGTGCCTGAGAAACGACCGCCGCATCGCCCACATTCTCACCACGTCTGATTATTGGGTGTACACCCTCCTAGACCCTCGCTACCGGGACAACTTACAAAGCCTCATCACACCTTTGAACCGGGAGCGTAAAATGCGGGAGTACCAAGACACACTGGTGCAATCCATAATGTTCTCCATTCCAGCCGAGAGCACTGCTGCTGCTACTGCTTTACAAAGCAGCTCTGTGCGTCGAGGCAGTGGAGACAGCTCTGCAACAAGAGGGAGCACAAGCAGCGCCTCTGCACAGGGCAAGACCAGTATGTTCCAAATGTGGCGAAGTTTTGTGGCAGCGCCACCAATGTCTACACCATCCGAGACGGCTCCAGTCAGCAGGAGGCAACGTTTCCGTAAGATGGTGACAGACTACATGTCTTTCCCTCTCAGTGTACTCCCAGATGGCTCTTCCCCATTCAAGTTTTGGGTCTCTAAGCTGGATACATGGCCAGAGCTTAGCCAGTATGCATTGGAGGTGCTGGCTTGCCCTGCTGCCAGTGTATTATCGGAGCGCGTCTTTAGTGCCGCAGGTGGTGTACTAACAGACCGTCGCATGCGACTATCCTCCGATAATGTAGACCGGCTTACTTTTCTGAAAATGAACATGGCATGGATCTCGCCAGAATTTGTCTGTCCGTTTTCAGATTAAATAACTGGTTCGCAACGTTATCCATGTCTCCTGTTATGTTCATCTTTCTACCACCTGATCTCTACTCCCTGTGCTACAACACTGCCAGTTGCTGCTCAGAAGTGTCGTGTCCACAGACCAATACACAAGCTATAGTGTTAGTGGGGTTCAGTAACGCCAGCTGTTCCCCTGCTGTGTGTCCGGCAACAAGTCTCCTGTTCCCTACACATGCACAGAAAAACCCATGTCGAACATGCTCCAAATAGGGAAGAGCCGTCACCCTGATTGTTATGCTTAAAACAGGAAATTGTGAAGTTTTCCAGGCCTAGAATGATAAATTTTTATGACAAATATGGACAAATAATAATTTGTCATCACAGCGCATATCTGCACATGTCTATTATAAATGGTAACAAAAACTAAAACATAGTCTTCACTTTTTGAAATTAATGCATAAAAGTACATTTCATCTACTTATCAATTAATGCTTTTTAAGGAACTTTATCTGTACCTGTAAGATAATGCAGTCAATGGATGTACAAATCATAAAATCCTCATCATCATCATCACGAGTTTTATTTATGACAGACATTATAAAATACACATACTGATGCCAACTGTAACTTCACACACCATATATGAAATGGCCAGCATCTAAACCTGGTAATAATGTGCAATAATAAATTATTACATCTAGAAAGTGCATCATGCATACTGACAATAGGTAGTACTAGTTATACCTGCAAGTGCTGTTGAAACAACCACAACAGATATAAATTAATAATGGTATATAGGTATCACAGTGCATAGTTACTCATGGACAATGTCGATGTAATACTGTACCTCAATAAAGTAAGCGTCAACCATTATGCTTGTTAGTCTTGTAGATTGTTAAAGAGGGAACGGTCTTTTTTTGTTGGTCATAGGTGGAGTATTAGACAGTAAATGATTACTGCTGTCGTATTTTTGGCGTCTCTAGGGCGCAATAACGCTGCGTAACGTCACATTTTATAGAGTCATCTAATTGACACACGCTACCCTACCCTACGCGTGACAGTAGGAAGGTAGTGTTGACGGATAAAGCCTTGCGCAACCAGACATGCTTTTACCCTCTTCAACACTGTACAAGCAAAAAATGCATGATTGCAGCCGCAGACTTTATTGACGTACAGTATAACATTGAAATTACCCATCAGAGGCTGTCCACTGTCTGATACAGACATAGAATATACCTTTGCTATCCGTAGCCTTTGTTTCACCTACACTTGCAGGCACACACTTAAATTGTGACAATGCATTATGTTTTTTTAAATGGTTATTTTTTATCGTACATTATTGTGTCATCACATTGATGAGTCCATGCTGGACATGTCATACATGGTGTACAAAGTAACTATTTTATTAACTTAAATAATTGAAATGTCTGTGACTGTCACATCTAAATTGCAATGATGATGATGATAAGTGACTATTACAAAATCCATTGTCTTCACTATGTTATGGTTTAACATAGCGTTCCTTAAGCATTCTTCATAAATACAAAAATGGACTTTTATTCTTAAATTTACAACACTATATTTTGTAACCAATTTTTTGGGTGGTGTGTTGTTCCATTTCTTGTTGGCATGTGCATATATGCGTTTATATTTGCAGTGTCTTTATTTTTATTCTTGAAGTTAGGAAACATGTGTATCTTTGTACCGTGTTAGCCAGTAGATAGATAAATATTTAGACTTGAGAGTCCGCAGTGGTTGATACCTTTGAATGGATAACTGAAAAGATGGTAACAAATTGCAAGCTTTCGAGGCTACTCACGTCTCTTCATCAGGCAAAGACTAAACCAAAAAATGAAGCATCACATATTTCTATACACAACAGGACACAGGAATAGTGCAATAGGTAAGACAAGTAAGTGACGTGTAGCAGAACTGTCATTATCACAGAGGGATGAACATAAATATTGGAACAGTTCCTAGATAACGATAGAAAGTTTTATTGCCCTCTGATTGGGGTCTGGTTTTGTGTTTTCATGCCCCTGGAAGGGCAGAGACGCAGATTCCTTAATTGATATAGAATGACATAAATCCGTGTGATCTATTCATTCCATCACTTAGGTACTGCCACACTAAACAATCCCGCTAGCGATCACGATAACGACGCATACTAATGCGATCGCTAGCGGGATTGTTTCTATATCGCTAAATGCGGCCACATTTAGCGATATAGTTAACGACGCTATCGCCGTTAGCGATCTTCTTAACGACTTTAGCGGTACAAAAGTACCGCTAAATCGCTAAGAAAAGGTGCCACACAGCGATTAGATACTTACCCAGCGGGAGCGCCGACGAGAAAATAGGGTCCGGAACGATTCCAGCGACGAGCGAGATCACAGCAGGAAGCTCGTCGCTGGAAGCTGCCGCACTGAACAATATCGCTAACGGGATCGCTAAATAGTGACGTTTTTTAGCGATCCCGTTAGCGATATTCTTTAGTGTGGCATACCCTTAACAGTGTCAAAGGTCATGATGAGCTTATATTCTGAAACCTTTGTATCATTGTCATATTTGAAGTTATATTTTAATACCAGTAATTCCATATCCATCATGCTATGACCGGGCATACAAAAGTGTTTTGCCACAGGTAAATCCATTATTTTTTGTCTTATCGTGTGGCGCTGATAATTCATCCTTGTTCTCATTTTTTGGCCGGTCTCCCCTCACTTGTCCCTCCCTCACTTGTCTTACCTATTCCTGTGTCCTGTTTGTGTGTAGAAATGTGTGATTCTTCCTTTTTTTTTTTTTGTCTTAGCCTGATGAAGAGACCTGAGTAGTCTCGAAAGCTTTGAATTTGTTACCATATTTTCAGTTAGCCATTAAACGGTATCAACCACAGAGGACTTTCAAGTATAAATAATTTTCTATTCTTGGAATTGAGATTCATCATTTTATTGTCCTAGTAAAACTTCATTTATTCTTGTTTGAAGTACATACATTTGCAATGGCCACGTAACAAGGCAAGAACTCAATATTTTCTGCCTACACCCTCCTTGACCCTGGGCTTCAACAGCGCCAGTTGCTGCTCAGAAGTGTTAGATGCACAGATGAAAACAATCGCTGATGTGTTTGTGGGGTTCAGTAACGCCTGCTGTTCCCCTGCTGTGTGTCTGGCAAAAATTACTGCTGCTAACTACAACTTCAACTTCAAACGTCTCATACTAGGCCTCTGCCTACACCCTCCTTGACCCTGGGCTTCAACAGCGCCAGTTGCTGCTCAGAAGTGTTAGATGCACAGATGAAAACAATCGCTGATGTGTTTGTGGGGTTCAGTAACGCCTGCTGTTCCCCTGCTGTGTGTCTGGCAAAAATTACTGCTGCTAACTACAACTTCAACTTCAAACGTCTCATACTAGGCCTCTGCCTACACCCTCCTTGACCCTGGGCTTCAACAGCGCCAGTTGCTGCTCAGAAGTGTTAGATGCACAGATGAAAACAATCGCTAATGTGTTTGTGGGGTTCAGTAATGCCTGCTGTTCCCCTGCTGTGTGTCTGGCAAAAATTACTGCTGCTAACTACAACTTCAACTTCAAACGTCTCATACTAGGCCTCTGCCTACACCCTCCTTGACCCTGGGCTTCAACAGCGCCAGTTGCTGCTCAGAAGTGTTAGATGCACAGATGAAAACAATCGCTGATGTGTTTGTGGGGTTCAGTAACGCCTGCTGTTCCCCTGCTGTGTGTCTGGCAAAAATTACTGCTGCTAACTACAAATTCAACTTCAAACGTCTCATACTAGGCCTCTGCCTACACCCTCCTTGACCCTGGGCTACAACACAGCCAGTTGTTGCTCGGAAGTGCTGTTAGCACAGTCTACACTTGCTCCTGTGTTACTGGGGTTCAGTAATGTCAGCTGTTCCCCTGCTGTGATAACGGCAAAAAGTCCTGCTGCCTCCACCATGTTCTCTTCTCATCCCTGGGCTACAACACCGCCAGTTGTTGCTCGGAAGTGCTGTTAGCACAGTCAACACTTGCTCCTGTGTTACTGGGGTTCAGTAATGTCAGCTGTTCCCCTGCTGTGATAACGGCAAAAAGTCCTGCTGCCTCCACCATGTTCTCTTCTCATACCTGGGCTACAACACCGCCAGTTGTTGCTCGGAAGTGCTGTTAGCACAGTCAACACTTGCTCCTGTGTTACTGGGGTTCAGTAATGTCAGCTGTTCCCCTGCTGTGATAACGGCAAAAAGTCCTGCTGCCTCCACCATGTTCTCTTCTCATCCCTGGGCTACAACACCGCCAGTTGTTGCTCGGAAGTGCTGTTAGCACAGTCAACACTTGCTCCTGTGTTACTGGGGTTCAGTAATGTCAGCTGTTCCCTGCTGTGATAACGGCAAAAAGTCCTGCTGCCTCCACCCTGTTCTCTTCTCATCCCTGGGCTACAACACCGCCAGTTGTTGCTCGGAAGTGCTGTTAGCACAGTCTACACTTGCTCCTGTGTTACTGGGGTTCAGTAATGTCAGCTGTTCCCCTGCTGTGATAACGGCAAAAAGTCCTGCTGCCTCCACCCTGTTCTCTTCTCATCCCTGGGCTACAACACCGCCAGTTGTTGCTCGGAAGTGCTGTTAGCACAGTCTACACTTGCTCCTGTGTTACTGGGGTTCAGTAATGTCAGCTGTTCCCCTGCTGTAATAACGGCAAAAAGTCCTGCTGCCTCCACCCTGTTCACTTCTCATCCCTGGGCTACAACACCGCCAGTTGTTGCTCGGAAGTGCTGTTAGCACAGTCAACACTTGCTCCTGTGTTACTGGGGTTCAGTAATGTCAGCTGTTCCCCTGCTGTGATAATGGCAAAAAGTCCTGCTGCCTCCACCATGTTCTCTTCTCATCCCTGGGCTACAACACCGCCAGTTGTTGCTCGGAAGTGCTGTTAGCACAGTCTACACTTGCTCCTGTGTTACTGGGGTTCAGTAATGTCAGCTGTTCCCCTGCTGTGATAACGGCAAAAAGTCCTGCTGCCTCCACCCTGTTCTCTTCTCATCCCTGGGCTACAACACCGCCAGTTGTTGCTCGGAAGTGCTGTTAGCACAGTCTACACTTGCTCCTGTGTTACTGGGGTTCAGTAATGTCAGCTTTTCCCCTGCTGTGATAACGGCAAAAAGTCCTGCTGCCTCCACCCTGTTCTCTTCTCATCCCTGGGCTACAACACCGCCAGTTGTTGCTCGGAAGTGCTGTTAGCACAGTCAACACTTGCTCCTGTGTTACTAGGGTTCAGTAATGTCAGCTGTTCCCCTGCTGTGATAACAGCAAATAAGTCCTGCTGCCTCCACCCTGTTCTCTTCTCATCCCTGGGCTACAACACCGCCAGTTGTTGCTCGGAAGTGCTGTTAGCACAGTCAACACTTGCTCCTGTGTTACTGGGGTTCAGTAATGTCAGCTGTTCCCCTGCTGTGATAACGGCAAAAAGTCCTGCTGCCTCACCATGTTCTCTTCTCATCCCTGGGCTACAACACCGCCAGTTGTTGCTCGGAAGTGCTGTTAGCACAGTCTACACTTGCTCCTGTGTTACTGGGGTTCAGTAATGTCAGCTGTTCCCTGCTGTGATAATGGCAAAAAGTCCTGCTGCCTCCACCCTGTTCTCTTCTCATCCCTGGGCTACAACACCGCCAGTTGTTGCTCGGAAGTGCTGTTAGCACAGTCAACACTTGCTCCTGTGTTACTGGGGTTCAGTAATGTCAGCTGTTCCCCTGCTGTGATAACGGCAAAAAGTCCTGCTGCCTCCACCATGTTCTCTTCTCATCCCTGGGCTACAACACCGCCAGTTGTTGCTCGGAAGTGCTGTTAGCACAGTCAACACTTGCTCCTGTGTTACTGGGGTTCAGTAATGTCAGCTGTTCCCCTGCTGTGATAACGGCAAAAAGTCCTGCTGCCTCCACCATGTTCTCTTCTCATCCCTGGGCTACAACACCGCCAGTTGTTGCTCGGAAGTGCTGTTAGCACAGTCTACACTTGCACCTGTGCTACTGGGGTTCAGTAATGTCAGCTGTTCCCTGCTGTGATAACGGCAAAAAGTCCTGCTGCCTCCACCCTGTTCTCTTCTCATCCCTGGGCTACAACACCGCCAGTTGTTGCTCGGAAGTGCTGTTAGCACAGTCTACACTTGCTCCTGTGTTACTGGGGTTCAGTAATGTCAGCTGTTCCCCTGCTGTGATAACGGCAAAAAGTCCTGCTGCCTCCACCATGTTCTCTTCTCATCCCTGGGCTACAACACCGCCAGTTGTTGCTCGGAAGTGCTGTTAGCACAGTCTACACTTGCTCCTGTGTTACTGGGGTTCAGTAATGTCAGCTGTTCCCCTGCTGTGATAACGGCAAAAAGTCCTGCTGCCTCCACCATGTTCTCTTCTCATCCCTGGGCTACAACACCGCCAGTTGTTGCTCGGAAGTGCTGTTAGCACAGTCTACACTTGCTCCTGTGTTACTGGGGTTCAGTAATGTCAGCTGTTCCCCTGCTGTGATAACGGCAAAAAGTCCTGCTGCCTCCACCCTGTTCTCTTCTCATCCCTGGGCTACAACACCGCCAGTTGTTGCTCGGAAGTGCTGTTAGCACAGTCTACACTTGCTCCTGTGTTACTGGGGTTCAGTAATGTCAGCTGTTCCCCTGCTGTGATAACGGCAAAAAGTCCTGCTGCCTCCACCCTGTTCTCTTCTCATCCCTGGGCTACAACACCGCCAGTTGTTGCTCGGAAGTGCTGTTAGCACAGTCTACACTTGCTCCTGTGTTACTGGGGTTCAGTAATGTCAGCTGTTCCCCTGCTGTGATAACGGCAAAAAGTCCTGCTGCCTCCACCCTGTTCTCTTCTCATCCCTGGGCTACAACACCGCCAGTTGTTGCTCGGAAGTGTCATTGGCACGGGTACTCACTACTGCCCAGACTGGTTACAGCACGCCATCTGTTTCCTGTCAGTGTAAACGTCACTTAGCTTCCAATAAGTTGTCCTGTCGTGTTGCGGTCGGGTTAGCCGACTCTATGGTGCTTGGAGTTTAGGTGCTTCCTATGTGTGCTGCGGGATATGCAAATAAAGGCTGTTTCCGTTGTGACAATAGGACAATCACCCACTGTAGTACTGTGGGATTCGGTAACTGCGGCCGGCTCGCGGCCTGTCATCTTAAATTTCCATGGGTACCTTCTGCTACCCATCCGGGTTCCAGTACCGTCAGCTGGTTCTCCGCAGTGCCTTTAGCCTAGGTGCCTCCATGTCGGTATCCGAGTTCCAGCAACGTCTGCTGGTCCTTGGTAGTGCTTTGGAGCACAGGTACCTCCTGCTTAGTAACTGTGTCCCAGTAACGTCAGCTGGTCCTCGGTTGTGCCATTGGCTCTTTTCCTTCTGCTGCCCCTCCGGGTTCCAGCACAGTCAGCTGGTCCTCGTTACTTGCATTGGCTCTTGTACCTTCTGCTACCCGTCCGGGTTCCAGTACCGTCAGCTGGTTCTCCGCAGTGCCTTTGGCCTAGGTGCCTCCATGTCGGTATCTGAGTTCCAGCAACGTCTGCTGGTCCTTGGTAGTGCTTTGGAGCACAGGTACCTCCTGCTTAGTAACCGTGTCCCAGTAACGTCAGCTGGTCCTCGTTTGTGCCATTGGCTCTTTTCCTTCTGCTGCCCCTCTGGTTTCCAGCACAGTCAGCTGGTCCTCGTTACTTGCATTGGCTCTTGTACCTTCTGCTACCCGTCCGGGTTCCAGTACCGTCAGCTGGTTCTCCGCAGTGCCTTTGGCCTAGGTGCCTCCATGTCGGTATCCGAGTTCCAGCAACGTCTGCTGGTCCTTGGTAGTGCTTTGGAGCACAGGTACCTCCTGCTTAGTAACCGTGTCCCAGTAACGTCAGCTGGTCCTCGGTTGTGCCATTGGCTCTTTTCCTTCTGCTGCCCCTCCGGGTTCCAGCACAGTCAGCTGGTCCTCGTTACTTGCATTGGCTCTTGTACCTTCTGCTACCCGTCCGGGTTCCAGTACCGTCAGCTGGTTCTCCGCAGTGCCTTTGGCCTAGGTGCCTCCATGTCGGTATCCGAGTTCCAGCAATGTCTGCTGGTCCTTGGTAGTGCTTTGGAGCACAGGTACCTCCTGCTTAGTAACCGTGTCCCAGTAACGTCAGCTGGTCCTCGGTTGTGCCATTGGCTCTTTTCCTTCTGCTGCCCCTCCGGGTTCCAGCACAGTCAGCTGGTCCTCGTTACTTGCATTGGCTCTTGTACCTTCTGCTACCCGTCCGGGTTCCAGTACCGTCAGCTGGTTCTCCGCAGTGCCTTTGGCCTAGGTGCCTCCATGTCGGTATCCGAGTTCCAGCAACGTCTGCTGGTCCTTGGTAGTGCTTTGGAGCACAGGTACCCCTGCTTAGTAACCGTGTCCCAGTAACGTCAGCTGGTCCTCGGTTGTGCCATTGGCTCTTTTCCTTCTGCTGCCCCTCCGGGTTCCAGCACAGTCAGCTGGTCCTCGTTACTTGCATTGGCTCGTGTACCTTCTGCTACCCGTCCGGGTTCCAGTACCGTCAGCTGGTTCTCCGCAGTGCCTTTGGCCTAGGTGCCTCCATGTCGGTATCTGAGTTCCAGCAACGTCTGCTGGTCCTTGGTAGTGCTTTGGAGCACAGGTACCTCCTGCTTAGTAACCGTGTCCCAGTAACGTCAGCTGGTCCTCGGTTGTGCCATTGGCTCTTTTCCTTCTGCTGCCCCTCCGGGTTCCAGCACAGTCAGCTGGTCCTCGTTACTTGCATTGGCTCTTGTACCTTCTGCTACCCGTCCGGGTTCCAGTACCGTCAGCTGGTTCTCCGCAGTGCCTTTGGCCTAGGTGCCTCCATCTCGGTATCCGAGTTCCAGCAACGTCTGCTGGTCCTTGGTAGTGCTTTGGAGCACAGGTACCTCCTGCTTAGTAACCGTGTCCCAGTAACATCAGCTGGTACAAGGTTGTGCTACAAATACAAGATACAGAACAAGAGACACAAGAACAATAAGCAGAAGATCTAAAAGCAGAAGAACATGAAGTATAAGACCAAAATGAAGAGCAAAATATATGCTCTAAATTATAAGCAGAAGAAGACTAAGCAGTGTATGGGGGTGAGTCCGTTCCTCCTCGTGGTGCCCCTGGAAAATGCCTGCTGCTGCAGGCTAAACGGAACACGGACAAATACTGTTGTAATTTAAATCTTTTGTGACAGCAAGAACGGAAGGATGAAAAATTCATACTTTGACAGATTACAAGTACAGGATTCTCTGTCACAAATCAGAATATGATGAAGAAGATGAAGTACAATATGAATAAGAATAATAGTTTAATAAGAAGAATCTGAGTAATGTTAACAAAAAGATGAATAGCAAGAAGTTTAAGAAGAAGATAAAGAAGGTGAAGATGAAGAATAATTTGATGAAAAAGATGATGCTGCTGAAGATTATGAAGGAGAAAGTGTGTGAAAAGTTAAAAAGGTGAAGAGCATGGAAGTTGTGAAATATACATATTTGCCAAAATAGAAAAAACGTTAACAACATTGTCAATTTCTTCGTCAATCCGAACATCTTTAAAAAAAAAAATATTTATGCTATTCCATTTGATTGGGTTAAACATCTATGCCTTTAATGTCTCCTCAACCTTCCACAGTACATTGTATATTACTCTTTGTTGTTTTCCTTCATGTACAATTAACCAACAAGGCAAGAATGGGGTTTTTTTAATTCCGATATTTTGTTCCCATAGACTTACATGGGACTTCCGGTATCGGTATCGGGTATTGCCGATATTTTAATGGTATCGGCGATACCATTCCGATTCCGATACTTTTGGATATCGGAAAGTATCGCTCAACTCTACTGAAGACATGAAATTGCCCTCCGCCCTGGAATCCACACAAACCTCTACTGCATGAGTGGATGGTCTTATCGTGAGTGTCCCCTTGAAGGACAATTTGGAAGAAAACGCCCCTGTGTCTAGTAAGCCTCCTCCTATGGCAATTAGACTAGGTCGTTTTCCCGACCGCTGAAGACATTTGGTGGCAAAATGTCCTGACTTCCGGCAGACATGGCAAACCATGGGTGTATGAGCGATCGGGGACTTGGATCCCGCTCGAGAAATCTCCATGGCATCTTAGGACCTTGATGCCTGATCCGAAGATTCCAGAGGTCTGGTGAAATTAGGAGCCAGCCGAAACCTCTGCCGATACTGGGCTCGCTCCAACCTTCGCTCGGAGAAATGAAGGTCAATATGAGTAGAGACGAATGTTAGCTCCTCTAGTGTGGCCGGAATTTCCCTAGTGGCCAGAGTGTCTTTTACATGGTCAGCCAGCCCCCTCAAAAAGACCAGGATGAGGACTTTATCCGGCATCTCCAGATGAGAAGCTAAAGTCCGGAAGTGGATGGCAAATTGACTGACCATGGACGAGCCCTAAGTCAATGCCAGCAGTTGGAGCACCGTATAGTGGGTGACTCACGGTCCCAAGAAGACCTGCTTCAGAGTGCTCAAAAACCATGGAGCACGCTGCACCACATGATATTCGTGCTCCCACAGAGACGGAGCCCACTCCAATGCCCGGTCCGACAACAGGGAAATAATAAACCCTACTTTAGCCCACTCTGAGGGGAAAAGTGCAGCCAGTAGCTCAGGTGTATCACACACTGGTTCACGAATCCCCTACATGACTTGCTATCACCTGAGAACCTCTCAGGCAGCGGGAGGCGGGATAAGGTCGGAACAGGGGTGGCAGCGGACATACGCGCTGCAACCTCACTAGCTGCCTGAACAGCTGCTGCAGTCACATCCACAGCTGAGGCTGTACGCTAGAGAGCTGACAACTTGCCCTCGAGCTGCTGGATGTACCACTGTAGTCGCTGTTCATCCGCCATTACTAGCCAGACCCTGCCACTAGTATAATGTTAGGGTGGCGGAACACACCAAATTAAATATATATAATAATAATGTGTGTTTGCAAACTGGGGTCCACCATGCAGAGATAGAACCTGCTGCTAAGCAATGGCGGAACTAGCAGGCGGTTGAATGCCGACAACACGCGGGTTAGATGTCACCCGGTATGAACAGCGGCGAACTCTGTTACTTCACAGAGCCACCGCAAGAAAGTAATAGAACGCTGTTCCCTGTTACACATCATAGGACACAGCTGATATGGAGTCTCTAGGCTCAACCTCTAGAACACGGGGACTTGATTCTGACCGGACCCACAATGCGCCCGGCATCGCACTAGCGATGCCACTAGTTGGCGCTCAGTGGAAGCAAACACAGCTAACTAAAAAACAAGAGCAAAAAGCTCAACTGACCACAGAGCGGTACCAAAAGGTGTGTGCCAGAACATGTGGATTGACTGTGCCCTGTAAACAGGAAGCTAAAAAAAATAAAAAATAAAGATTATTAAGTGCTAAGAAGCACATGTGGCCGAGACAGGCGCTAGGTGAATCAGAGTAAAATCCTGCCTGACTAAGGAATACTAGACGGTCATACACGCCGACAGTGCGGCAGGTTCTCAACCCAAACACCCATGCATACACAGAGTGGTAGCTTATCCACTCGCTCACACACCGTGCGACCCTTTTATAACTGCAGTCTTCCAGGACCTTGTTGATGGCCCAATCCGAATTGCTTGAGGACCTGAGCATGTGACCTCCGACCACCAATGAGCAGTCGTCTCACGAGCATGCTCAGATGAAGAAAAGCAGGACTTAGTCCCAGGAACATCTGCTCGCCGCTGACTAATGCTAGTTTCTATAGCTGAACCTGGGGCGGCAGCAGCAACCAAACACATAGCATTAGCCTGAGCAAGATGCTGGGACCGACGTCTCCGCTGAGCAGGATCCTCTGCGGCTGAAGAAGAATGGGAGACCGCAGAGGGCATGGCTCAAGTTTCCCCTGTGCAGCAGCGGGATCTCGACGCCTAACACAGGGGCTCTCCAAACGCGACATGGCTTTTGATCTCAATTACAGCCAATTTTGGTTTGAAAAAGTCAAACGGCGCTTTTTTCCTTCCGAGCCCTGCCATGCGCCCAAGCAGTGGTTTTCCCCCACATATGGGCTATGGAGTACTCAAGAGAAATTGCACAATAACTTTATCTGTCAATTTTCTCCTTTTACCCTCGTGAAAATAAAGACATTTTTTGTAAAATATTTTAGTGACTAAAAAGTTAAATGTTCATTTTATGCTACATAATATTATAAATTACCTCACCATCTGATCTGTCTCATAATGATATGCAATATACTCTTTACATTGTAATTTCACAAATGAGCTGCGGTATCAACCACTGAGGACTCTCAATTCTAAATATTTTACAAATGAGCTGGTAGCTAAGCAAAAATTGCTCTATTGCTGCAAACCCTAGCTTAATTCAAGTGTGCAAACATTGTTCTGACAAGTTTAACCTTGTTCCAGTAGTCCTATTTTATTTTAAATGTTGCAAGATTAAACAGAGGATGTGTGCCATGCTGCGAACAAGTGTTACTTTGACAAACTGCATGGCAGGGACAATGTTTCTGTCATTGTCACTTATTAGGTTGCCCAGTTGTGGTTAACTAGAAGTCATCCTGAGTGACATTTGATGCAATACTATGCCCTATTGCTGGAGGGACAAGGACGTATCCACTGAAAGGGATGTGAATTAAGTGATTAAACATCGCCTGCTGTTGATGAATCAACAGTAAACTATGATCTGCCTTTAGTTTGTATGTTGTTTGTATGTTTGTTTGTAGTTTTTATGTTTAGTTTGTATGTTGCCGCCATGCAAAACATTGATTTAATAGGGTTTAAAATACATGTTAAGTCTCTAGTCTGCTGTCGATGATGAAGTGCCACTTGCTGTGCAAAGTCAATTTTAAGGAGTGGACCACAGTCTCTGCAATGTGAAATCTTCACGTGAGACTGAGCACACATAATTGTTTCTCAAAAAGAAATACAATCCAGGTTTCTTGGCATTGAATGCGGTGAATTTGGACACATTGTTGTTCATTTTCAAAGATAAAACCAAAAAGCAAAAACTCGGATCCTAAAATGTAACTTTTAATAGACAAAGTTAAAAATTGTTCAAAAAGGACAACAATATAATTAAAATAAATATAGCAAAATATGTGCCTAATAGGCCCTACAAAGTAACTCCAATAAGCCCTGCCCAGCAGTGGAGGTTGGCACCCTACTTTTCTGCGGTTGGCGCCCCCACTCCTCGGTGGCTTACCTTGTAAACCCTAGTACTCCCTGCAATGCGGAAATACTAAAGAACCCTAGGTGCTCTCTATAAAATGACCCTGCCTGGCAGTGGAGGTTGGCACCCTAAGTTACTACGGTTGGCGCCCCCACTCCTCGGTGGCTATCCCTAGGGTCCCTAGTTGTCCCTGTGATAGAGACAGTAAAAGGAGTTGTCCTAGCACACCCAAATAACCATCACCAAGAAACAAATATTAGTTATCAAAAAATAATAATCCTATAGTCAATAACAATAGGTATAAGTGGGTGTGGAGAAGAATTTTTTGTCCTAATGTTAATATATATCTTATAGATTATCTTATAGATTATAGATCTTTAAACCAGGGTAATTAATATGGAGCTCATATTAATATGTTTGCTCCAATATAGTGTATAAAGATGAATGAATCACTTGATGATCAATGAATCAAATGCTCTATGCCATATAATAATGTGGCCATAAAAATGCAGCTTATATATTAGCTACTCAAAAAAGAAGAAAATTCTTCACTGAATATAAAGAACTCATAGACATCCATCTACCCAGGCATAATATACACAAGAAATAAGGAAACAATCACCTAGTAATAAGTAAATAAAGTGCACTATGCAATGAAATGACTGAATGATCATTAGCGAATATAATAACTAGAAAAGTCACACAATGGGACTGATATCATCCAGAGTATATATAGATCATATAAAGTGCATGTTAATCTCAAAGAGCAGGAATACTCATCTCATGGTGGCAATGTTTCAGTCCAAGGGATACCAAGCGGCCATATTAGGCACATATTTTGCTATATTTATTTTAATTATATTGTTGCCCTTTTGAACAATTTTTAACTTTGTCTATTAAAAGTTACATTTTAGGATCTCAGTTATTGCTTTTTGTTTTGTTTTTTTGTGTAGGATCCTGCGGGATCAATTCTTGGTTTTTCCAGTTTCAAAGATATACAGTAGATGATTGAATGCATTTTTCTTGAACAAACAATGACTAACTGACTATTATTTATTATTATTTATTTATTATGCTTTACTTATACAGTAAGCCATGCTATATGCTAAATGAGACACACAATTCAAGGTTTTCTAACAGCAGAGATAATTGACATTGCACGTGGAAAACAAAAATTTGCTTTTGCATTTTGTTTTCAACAAAACCCTATTGTAAAAAAGTGGCACCACAAGTCACTATTCCCATCACAATTTTATTGTATTTTCATAGTGACATTTTACTTGATTGTTACTTCGCCGTGTCCGATGTTCTGTAGAATATGATGGCGATAAATAAAAAAATAAATAGCCTAATGACTTGTCAGACATGTTATTTAAACATCATATAAGCTAGAAGCTTTGTTGTTTGGCACAGCATGACCGCTTTTTTATTTTACTGATTTCTAGTGTTTAGATAGGTAACTGGTAACACCCACTTTACATCTTTCATGAAATATTTCACAATTTAATATCCCTTTATAGATAATAATAATAATATAGTATGTCTTTTGAAAGTTGTATTATTACATTGTAAATCTGATCCTGAGTTTACTCATAATTCACTTTAAAAAAATGAAATTTTTAATTAACCTACAAAAATATATAATTAAGAAGATAGATTTGATTAGATATTTAAACATCAAAACTCTTCTTAATTCCGAAAATGCAAAATCTAATAGTTAAAATAAATTATTACCCATATTTTACTTTTGTGAATAAATAAAATTGAAACCAATGTTCTAAATGTTTTATGAAGCCAAAGTATAATTTGCATATTTGAATTTGTATGCCTTTACTTAAATGTGAAAAATTTACTTCAGTAGCATTAAAGATAAGAAAAAACGTAATAACGATAATTAATTTAATAATCTTTTGATGGAATCTCAATGATTTACAAATCCAATTGTGTGAAAGGAGTTACATTTTGTTAACTCAAACAAAACAGTACCCTAAAACAATTTTTGTATTAAGTTTTGAAAATGTAATTCAATGCAATAATGATAATTGACCAACCTTGCAAAGTGAATGGCAGAACGATACTGAAATGTTGTAATTCTCATGCACTACAGGAGGCATAGGGTTATCCAAATCCCACCGGCACTCAAATAAATTGATGAAATGACTGGGAAGGCCTAATTAAAGCTGTTCAGCTCAAATGTATTGATGTATTACATCTATTACGGCTCGGTTCAATAGGTCTCCCAGTGAATACTGCCACAGCCGGTAAAGCAAACTAAACAGACTAAATAAATAATGCACAGAATACGAAGGAATCCAAAAAAATAAAGAATATAGGACATTTCTTGACTTAAATGCCTTTACTGATAAAAATATACACATATGCAATAACATAAATAATCAGAGATGTATTTCACTATACAATATGCTAAAATAGTAGTAGATAGAGTTGAGCGAAACAGGTCGGTCAGATTCAAAAGTCACCGACTTTCGACAAAGTCGGGTTTCGTTGGCTGAAACCCGACCATAGCGTGCAGTCGGCCATGTGGTCATTGACCCCAGCGCCCAAGTCGGTTTTCCCATAATGCTGCAGGCGCCAAGGACGTACACTGTTGGCAACGATATGACATGGGCAGCGTCCACCGCCATCTAAGAGAAGGGCATAGCAGTGATTGGCTTGCTTTGGGGGGCATCATAGTGTCTATAAAAGCCCTGAGCGCCGACCTCCATTTTACTTCTGCCGATATTAACAGTAGGGAGAGGTTGCTGACGCTGTTTATCAGTAGGGAGAGAGTTAGGGCTGGAAAGAGAAGTTCTTCTGTGCTTCTGCTGATAGCAATTGTGCTGTACAGTTAGTGTGCAGTGACAATTGAGGATTTTCTTGTGTGCAGCAGCGCTGGTTATTAGGCTGCCTGATAGCTGTATTGCTGTGTGTACACTGCTGTGCAGACTGCTTTTTACACAGCACTAATACTTTTAATTTTTTTTCTGCACAGTTACTGACCGTTCATTTTTCTCCCACACCGTATAGAGCTGTACGCTCCTCACACACAGCCGCGTACCTGTTGGTATCACGGACAAATACATGCTGACTATCTGTATGTGACTCCGGAAAGATATACGGAGATTGCAATTTTCCCCTACACCGTATACAGCTGTCCGCTTCTGAGACAGTACCGTATATCTGCTCTTTGTATTACGGTCAAATCCATACTGAGTGATCGTCTATGTGTGACTCCGGAAATATATACGGAGATTTCAATTTTCCCCTACACTGTAAACAGCTGTCCGCTTCTGATACAGTACCGTACATCTACTCTTTGCATTACGGTCAAATCCATACTGAGTGAGCTTCTGTGTGTGATTTCGGAAATATATACGGAGATTGCAGTTTTCCCCTACAACGTACACAGCTGTCCTCTTCTGATATAGTACCGTATATCTGCTCTTTGTATTACTGTCAAATCCATACTGAGTGAGCGTCTGTGTGTGACTTCGGAAATATATACGGAGATTTCAATTTTCCACTACACCGTATACAGCTGTCCGCTTCTGATACAGTATCGTATATCTGCTCTTTGTATTACGGTCAAATTCATACTGACTGAGCGTCTGTGTGTGAAACCGGAAATATATACGGAGATTTAAATTTTCCCCTAAGCCATATATAGCTGTACGCTCCTCATACAGTACCATATATCTGCTGGTATTTTTGGTACATTTTCCCAAACATGAGGAAGTATGGTGGAAGAGGCCGTGGACGTGGGCGAGAGGGGAAAGCTGGGAATGATGGTGGTGGTGCATCTGCTGGTAGTGCCAAAAACTCAATAGCACCTAAGTCAGGAGGTGTTGAGCCTGTGTCATCGTCTGGCTCCAGAAGGCCTGGAAGGCTCCCTTTTCTTGGAGTAGATAAACCGCTTTTAAAGCTGGAGCATCAGGAACAGGTTTTGGCTTACATTGCCGTAACAGCCTCCATCTCTATCGCCTCCTCTTCTGAAGTTTCAAAAAATGCAAGCACTGAGTCGTCGGTGCAGGCTCTAGGTCAGGAACAACACCTTTCCTTGTGTCCTTCACTCCCACCAAAAGTGAAGGATGTGACAGGCCACACTTCAGATTACTCCCTGGAGCTCTTTTCACATACCATGCCTGGGTTATCAAGTCAAATCCTGAATTCCCCACACCAAGAAGAATATGACATGGAGTGCACTTATGCACAGCCACTGCTAGATGATTCTGCTGGTACATTCACCCAGAGCACTGCATTGCCCTCACAGTCTAGTGAGCCAGAATCTGACCCTGATGAGACTCAGGTGCCCCTTCCCGCACACTATACCACCTTACATGGTGACACAGAGGAAGGTGCAGATGAAATTGAAGAGGAGGTGATGGATCACCAAGTTGTTGACCCTGATTGGCATCCATTGGGGGAAGAGTGTGCCGCTGGCAATAGCTCAGAAGAGGAGGATCCGCGGCAGGCATTGGTATCGCAGCTGCGGTTATCTGGTAGGCATGTAGTAGTCCAAAAATGTGTTAAAAAAAGAAAAAGAGTTGCAGGACAGCTTGGCCAGATGGTCAAGTTAGCACAGCGTGCAAGCCCTGAAAATTTATCCCATAGTAGGAAGAGGGCAGTGTGTCACTTTTTTGACCAAAATCCTATTGATAAGGCAAAGGTTATCTGTAAGGAGTGCGGAAGGACCTTTAGCTGAGGGAAAAATCTCTGAAAATTGAATACTAGTTACATGCTTAGACATTTAAACACCATGCACTTGCAAGCGTGGACAAACTACAAAACCTCACTGGCTTTGAACGCCTACATTGCCAAGCTGATCTCATTAGAGATGATGCCTTTCCGTTTAGCTGAAAGCGAAGCGTTCTGAGAGCTCATGGCCTACGCTGTCCCACACTATGGCCTACCCAGTTGGCACTTCTTTTCTAGAAAAGCCATCCCTGCCCCTGCATGTGAAAGACCACATTTTCCATGCACTCAAACAATCAGTGAGTGGAAAGGTGCACCTCACAACAGATGCATGGGCCAGTAGGCATGGCCAGGGCCGTTACATGTCCATCACTGCACACTGGTTTAATGTGGAGGATGCAGGGTCCACAGGGGACAGCGACGGTGGGACAGTGCTGCCTAGCCCATGGTATAGGCAACAGTTGGCTGTAGGCGTTCGACCCTCCTCTTCCTCCAGAAGCAAAAGCTCATCGACAGAGCGCAGTCACATAAGCACTCCATCCGCAGCTGCCAATGTTGCTCATGAGGTGTCCCACTATTGATCAGCTAGTGGTAAGCGTCAGCAGGCTGTTTTAAATATGATGTCTTTGGGCGACAGAGACACCGTGGAGTTACTGGCCGACTACTTGCAGCGAGAAACAGAGTCATGATTGGGCAGCCTACATCTTGAGCCAGGCAAGGTAGTCAGTGATAACGGCTGTAATTTTGTGGCGTCCATAGCCCTAGCAAAACTCAGACACATACCTTGCCTGGCTCACACCTTGAACCTGGTGGTGCAGTGCTTCATAAATAATTATCTGGAGTTACCAGCCCTGCTCCATAAGGTGCGATGACTGTGCTCGCACATCCGTTGCTCGCCCCTAGACTCCAGTCATATGCAGAGGCTGAAGCGATCACTCCACCTCCCCAAGCACCACCTAAAAACAGACGTTGCAACAAGGTGGAATTCCACCATGCACATGGTTGAGAGGCTGTGCGAACAGAGGCAGGCTGTAATGCATTTGTGGGAGGATGCACAGGCAGGCAGTTTGAGGGTGGACATGGAGTTGTCGGGTGTGCAGTGGTCAAAGCTGAAAGACCTCTGTAAAGTCCCTCAGTGTTTTGAGGAATGCACACGGCTGGTAAGCGCAGACGACGCCATCATAAGCATGAGCATCATACTTAAGCGTCTGCTCATGCAAACTTTGACACACATTAAGGATCAGGCGTCTGCAGCAGAGGAGGAGGAGGAGGGAAGCCTTGATGACAGTCAGTCATTGTCTGCTCAGAGAACTATCCTGGACCAGGTGGAGGAAGAATAGGTAGAGGAGGAGGAGGACGAGTGGGATGATTATTTTGGGGAGAATGATGCTTCTCAGGAGCAATAGAAAATGTTGGCTTGACAGGGTCAGGTACAGGGTTTGTGCGTGAATAGAGGGATGCGTGTTATGATTTGGTAGGCGATGAAGTCAGGAGCAAAAAACAGCAAAGGCAGCCAAACATTCAGAGAGGTTGGGAACTAATGGGTTGCAGATCCCTAAGCTAACCGCACAACTAGAAGCAGCCATGGGACTTACCTATGTTTACGTAGACGCCTCGTCACAGCCGGAGAGATTAGCTACACCTGAAGATAGAAACAGGAAAGCTAACTGCCCCAGAGTAGAGCCCCAAAGGAAAAGGTAGCCCCCAAACAAATAATGGCGGTTAGACAAGAAGAAACACAAACGCAGGCAGAAAATAGAGTGAGCTAACGCTAGGGCCAAATACTGCCGACATAGGACAGGACAGGACAGAATACTAACTGCAACCCGGCAAAACCCTAGAAAATTCCAACACTTCTGATTTAAAAAAAAATGCTGAGACCACACGATCTCACCACCCGCTAAATCAGATCTCTGGTGTGACCAAGCGGCTAACCCGCAGCCTCTCAAATAGCAGGGACAGAGCAATGGAACAAATAAACAGTGGCTACTGAAAAACAAAGAGTAGCACAGGCCCCTGGAGGGGAACCCGGCTAACCTCCCACAAAAGTGCAGACAAAAAATGGAATTTGCAAACACGATAGAAACAAGCTGAAAATATCTTATCTGAAAGAAGCAGATGAAGGCAAGACACCAGCTGACTTCCAAATGAACCAGGAAACAACAATTGATCACCGGCGAGGATTATGGGAAGGCAGCTCACTTATATCAGCCCAGTCAGTCTCTCTTGATTGCCAGTCATCGCTCGCAGGTAATGGACTTCTACTATTCAACACTGGTTCAATACCCTCAGCAACCATTAGATGGAGCCCCAACTCAGAAGTCATTTCCATCATGCTCACAACAGATGTGGATTTGGCAAAAAGTACTCCTCCACCAACCACTGGCAGTGCATCATTGACACCTGGAACATTGGCCCACATGTGTGATTATGTCTTGCGGATACTAAAAATTGACCCCCGCATTACCAAAATTATGAAGGATGACGACTACTGATTGGCCAGCATCCTCGTTCCACGCTATAAAGGCAAATTAAAGAACATCATGCCACAGGAGAACCTAGAGCTAATATTGGCGAACAAACAAGCAGCTCTTGTTTGTTAGAGGCATTCCCAGCACACAGCAGCTGTGCAGGTTCTACCATTAGCCGTACTGGGCCAAATGGAAGAGGTGTTCGTGGTGCACACAGCCGAACTGGAATTGTAGACAGGGGTTTCATGAACATGTTGTGGTCTGATTTCTCGAGTAACGTTCACACGACTGGTAATACTGAATCGATTGCAACAGACAGGAGACAACAGTTGTCAACTATGGTTCAAAATTACCTCTCCTCCCCTATCGATGTTCTCCCTCACAGTTCATTCCCCTTTGAAAACTGGGCCTGTAAACTGGACACCTGGCCTGAATTGGCACAATATGCCTTACAGGAGTTAGCTTGCCCTGCTGGTAGTGTGCTATCACAAAGAGTCTTCAGTACAGCTGGATCAATCCTGACAGAAAGAAGGACCTGGCTGTCGACCCAAAATGTTGCTGATCTCACCTTCATTAAAATGAACCATGCCTGGGTTTCAAAGCATTTTGTACCACCTTCCCCAATGACACATAGGTTGCCAGCAAAATGGCAATCTTTGTCCTCCTCTTCCTCCGACTTCTCCAATTCATCCATTTGCAGCTACTGAACATCCAGCTTACACCTCAACATTTGCCAGTTTTTCCACCTCCCTAACTGGGCTGTACCCCCCCAGGGCCAGGGTCAGCACCTGGCGCACCCGGGCAGGTGTCGGTGCCCTGAGAAGGTGGGGTGTTGTGAATGTGTTAGAAATGAATTCTGAGCAGAAGCTCCCTCTGGTGGTTGCAAATAGTGCTGAACCATTCAATGAAGATTTTGAAGATTGGCAATCAGGAGTTACAGACTGGTCTTATATAAGGGAGGTTCCCTCCCACCAGGGTTGCCGGTGATCAATTGTTCTTGTCTCAACCTTGGTTCCTGGTTCTCTTGGAAGCTTGCTGAGTCTTGCCTGCATCTTCTGCTAACAGATAAGATATTTTCTGCTTTTATTTTTGTGCTTGCTTTTTGCATTTTTTCCTGCACTTCTGTGGAGGTCAGCCAGGTCCCCTCCGGGGGCTTGTGCTCCTCTCAGTTTATCTGAGCCACTGTTATTTGTTCATTTGCCTTTTCCAGTTTTTTCAGTGGCTGCGGCTTAGTTTTGTTACACCAGAGAACTAAATTAGGTGGTAGAGGTCGTGTGATCTCAGGTGTTTTTGCAATTAGTAGAGTTGGTATTTTTTTAGGGTTTTTTTGGATTGCAGTAAGTGTCCTTCCTATCCTTTTCTTTCTAGGAAGATTGGGCCCCAACGTTTGCTCATACTATTTTCTGTCTGTGTCTGCACTACCTCTTGTCTAACCGCCATTATATGTTTGGGGGCTTCCTATGTTCTTTGGGGATCTGCTCCGGGGCAGAAAGTTTTCCTCTTTCTATCTTTAGGTGTAGTTAGCCTCTCAGGCTGTGACGAGGCGTCTAGGACCAACGTAGGTACACTCCACGGCTGCCTTTAGTTGTGGTGGTTAGTCAGGGTACTGCAATCCAGTAGATTCCAACCTCTCTGGTGTATTGCCATTTTTGCCTGCTCTCCTCAGCTACCAAATCATAACAGTATCACCGGCCTAACTGAAAATTATATGGTACTCACAGAAGGGAAAAATAGTGTGAAAAAAAAAGTTGTCAGAGTTGTCAGAGATTTTTATTTTTTTTTTCTTTTTGTTGCATTTTTTTCCCTCTTTTTCTCTGGGTGCTGAGGATTTTTTTTTCTCTCAATGGAGTTTGCACAGTTGTCTGGCCGTGTGGATCAGCTTGCCCTGAAGTTCGGAGTATTGCTACCTATCTTGCAGGGTTGCCGGTTGTGGAACCTTTGATCCCCATGCCAGATTTGTTTTTAGGGGATCGAGCTAAATTTCTGAATTTCAAAAATAACTGTAAGTTGTTTTTTGCCTTAAAACCTAAGTCCTCAGGGAATGCAGCACAGCAGGTTCAAATTGTCATCTCTCTCC
>JARQOD010000002.1:157657671-157773050 GCA_033576555.1 Oophaga sylvatica | reverse complement strand
TTTCTATTATCTTTGGGGTTCTGCTCCGGGGCAGATAGCTTTCCTATTTCTATCTTTAGGTGTAGTTAGTTTCTCAGGCTGTGACGAGGCGTCTAGGACCAACGTAGGAACGCTCCATGGCTGCCTCTAGTTGCGGTGGTTAGTCAGGGTACTGCAATCTCATAGTTTCCAACTGCTCTGGTGTATTTCCTTTTTTACCTGCACTCCTCAGCTACCGTAACATAACAGACCATCATTTATTTTTCAGCAGGACAATGACACCAAACACACCTCCAGGCTGTGTAAGGGCTATTTGACCAAGAAGGAGAGTGATGGGGTGCTACGCAAGATGACCTGGCCTCCACAGTCACCAGACCTGAACCCAATCGAGATGGTTTGGGGTGAGCTGAACAGCAGATTGAAGACAAAAGGGCCAACAAGTGCTAAGCATCTCTGGAAACTCCTTCAAGATTGTTGGAAGACCATTTCCGGTGACTACCTCTTGAACTCATCAAGAGTATGCCAAGAGTGTGCAAAGCAGTCATCAAAGCAAAAGGTGGCTACTTTGAAGAACCTAGAATATAAGACATAATTTCAGTTGTTACACACTTTTTTGTTAAGTATATAATTCCACATGTGTTAATTCATAGTTTTGATGCCTTCAGTGTGAATGTACAATTTTCATAGACATGAAAATACAGAAAAATCTTTAAATGAGAAGGTATGTCCAAACTTTTGATCTGTACTGTACATGTTTGATATCTGTGCACTCGTACTGACCTGAGGAATAATACTGCCATGTCAGTTTTAATATACAGGCAATATGGTACATAAGAAACCAAAAACAATTGTGGAATTGTACTTTTTTGAAATTTCACCTCACTTGTAATTTTTGTCACATTTTCCAGTACACTACATAGCAAAATCAATGATGTCATTCAAAAGTTCAACTTTACCACAAATTAAAGCATCATATGGCTATGTTGACAGAAAATATATATGCATTTGTATATCAGTTCAGGAAGTTTCGTACGGCTTATAAAAATGATTAGAGTTGAGCGATACTTTCCGATATCCAAAAGTATCGGAATCGGAATGGTATCGCCGATACCCCAAAAATATCGGCGATACCCGATACCGATACCGGAAATCCAATGTAAGTCTATGGGAACAAAATATCGGAATTAAATAAAGCCCATTCTTGCCTTGTTGGTTAATTGTACATGAAGGAAAACAACAAAGAGTAATGTAGAATGTATTGGGGGAGGTTGAGGAGACATTAAAGGCATAGATGTTTAACCCAATCAAATGGAATAGCATTAATATTTTTTTTTTTAAAGATGTTCGGATTGACGAAGAAATTGACAATGTTGTTAACGTTTTTTCTATTTTGGCAAATATGTATGTTTCACAACTTCCATGCTCTTCACCTTTTTAACTTTTGACACACTTTCTCCTTCATAATCTTCAGCAGCATCATATTTTTCATCAAATTATTCTTCATCTTCACCTTCTTTATTTTCTTCTTAAACTTCTTGCTATTCATCTTTTTGTTAACATTACTCATATTGTTCTTATTCAACTATTATTCTTCTTCATATTCTACTTCATCTTCATCTTCTTCATCATATTCTTATTTTGGACAGAGATTCCTGTACTTGTAATCTGTAAAAGTATGAATTTTTAATCCTTGCGTTCTTGCTGTCACAAAAGTTTTAAATTACAACAGTATTTGTCCGTGTTGAGTTTAGCCTGCAGCAGCAGTCATTTTCCAGGGGCATGTCTGGTTGCGCAAGGCTTTATCCGGCAACACTACCTTCCTTGTGTCACGGGTAGGGTAGCGTGTGTCTATTATATGACTCTCTCTAAAATGTGACGTTACGCAGCCTTTTTCTGCCCTAGGGACGCCAAAAATACGACAGCAGTAATCATTTACTGTATAAAACTCCACCTATGAGCAACAAAACAAGCACGTTCCCTCTTCTGTTTCCTGCGCTGACATGTGAGGAAGGAAGTTTGGAGATGCTCCTGAATTCCTCCCAGGTATCCAAGCATATCGGGCCCATAGGAGAGCAGTAAAACCACCCCCGGGAACACTGACACCTTTTACATTCGTGGGGACATAATTTATGGAGCGCTACTTGCTTCGGAGTTCACAACAGACCCCGAACGGTTTACCTATCCAACTGAAGCAGAAGGACAAGATGGCGCATGGAGGAGACAAAGAGGAAAGAGGCGCGATGCTGAGCGCTGCCATAGACATGCAGCAAGAGCTATTATCAGAAGCACCATGTGACCTGAGAGTTCCTCAGGAATTTGATTCGCAGAAAATGGCTGAAGAGAGGTCAAAGCCCTTCTCTTACCAGACATTCAGAAGCTGCTGGAGTCGGCATTGCAATCGTCATTGTCTTCCATACAAAAGTCTGTACACCTGAATACCATTGCAATTACCAAGCTGCAACAGGATGTGGCGCTGCTACAACAGGAGAAGCAACTTGGCCAAGACAGAGAACAGAACCTTCAGTAGAAGTTACAAAATTTGAGAGACAAAACAGAGGACTTGGAAAATCGCTCGAGACAAAGCAATTTACGTCTCGTCGGACTGCCTGAATCGTTTAAATCAGCAGACTTACAATCCATCTGTGAGAATGATCTACCGAAAATATTGTGACTTAACTACTACTGTTGTGTGTAATGTGCACATCGTGTGGGACCGCCGCAAAACAACAACAGGCGAGGGGAGGCATCGAAACCAACGATGTACAGACCACGGCAAGTAATAATTAAGCTGTTACATTATAACGACAAAGTTTCATTGTTAAGGCCATTCAGAGAAGCGAGGCGCCCAGTGCTACTCCATGGCTATGAGATTCTGCTCTTTGATGACTTCTCAGTATCGGTGTCCAAGAAGAGGAGGGCGTTCAGTTTAATTTGCACAACATTGTTTGAGTGAGATGTTCGCTTTCAACTACTGTTCCCAGCACGTTAGCGGTTCCAAAGATCTGACGGGACATATGTCATTAATGACACACCAGAACAAGCCGAAGCAGCCTTGGAACGAAATCAACAAAGTGATAGGGAAGTACAGCGACGCAGTTCCAGGTTCTCCCCACGCAGACGACGACAAGATGGCAGTTCATGAAGGAGATCAGGAAAGATGAAAGAGATTCTCTCCACGTTAAATGACATATGAGATATATTTGCTGTTTGAGCCGTTTCTATTGGAGTTCCTTCATACCTATGCTAAAGCATGATAGTTTTGCTGCAATTTTAGATGGTTAAATTAGTTAATTGATATTAGATGTTGAAGATCTCTCATGAGAGTGGGGTCTGATAAACGTGGGACAAATGAGTTAAACATTACATATGGAGGGACAATAAGTGAAGCAGGCTATTGGGGTTTCATGCTTTGGACACATGGGGGGGTACACTGAATAGCCTGGGAGGATGGGGGTAATCTCCTCACAGGTTAGAAAAAAGGAAGTCACATAAACACAGGTAGTGGTGGAGAGACTACGACCGCTTACAGCGGTTTATTGGTAAACAAGAGTTACTAGAAAAGGGTAGCAAGGGACCTCTCTCCAATAATTAATCCTGGAATTGTCAATATATCTTGATTAGGTATTTGATATTGTGGTGCTGCTTCCTCCTTTCCTCGCAGGTTGGTGCCAACGACGGCCATAAGAGGGTACACCTTCTCCTCCAGCACACTCTTAATTTTTCTGCCGCCCATTCAACATGAAGATCATCTCATGGAATGTCAAAGGCTTGCGTGCGCCGGAGAAGCACACAAAGATTCTGAGGTACCTCCGCCGGTGGAAGCCGTACATAGCACCTTTTTTTTTTGAAAATCTAAATAAAAAGGAACTTTCAAAAAAAAAAAAAGAAAAAAAAAAAAAAAACCCTCTTCAACAATCTACAAGACAAACAAGCATGATGGGTGACGCTGCCTTTATTGAGTTACAGTATTAGATCGACATTGTCCATGAGTAACTATGCACTGTGATAGCTATATAGCATTATTAATTTAAATCTGTTGTGGTTGTTTCAACAGCACTTGCAGGTCTAACTACCTATTGTTTGTATGCATGATGCACTTTCTTGGTGTAATTATTTATTATTGCGCATTATTACCAGGTTTACATGATGGCCATTTCATATATGGTGTGTGAAGTTACAGTTGTCCTCACTCTGTGTATTTTATTATGTCTGTCATTAATAAAACTCGTGAGGATGATGATGATGATGATGATGTTTATGATTCGTACATCCATTGACTGCATTATCTTACAGGTACAGATAACGTTCCTTAAGAAGCATTAATTGATAATTATGAAATGTATTTTTATGCATTAATTTAAAAAAGTAAACACTGTTTTATTTTTTGTTACCATTTCTACTAGCCATGTGCAGATATGCGCTGTGATGACAAATTAACCCCTCTCTGACATTAGACGTACTATCCCGTCCATAAAACCCGTGCCATTCTGCCCATGGACGGGATAGGCCCCCTGAGGAAGGAGTGTGGCTCCGAAACGTACGTTGGGGTGGGTCAGCTGTCCGTCTCTCACCTCACCCTTGTAGGTATGTGTATGCATTGCCATGTCTGGGATATTTACTTGTTTGCTATCTAGCTTGTGATTTAAGAATGCTGCTGTTTCAGACATGCCATTTCCTGTATAGTAATATATTTGGGTGGGTGGATGGACTCTGATCCCCTTTTCACGTTTTGATGCTGACACCACTGTGTCTGTCAGTTCCCCTGCGTGCTATGCACCAGTGCTATTTTTATTTTTATGTTATGTTATATATCTAATAAAATTGAATTGTTGGAATATTGGACTGTTTTTCTCTAGTCTGTTGCTTTGCAATACAGTTCTCCTACTAGTTTATCCCACATCCATGTGTATTTCTTGTGATTTTTTTCAGAGATATTCTATATACACATATGTGATGGTTGGGGTTGTTGCCATTTCTTACGTCATAGGCGATCAGCTGCGCTCCTGAGGGGAGCGCAGCTAATCGCCGCCGGGTGTCAGCTGATTATCACAGCTGACACCCGTGACTGTGTGTCAGGAGCGGTCACGGACCGCTCCCGGCACATTAACCCCTAGCACACCGCGATCAAACATGATCGCGGTGTACTGGGGGCACAGGGGAGGATCGCGCAGGGTGGGGGCTCCCTGCGCGCCCCCCTGAGACCCTCAGACCAGCGCGATGTGATCGCGCTGTTCTGAGGGCTTCCTCCCTCCCAGGACCCGGATCCAAGATGGCGCCGGGGTCCTGGAGGGAGGCGGCTACCTCAGTGCCTGCCGAGAGCAGGCACTGAGAAGCCTGCATCTATGCCTGTGCGATCGCTGGTGTGACATATTTGGTATTGCCGCATCCGTAACGACCCCCCCTATAAAACTGTCCCACTAGTTAACCCCTTTAGTGAACCCCTTAAAAAAAAAAAAGCAAAAAATCAATGCTTTATCATCATACCGCCGAACAAAAAGTGGAATAACGCGCGATCAAAAAGACCGATATAAATAAACATGGTACCGCTGAAAACGTCATCTGGTCCCGCAAAAAACAAGCCACCATGCAGCATCATCAGCGAAAAAATAAAAAAGTTATAGCTCGCAGAATAAAGCGATGCAAAAATAATTATTTTTTATATAAAATTGTTTTTATTCTATAAAAGCGCCAAAACATAAAAAAATGCTATAAATGAGGTATCGCCATAATCGTACTAACCCGAAGAATAAAACTGCTTTATCAATTTTACCACACGCGGAACAATAAAAACGCCTCCCCCAAAAGAAATTCATGAATTGCTGATTTTTGTTCATTCTAACCTCCCAAAAATCGAAATAAAAACGATCAAAAAATGTCACCTGCTCAAAAATGGTACAAATAAAAACGTCAACTCGTACCGCAAAAAATAAGACCTCACATGACTCTGTGGGCCAAAATATGCAAAAATTATAGCTCTCAAAATGTGGCGATGCAAAAAACTATTTTTGCAATAAAAAGCGTCTTTTAGCGTGACAGCTGCCAATCATAAAAACCAGCTATAAATTGTAAATCAAACCCCCCTTTATCACCCCCTTAGTTAGGGAAAATATAATAAAATTAAAAAAAATGTATTTATTTCCATTTTCCCATTAGGGTTAGGGTTAGGGTTGCGGCTAAAGTTAGGGTTAGGGTTGGCGCTAAAGTTAGGATTAGGGTTAGGGTTGGGATTAGGGTGTGTTAGGGTTAGGTTTGTGGTTAGGGTTGGGACTAGGGTTAGGGGTGTGTTGGGGTTAGGGTTGGAGTTAGAATTGGGGGGTTTCCGCTGTTTAGGCACATCAGGGGCTCTCCAAATGTGACATGGCGTCTGATCTCAATTCCAGCCAATTCTGCGTTGAAAAAGTCAAACGGTGCTCCTTCACTTCTGAGCTCTGCCATGTGTCCAAACAGTAGTTTATCCCCACATATAGGGTATCAGCGTACTCTGGACCCCAAGAGTTATTGTGCAATTTGTCCTATTTCTTCTGTTACCCTTGGGAAAATAAAAAACTGGGGGCGAAAATATCATTTTTGTACAAAAAAAATTATTTTTTTTGTTTTTACGGCTGTACATTATAAACTTCTGTGAAGCACTTGGGGCTTCATAGCGCTCACCACACACCTAGATAAGTTCCTTGTGGGGTCTATTTTCCAAAATGGGGTCACTTGTTGGGGATTTCCACTGTTTAGGCGCATCAGGGGCTCTCCAAATGCGACATGACGCCCCCAGACCATTCCATCAAAGTCTGCAATCCAAAACGTCACTACTTCCCTTCCGAGCCCCAACGTGTACCCATACAGTAGTTTTCTCCCACATATTGGGTATCAGCGTACTCAGGACAAATTGGGCAACAACTTTTGGGGTCCAATTTCTCCTGTTACCCTTGTAAAAATAAAATATTGGGGCGAAAAAATCATTTTTGCAAAAAAAAAAAAAAAGATTATTTATTTTTACGGCTGTGCGTTATAAACTTCTGTGAAGCACTTCGGGGTTCAAAGTGCTCACCACACATCTAGATAAGTTCCTTGTGGGGTCTATTTTCCAAAATGGGGTCACTTGTGGGGGGTTTCCACTGTTTAGGCGCATCAGGGGTTTTCCAAATGCGACATGACGCACCCAGACCATTCCATCAAAGTCTGCAATCCAAAACGTCACTACTTCCCTTCCGAGCCCTGACGTGCGCCCATACAGTAGTTTTCTCCCACATATTGGGTATCAGCGTACTCAGGACAAATTGGACAACAACTTTTGGGGTCCAATTTCTCCTGTTACCCTTGTGAAAATAAAATATTGGGGGCGAAAAAATCATTTTTGTAAAAAAAAAAAAACATTTTTTATTTTTACGGCTGTGCGTTATAAACTTCTGTGAAGCACTTCGGGGTTCAAAGTGCTCACCACACATCTAGATAAGTTCCTTGTGGGGTCTATTTGCCAAAATGGGGTCACTTGTGGGGGGTTTTCACTGTTTAGGTGCATCAGGGGCTCTCCAAATGTGACATGACGCCCCCAGACCACTACTTCCCTTCCGAGCCCTGACGTGCGCCCATACAATAGTTTTCTCCCACATATTGGGTATCAGTGTACTCAGGACAAATTGGACAACAACTTTTGCGTTCCAATTTCTTCTGTTACCCTTCTGAAAATAAAATATTGGGGGCGAAAAAATCATTTTTGTAAAAAAAAAAAAGATTTTTTATTTTACGGCTGTACGTTATAAACTTTAGTGAAACACCTGGGGGTTCAAAGTTCTCACCACACATCTAGATAAGTTCCTTGAGGGGTCTAGTTTCCAAAATGGTGTCATTTAAGGGGGTTTCCACTGTTTAGGCAGATCAGGAGCTCTCCAAACACGACATGGCGTCCAGCCAATTCTGCATTGAAAAAGTCAGACGGCGCTCCTTCCCTTCCAAACTCTGCCATGCACCCAAACAGTGGTTTACCCCCACATATGGGGTATCAGCGCACTCAGGACAAATTGCACAATAACTTTTGGAGTCTTGTTACCCTTGGAAAAATAAAAATTGGGGTGAAAAGATCATTTTTGTGGAAAAAATATGATTTTTAAATTTTACGACTCTACGTTATAAACTTGTGTGAAGCACTTGGGGGTTCAAATTACTCATCAAAAATCTAGATAAGTTCCTTAGGGGTCTAGTTTCCCAAATGGGGTCATTTGTGGGGGGTTTCCACTGTTTAGGCACATCAGGGGCTCTCCAAATGCAACATGGCATCCAAACTCAATTCCAGCCAATTTTGGTTGGAAAAAGTCAAATGGTGCTCCTTCCATTCCGAGCTCTGCCGTGCGCCCAAACAGTGGTTCCCCCCCACATATGGGGTATCAGCGTACTCAGGACAAATTGTACAACAACTTATGTGGTCCAATTTCTCCTGTTACCCTTGGGAAAATAAAAAATTAGTGACTAAAAGATAATTTTTGTGGGAAAAAAATAGGATTTTTTATTTTCATGCCCGGGCATTATAAACTTGTGTGAAGCACTTGGGGGTTCAAAGTGCTCACCAAAGATCTAGATAAGTTCCTTAGGGGGTCTAGTTTCCAAAATGGGGTCACTTGTGGGGGGTTTCCACTGTTTAGGCTCATCTGGGGCACTGCAAACGGAACATGACCCCCATTAACGTCTGCATTCCAAAACGTTACTACTTCCTTTCCAAGCCCTGCCGTGTGCCCAAACAGTTCCCCCCCCACATATGGGGTATCAGCGTACTCAGGACAAATTGGACAACAACTTTTGGGGTCCAATTTCCTTGGGAAATCTCAAAAATTTGGGACTAAAAAATCATTTTTGTGGAAAATTGATTTTTTTTTTTCACACCCAGGCTTTATAAACTTTTGTGAAACACTTGAGGGTTCAAAGTGCTCACAACAGATCTAGATAAGTACCTTAGGGGGTCTAGTTTCCAAAATGGTGTCACTTGTGGGGGGTTTCCACTGTTTAGGCGCATCAGGGGCTCTCCAAACGCGACATGGCATCCAAGTTAAATTCCAGCCAATTTTAGTTTGAAAAAGTCAAACGTCGCTCCTTCCCTTACGAGCTCTGCCGTGTGCCCAAACAGTGGTTTTCCCCCACATATGGGGTATTGGCGTACTCAGGAGAAATTGCATAACAACCTTATCTGTCCATTTTCTCCTTTTACCCTTGTGAAAATAAAAAAAAAGTTTGTAAAAGATCATTTTTGTGGCTAAAAAGTAAAATATTCATTTTTTCCTTCCACGTTGCTTTAGTTACTGTGAAGCACCTGAAGGGTTAATAAACTTCTTGAATGTGGTTTTGAGTACCTTGAGGGGTGCAGTTTTTAGAATGGTGTCACTTTTGGGTATTTTCTGCCATATAGACCCCTCAAAGTGACTTCAAATGTGAGGTGGTCCCTAAAAAAAATGGCTTTGTAAATTTGCCCGGTCATTAACGTGCAAACCACCCTTGGGGGTGAAGGGGTTAATATTTGTCCATATTTCTTATAAAAAATTTTCATTTTAGCCCTTGAAAACTTAAATCTTTCCTGTTTTAAGCATAACAATCAGGGTGACGGCTCTTCCCTATTTGGAGCATGTTCGACATGGGTTTTTCTGTGCATGTGTAGGGAACAGGAGACTTCTTGCCGCTGTGGTACACCAAAGGGGATCTTGCTGGATGTGAGATATATTTCTTCTAGCAGACTGAAGTTTGCTCCGGATTTTCCATGATCACAAGGACCTGTGATAAGGTCATAGTCACGTGATCTGGTCATCTGATGTGTACCTCACCTGAGGGTGTGGAGTAGGCCTATAAAACAAGGATCTGTTGTAGTTGGTGTGTGGAAGGAAGGATTTTGGCTGGAGTCAGCCTGGAAGATTGTTTTGTTACTGTGTGCCAGTGTGCACCAGGAAGCGAGTACCAGACCACCCGGAATGGGACCTGGCGGTCTCTGCTGACCTGCAGCCGCTTAGTTAAGCCCGTTCCAAGCAAGGGTGAGTCTGGCACCAGTGGTTATCCAAACTGTGGTGATTTATGTTCTGTTTTTATTTTGTTATCTGGACTTTTTCTTGAACTCATGATTAAAACCACTGAAATTTGAAGTAAAAGGCGGTGTGTTTGCCTCATTACTGCGGCCCAGCCCTGCCTACCAGAACGGATCCCTACAATTGGTGGCTTCAATGCGGGCAACGCAGTGAGGTCAGGCTGTTTTTTCCTGCATGACAGTAAATGTCCTAGGTAAAGAAAGTGACGCAAAACCCGGTGGATAACTGTCCCAAGATGGAGAACACAGTAAAAATGCTGGAGGAGGCCATGCGGCAGCAACAGCAGGCTATGCAGCAGCAGCAGGCTATACAGCAGCAGGCTATGGAGCAGCAGCAGGCTATACAGCAGCAGGCTATGGAGCAGCAGCAGGCTCTACAGCAGCAGGCTATGGAGCAGCAGCAGATATTTAATCAACAGCAACAGGAAACCAATAGTCTAGTGATGCAGCACATCACAGCGCCGCAGACAGCAGGAGCTGCCCGGGGATGGCAGGATGTCCGGAAAGCGGTGCGTACAGCGATCCGAAAGATGGAGCAATCAGATGACGTCGAGGTGTACCTGGAGATGTTGGAAGGCGTGGCTAAAAGGGAGAGACTGCCCCGGTACCAGTGGGCCGAGATCGTGGCTCCGTTTTTTTAATTCAGGACCCGCAAAAGCCTCTAGGGACCTACCCCTCGAGCAACAGGAGGACTATGAGAGCGTCAAGGGTGAGATACTTGCACGTCTTGGGGTAAATGTTTTGGTCCGGGCACAGCGGGTACACCAGTGGAACTTTTCCCCTTCCGAGCCAGCTCGGTCACAGTATTATGACTTGATACACTTGATAGAAAAGTGGTTGCAGCCCGAGGTGTTGTCACCCCACGCTATGCTGGATCGTATAGTGACTGATAAATTCTTGAGA
Source organism: Oophaga sylvatica (assembly GCA_033576555.1). Taxonomy (NCBI): domain Eukaryota; kingdom Metazoa; phylum Chordata; class Amphibia; order Anura; family Dendrobatidae; genus Oophaga; species Oophaga sylvatica. The sequence continues at coordinate 157,762,117 of JARQOD010000002.1, read as the reverse complement.
AATTTGCCACACACCCTTCAAACATGGCTTGGACAGGCAGCCCCTACTGATGGTCTCCAAATGGTAGTCCTCATTGAAAGATATGGGGCTACCAAGGAGATACAGGGAGAGACTACCTGGAAGGTACCAAGTAAATTCCACAAACCTTCACCCACAGCTCGGCGAGCAGAGACTTGGAGGGCCGCCCAGGATGGGTCGGGGAATGAAATGGGCCCCATAATCTGTTGGCGGTGCCAACAACCAGGACATGTGAGAGCTGTTTGCCCCCACCTGACAGAGCCCATGGACAACAACTTTGGCTACTATCAGTCTCACTATGCAGAACACATGTGTGCAGTGGTCAAAGCAGAGGGACCCAATATGAACCATTTGTGTAAAGTGCAGGTGGAGGGTAACCCTGCTGTGGCTCTAGTGGACTCAGGGAGTCTCGTGAGTGACCCTAATACGAGCCAGCCACGTCAAAATCAGCGAGTATACTGCTGCGAAAATGGGTGTGTTGTGTATACATGTAAATTGCCTCTTCAAACAAAGAGGACTTGTACTCTATAGCGCCACCTATTGGAAGTAGCGATCCTACAAGTCACAATCAACCCTTTAACGAGTCTTGTAATATGACTTAGGATAAAAGCCAAATCAGAATCTCCATTTGCAGACACGGTGTTTCGGACTGTTGGTCCTCGTCAGTGCAAAGTAGGAGAGATCTGATTTGGCTAGATGTGTATGTGTATACATGGTGACTTCAAACATTATCCTACCACCCTGGTGATGATAAACACGCCAGCGGGGAGGAGGTGACACGAGGTGGGGGTGGTGGTTAATTAGCATTAATAATGGGGAGAGATTTTCCGTTGTTTTATGAGCTTTGGCCTGTAATTACCCCTCCCACAGAACAGTCGTCGGCACCAGTGGCAAACAGGTTGCATTCTCAGAAATCGGGCATGAACCTGGTGGCCCAGAGGAAGATGTACTGGCGGTAGGAGTACCTTAGCCTTCGGTGGAGGAGGAAAACCCCTATCCTATGTTATACCTATGTTAGGTGGGGAGATGGAAGATTTGCCACCGGGACCAGAATTGTCATACTTAAATGTGGCAGGTGAAAATTTTGGTACAGCGCAAATACGGGACCCTACGTTGACTCGAGCCAGGGAAAATGTACTGGTTGTCAATGGGGAACCCCAACACCCCAGGACAGCTAAAGTATTTACCCGATTTGAGCTGAACCAAGATTTGCTGTATGGGGTTTAAAAAATACATGGGGAAATTGTCGAGCAATTGCTGGTACCGCAGTCATATCGGAGGTTGGTAATGGACTTAGCGCATGCGCATGTACTAGGGGGACATTTGGGAACAAAGAAAACCCTAGACAGAATTCTACAACGGTTTTACTGGCTATGGGTCTATGAATAAGTTAAACGGTATTGTTACTCTTGTCCCGTGTGCTAGGTAACCAGTCCGCAGCCTCATTTTCAGAGTGCCATTACAAATTATAGAGGTACCGTTTGAGAGAATAGCCAATGGATCTGGTGTGGACGGTTAATAAATCAGCAAGGGGTCATCAACACATCCTCGTAGTTCTAGATTACGCTACCAGGTATCCTGAGGCTATTCCCCTGCGACACACCTCGTCAAAACTGATCGCAAAATAACTCATGGGTATGTTCTCTTGGGTGGGAATCCCTCAAGAAATCTTAACAGATCAGGGGACCCCCTTTATGTCAAAAATCATGAAGGAACTCTGCCACGTGTTAAACAGTTGCGCACATCGGTCTATCATCCCCAAACAGGCGGTTTAGTAGAAAGGTTCAATAAAACCCTGAACAATATGTTGAAAAAAAAAGGCTCTAAAGATGCTAAGGACTGGATCTCTTGTTGCCATACCTGATGTTTGCAGTGCGGGAGGTGCCCCAGGCATCTACGGGCTTCTCGCCCTTTGAACTATTATATGGCAGACATCCCTGTGGCTTACTCGATATAGCTAAAGAGGCCTGGGAAAACCATACAACTCCCCACAAAAGTGTGATAGAACATGTGGCCAAAATGCAAGAGAGAATGGAGACAGTCCTACCATTAGTCCGAGAACATATGGAATCAGCACAAAGGTCACAGAGGCAGGTCTATAACCGGGAGGCACGGGTAAGGTCCTTTAACCCTGGGGATCGGGTGTTGGTACTTGTGCCTACAGTGGATAGTAAGTTCCTTTCAAGGTGGCAGGGACCCTACGACATTATAGAGAAGGTGGGACCAGTAAACTATAAAATACACCAACCAGGGCGGAGAAAGCCAGAACACGTATACCATGTGAATCTGCTCAAACCATGGAAAGACAGAGACCCGCTTGGTCAGGATTGTCCACGGCCTGCATTTCCAGTACAGATGGCTTCCTTGCCTCAGGAGAAGGCAAGAGAAGTCCTCTCCGCCGTCAAAAATCAGACACTTTGACGCACAGACAAGTTCAGGAAGTCAGAGAGTTTGTTAGCCGAAATACAGATGTTTTTTTTTTAACTTCCTGGTCGTACCTCCCTAATACAACATGACATTGTCACTGAGCCACAGGGCAAAGTACGATTAAAGCCATATCGGGTGCCTGAGGCCCGGCGACAAGCCATCTTGGAAGAGGTCAAGAAGATGCTGCAGTTAGGGGTCATTGAAGAGTCCCAGAGTGAGTGGGCCAGCCCAACAGTCCTAATACCAAAGCCAGATGGGACACTAAGGTTCTGTAATGACTTCAGAAAACGGAATGAAATTTCTAACTTTGACGTCTACCCCATGCCCCGGGTCGATGAGTTAATAGAGCGGTTTGGGCAGGCACGCTATTTTTCACTCATTGACCTCACAAAAGGGTATTGGCAGGTGCCACTAACAAAAGCAGCGAGAGAGAAAAACTGCTTTTTTAACACCCGAGGGACTATTCCAGTATATAGTCCTACCCTTCGGGTTGCATGGCGCTCCAGCGACATTCCAGAGGTTAATGGACGTTGTTCTTCGTCCTCATCGCCGATATGCCGCGGCCAATCTGGACGATATTGTGGTGTACAGTACAGACTGGGAAAGTCACTTAGTCAAGGTACAGGCAGTGATAGATTCGCTGAGACAAGCAGAGCTAACTGCCAACCCAAAGAAGTGTTCCATAGGGTTGGAGGAAGATCGCTACCTGGGGTATGTGATTGTGAGAGGAGTTATCAAAGGTCAAATAAACAAAGTGGAGGCAATCCAAAACTGGCCCCGTCCCCTCACCACTAAACAAGTGAAAGGGTTTTTGGGGTTAGTGTGATACTACCGGCGGTTTATTCACAATTTTGCAACACTGTCGGCGCCGTTAAATGACTGCCTAAAAGGCAGGAATTTAGTAATGGTGCGATGGAATGATCAGCTTGAAGATGCGTTTGTAAAACTAAAAGGGGCACTGTGTGTGTGTCACCATTTTTGATCACACCCGACTTCAAAAGAGAATTCATTGTCCAGACTGATGCGTCAGAGGTAGGTGTGGGAGCCATTTTGTCTCAGGAGGTTAACGGGGAGAAGCATCACATTACTTTCCAGAGTTGAAAGCTAACTCCAGCTGAAACAAGATACAGCATTGTAGAGAGAGAGAGTGCCTGTCGATCAAGTGGGCACTGGAGTCGTTGCGCTATTATCTGTTGGGGATAACATTTTGGTTGTTAACTGATCATTCCCCTCAGACTGGCAGTGTTGTATCCCAGGGAGTAGAGTTCAGGTGGTAGATAGATGAACATAACAGGAGAAATTGATAACGTTGCCAACCAGTTATTTAATCGGAAAACGGACAGGCAAATTCTGGCGAGATCCATGCCTTGTTCATTTTCAGAAAAGTAAGCCGGTCTACATTATCGGAGGATAGTCGCATGCCACGGTCTGTTAGTACACCACCTGCAGCACTAAAGACGAGCTCCGATAATACACTGGCAGCAGGGCAAGCCAGCATCTTCAATGCATACTGGCTAAGCTCTGGCCATGTATCCAGCTTAGAGACCCAAAACTTGAAAGGGAAGAGCCATCTGGGAGTACACTGAGAGGGGCAAGACAAGTAGTCTGTCACCATCTTACGGAAACGTTGCCTCCTGGTGACTGGAGTCGTCTCGGATGGTGTAGACATTGGTGGCGCTGACACAAAACTTTGCCACATTTGAAACATACTGGTCTTGCCCCCCTGTGTAGAGGCGCTGCTTGTGCTCCCTCTTGTTGCAGAGCTGTCTCCATTGCCTCCACGCACAGAGCTGCTTTGTAAAGCAGTAGCAGCAGCGTTCTCGGCTGGAATGGAGAACATTATGGATTGCACCAGTGTGTCTTTGTACTCCCCCATTTTACGCTCCCGGTTCAACGGTGTGATGAGGCTTTGTAAGTTGTCCCGGTAGCGAGGGTCTAGGAGGGTGTACACCCAATAATCAGACGTGGTGAGAATGTGGGCGATGCGGCGGTCGTTTGTCAGGCACTGCAGCATGAAATCAACCATGTGCTGCAGACTCCCAACTGGCCAAGAAACGCTGTCCTCTGTAATAAGGCGTCATCTGTACCTGCTCTGCATCACCCCACCCTCGCTCTACATACTGACTAGAGCGTTGTGTACCTCCCTCTGTGGCGATTTCTTCCTCCTCCATTGACTCCTCCTCATCCTCTCACAAAGTGAGCCCTGCAAAGCCCTTTGGGAGGAACCACGTTGCGCTGACTGTCCAAAAGGTGATGGAATTTGTGTCTCCTCATCCTCCACCTCTTCCAAAACCTCATCCATTAGTGCTTGCAGTGTTTTTTGAAGCAGGCAGATAGGGGGGACAGTCAGGCTGACTAGTGCATCATCTGCACTCGCCATCCGCGTTGACTCATCAAACGCACGCAAAACGTGGCAGATGTCCTTCACAGAGGCCCACTCAGTAGTGGTGAAGTGTGAACGGCGCAAATTGCGTGTTGATTGCGCCTGTTGCAGCTGATACTCCATTACTGCTGTCTGCTGCTCACACAACCGCTCCAACATATGTAACGTGGAATTCCACCTGGTGGGTACGTCACATATGATGCGATGTTCAGGAAGGCGCAATCTGCGTTGCAGAGCTGCAATGCGCGATCTGGCCATGCTGGAACGTCGCAAGTGAGCGCACTCTAGGCGGACATTGTGCAGCAGTGCATCAAGATCCGGATAGTCCCTCAAAAAACTCTGCACGACCAAGTTGAGCACATGTGCCAGACATGGTATGTGAGTGAGGTTGCACAAGTGCCAGGCCAGAGCTGCCACCAGATTTCGGCCATTGTCACACACTACCAAGCCTGGATGGAGATTCGCTGGCAAAAACCACACGTCGCTCTCCTGCTTGATGGCATTCCAGACCTCCTGCGTTGTGTGGCTTCGATTCCCCATGGAAATTAATTTCAGGACGGCCTGTTGACGTTTGGCCTCGGCTGTGCTCATATCGGTCGCAACAGGTAAGCGTTCACGGGTCCATGTGGAGGTAGACCGTGACGGCTCCTGCAGCTATGATTCTGAGGAACTGGAGTAGGAGGAGGAGTCAATGTGTACAGACTGGATTCCAGCAATCCTTGGAGTTGGCAGAACACGTACAGCTCCACTCGCAACATCTGTACCCGGCTCCACAACATTGACCCAATGGGCAGTGAGGGAAAGGTATCGTCCCTGGCCATGGGTACTGGTCCACGCATCAGTGGTCAGGTGGACCTTGCTACTGACGGCGTTTAGTAGCGCATGTTTAATTTTTCCCTCAACATGCTTTTGCAGAGCAGGGACGGCTTGCCTGCTGAAATAAAATCGGCTTGGCACATTGTATTGTGGGATTGCCAATGCCATTAAGTTCCGGAAACTGTCAGTCTCCACCAGTCTGAATGACAGCATTTCAAGGGACAGGAGTTTTGCAATGCCAGCATTCAGAGCCTGTGCTCGTGGATGGTTTGCCGAGTATGGCTGTCTTTTATCCCATGCCTGTGCTACCGATGGCTGTTTTGTGGCCTGGGAGTGTGAGGATGACAGGGAACTTGCAGCTGTGGGTGGAAAAACACTTTGTCTCTGGACAACAGTGACCGAGGTTCTTCCATGGCGATCGTGTGAGGAAGCCGAACCAGCTGTGTGTGAGCTGGAGGAAGAGGCTCCAACACGAGCTGAAGATGTAGGTGCTGCTGTAGGTTGGCCTACATCTCCAGTGTGTCTTTGTAACTCAACTACGTGCTTTGTCCGCACATGTTTCCACATATTAGTGGTATTGAGGTTACTGACACTTTTACCTCTTTTTACTTTTTGCTTACACAGTTTGCATTTGACATAGCAAATATCATCTGCAAGTGTGTCAAAAAAGGAACACGCAGTGCAAGTCCTGGGAGCGCCCGTTTTGACTTTTGGAAGAGAACTGCTCCCAACAGGTGCCAAACTGGAGGCTACAGGCAACTGAGTCTGAAGCCTACCTCTCCCTCCTGTTTGTACCGTTGGGTCAATCTCTTCCTCAGAGCTGCTCCCACCACCTTCCTGTTCCTCACGCCATGTTGGGTCTTGGACCTCATCATCTCCACTACCCTCTTCCAACACCTGCTGCTGTTGGGTGGTCTGGACAGCACCATGCTCAACAGAAACTGGCAACTGAGTCTCATCATCATCTGATGTGTCCTGCGGTGTGCTGACCATCGGCACTGGCTCACCCGCCTCTTCAGATTCAGAGAGACACAGCTGTAGCGCATCACTGCATACTCCCTCTTCTTCAAATTCCAGAATGCTGCTTGGCTGGGCCCCTGTTTGCAAGCCAACAGATTCTGAGAACAGAAGCAGAGACTCAGCTGGCTCCAGTTCAGAACTCTCTGACTGCCTGGGCAATTTGACAGGCGGTGAACAGACAGATGGTTGATCAACAGTGTTGTGGTCCTGAGAGGAGGTGGAAGCAATTGAAGTCGATGCATTGGCTGCCATCCAACCAACAACGGCTTCAATTTGTTCTTCCCGCAGCAGGGGGGTACGCAGAGCTCCTACAAAACTGCACATAAAGGAACGCTCACGGGGAAAACTGGTGGATGCTGTGTCACTGGGTGCGGCAGCAGCCACAGAATCCCCATGTCCTCTCCCTGCTGAAACTCCAGGCCACGACCACGTGCCTTACTCCCTGCCTTCTTCATCTTGGTAGATTGATAAAGAAAGTCAGAAAAGTTATAAGGCCTAAGTGTGGTTATTACGCAGAGACTGCAGTGAACACTGCACACAACTGTTCACTATCTCTGAAAGGCTCCTTTCTGTAATTCTATAGTGTTTGCAACCAATGTATTGGATACGGATGGAAGCGCGTCACACTAATAGATTTGAGTTATTTGAAATGGTATGGAGCAGCACCAATTAGAGAAAAATGACAAGGATGAGGCAGTGACACACGTTCAGCAGACAACAACCAGCAGTGGTTGAAGAACTAACTGGAGCGTGATCTGCACTCAAAAAAAAAAAAAAACTCACAGACTAGAGTGAACACTGAACACAACTGTTCACTATCTCTGAAAGGCTCCTTTCTGTAATTCTATAGTGTTTGCAACCAATGTATTGGATACGGATGGAAGCGCGTCACACTAATAGATTTGAGTTATTTGAAATGGTATGGAGCAGCACCAATTAGAGAAAAATGACAAGGATGAGGCAGTGACACACGTTCAGCAGACTACAACCAGCAGTGGTTGAAGAACTAACTGGAGCGTGATCTGCACTCAAAAAAAAAAAACCTCACAGACTAGAGTGAACACTAAACACAACTGTTCACTATCTCTGAAAGGCTCCTTTCTGTAATTCTATAGTGTTTGCAACCAATGTATTGGATACGGATGGAAGCGCGCCACACTAATAGATTTGAGTTATTTGAAATGGTATGGAGCAGCACCAATTAGAGAAAAATGACAAGGATGAGGCAGTGACACACGTTCAGCAGACTACAACCAGCAGTGGTTGAAGAACTAACTGGAGCGTGATCTGCACTCAAAAAAAAAAAAAATCACAGACTAGAGTGAACACTGAACACAACTGTTCACTATCTCTGAAAGGCTCCTTTCTGTAATTCTATAGTGTTTGCAACCAATGTATTGGATACGGATGGAAGCGCGTCACACTATAATTTCAATTGAATGGAGCAGCAAGAATTACACTAAAGAAAAAAAAAAGAGTCTGTGAGTGACACGTGCAGATGCCTACAAACAGCGTTAGATGCAGAGCAAACTGCAGCGTCACCTGCACTCTCACACACACACCTTGCACAGAGCTGTTAAAACAACACTGGCAAAAGGAAGCTTTACACAGCGGTTGGTAAACTAGCCTGCCTAGAGCACAGTACACAAAATCGCAATCTCTAACTGTCCCTCAGAGTCAGCAGAGCATCGTTCTGTCCCTTACTGAATTCACAGCACAGTGACGCTAAAATGGCGGCAGCGCCTTTTATAGTGCATTCTGACATCATTTCAGCATCCAATCACAGCCATGCCATTAGTTAACATGACCGCAGCAGTACAGGATGTGCCCACACTTCTTAGGATTCCTCATTGGCTGAATAAAATAACATTGCCTCTCAAAGAATTATGGGAACTTCTGATTCCGGTATACGATATATGAAAAATATCGGAACTAAGTATCGGAATTCCGATACAGCGAATATCGGCCGATACCCGATACTTGCGGTATCGGAATGCTCAACTCTAAAAATGATATATATCTCAAAGAAATACAGCTGTAATCTAAATGTACAGTTCAAATCATTAAAGTTGCACAGAAAGTGTGCTTAAGTGCTCATACCCATCACCGTAATAAAAATGGTCTGACATTGATCCATAAAAATGGGATCAAGAGTCATGCGTTTGTCATGCGAGTGCAATGTGATTTTTATCCCCTAGCATCCAAATGAAATCCTACTGACATGCAAATACAATCCGATTGCAATGCGATTTTACAATGAGCTTCTACATAGAGTAATTCTCTGTCATTTAAACAGTTTTCCAAGCAAATATTCTTCACTATTTAAATGTATATATTTCATTATATATAAATACAGATAGCTATGAATATGTGATTGAGATCTATAATCAATGCCTTGCATGTGTAGCTTACTGTGCATTCATTTTATTAATAAATAAATTGTTTTCTGAAAAAAATGGCGTGGGTTGCCCTGAAATTTTATTAACCAGCAGAAGGAAAGGAGAGAGGCAGATGTTTAGCCTGGGAAGAGGGTAATGCCAATGGAGCTTCCCAAACTATTAATATCAGCTCACAGCCTTTACTTGTTATTAAAATGGGGAACTCCCCCAAATAAATTATATAGAGTCCCCCTAAAATTAGTAGCCAGCAAATGTTCGGCAGACAGCTCTGGGTTGATATTAATAGGCTAGGAAGGGCCATGAATATTGGCCCCATCCCAGACTAAAAACATCAGCTCTCCATAAGGTGTGCCAATTCTGGCTATTAGTTTCACACTTTCCACTTGCCCTGGTGCATTGGCAAGTGGAGTGATAGTATTGGGGCTGATGTCAGCTTTGTATTGACAGCTGATATTAAGCCCAATGGTTAGTAATGGAGAGAAGTCTATAAGATTGCCCCATTACCAACCCAATAGTTAAATTGTCAAAAAAGTGACAAGAAAAAATTTCTTTATTTGAAAAAATGACACTGTTAAGGGTCTGCGGAACGCACCAAATATAAAAAGTAGAGAGGTGCGTTCGCAGCCCGGGGTCCACCGTGCAAGCGGAGCCTGCTGCTAGTAGAAATGGCACGAGAAGCAAACTCTGTTATCCCGCAGAGTCGCCAACATAAACGCCGTAATGCGCTGTGGCAATAAGTGCGAACTCTGTTACTCCACAGAGCCGCTAGAAGGAGAGCCGCAGCGCTATATGGCGATGTGTGCGCACTCACTAGACACAACTGAGTGGCAAAGAAAACACGCTAGGGCGCTGTCTAGCGTTGAAAGCGAACCCTGTTACGTCACAGGGCCGCTGAGAAAAAGTACTGTGTCCTGTCAGGCTCTCAGATACACAGTTTAGTGCTAAGCGTACATAAAGCGTGGTCATGTGCTAATGTCCTCGTGGGAGTCACCCGCAATCTATGGCATCTGAACGCCAGACCCTGAATACGGCAATCAAAACTCCTCACCGGTTATGCCGGTAATCTAGGGCATCTAGGACACCGACCCTGACCAGCTACCATACCAAACTCCTCACCAAATAAGTCGGTATTCTAGTGGCTTATTTCAGCCGGGTCCCTAACCACACACACGCATGACCACACTGGCGCATAGCATACAATGGTTGATATTAGCGCATGGCGGCCCAGCCATGCTACCCTTTTATAGCAACAGCTATAGGACCTTCCAGGAACAAGGACCAATGAGAAGCTGTTACAAACAAACGTAGCTACATGACCTTCCTGGCGGACCAATAGGAGCCGCTGCAGCACCTGAACATGTGACCCCTGATCTCCAATGAGAGATCTCACTCTGGGCATGCTCAGATGGGAAAACGCAGGACTTTGTCTCAAAGACGACTGCTCCAGCACTGGCTATAATAGCAGATCCAGGAAAGGCAGCAGCAAGTCACTGCACAGTAGAGGAGTGGGCAAGACGCCTGGACCGACGTCTCTGCTGAGCAGGCTCCACTGCGGCCGGAGATGAATGGGAGACCGCAGCGGGACGGGTTCGAGACTCCCCTTGTGCAGCATCGGGAAATCGAACACTAACATTACCCCCCCTCCTACTTTGGGCCTGGCTGCGCTCAAAGGCAGCGATGAGCTGCGGAGCGTGAATATGCTCGGCAGGCTCCCAAGACCTATCCTCAGGCCCATAGCCCCTCCAGTCCACCAAATAAAACTTTTTGCCCCGTACCACCTTACACCCTACGATGGCGTTCACCTCATGGTCATCCGTAGATGAACCCGATGTCCCGGCAGATGACTCAGAAAACCGGGACATGAGCACGGGTTTCAGGAGGGATACATGAAAGGTGTCGGAGATACCCAGGCGTGGTGGAAGAGCCAAACGGTATACCACAGGGTTAACCTGCTCGAGGACCTTGAAAGGACCCAGGTAGCGGGGTGCCAACTTAGTGGACTCAACTCACAGCCTGATGTTACGGGCGGAGAGCCACACCAAGTCCCCAGGAGCAAATGTTGGAGCGGGGCGCCGATGTGTGTCGGCCGAGGACCTCATCCTCTCCTTGGATGCCTGAATGGCATCCTGGGTACGGTCCCAAATGTCCCGTGCCTCCACAGCCCAGTCTGCCACCCTGGAGTCGGTGGAAGAAACGGGCATGGGCACCGGAACCCGCGGATGCTGACCGTAGTTCAGAAGGAAAGGAGTCTGTCCGGTGGAGTCAGCCACAGCATTGTTTAATGCAAACTCAGCCCATGGTAGCAAGGATGCCCAGTCATCCTGCCTGGCAGAGACAAAATGTCATAGATAGGTGACCAAGGTCTGGTTGGCCCTCTCTACCAACCCATTCGTCTCAGGATGATTACGCTGAAGAGAGATTTAATTCAATACAGAGTAGACGACAAAGCTCTCTCCAGAACCGAGACGCAAACTGGGGACCTCGGTCACTGACAATTTGTCCGGCATGCCGTGTAGACGGAAGATGTGCCTAACGAACAACGCTGCCAGAGCCCGTGCAGAAGGAAACCGTGGTAGTGGCACCAGATGCACCATTTTAGAGAAATGGTCGGTGATTACCCAAATGATGGTGCAACCCCGAGACTTGGGCAAGCCCACCACAAAGTCCATCCCAACCATCTTCCAGGGCCTGTCTGCCACCGGCAAAGGATAAAGTAAACCAGCTGGCCGTTGTCGTGGAGACTTATTTTTGGCGCAGGAGACACACGCCCGAACATAGTCCCCAACATCACGGACCATATGCGGCCACCAATATGTCCTCGCCAGCAATTCAGATGTCCTCTTTGCCCCAAAATGTCCACCAACCCTGGACGAATGTGCCCAAGAGAGTACCTCCGGTCGCAAATTGGTAGGCACAAAAGTCTTGCCCGGGGGCACATACTCTAGTGAAACCGGTGCCACTGTTCTCAGGCTCTCTGTGGGAACAACAAGCCGAGGCTCCTCTACCTCCTCTTCAGAGGACACCACAGAGCAAGAGAGAGCGTCGGCACGAATGTTCTTCTCTCCCAAGAGGAAATGGAGTGTGAAATTAAACCGAGAGAAGAACAAGGACCATCTGGCCTGGCGAGAGTTAAGCCGCTGGGCTGTCTGGAGATACACCAAATTTTTGTGGTCGGTGAAGACTTGGAAGGGAAAACAGGCCCCCTCCAACAGATGTCTCCACTCAGAGAAGGCCAACTTCATGGCTAGCAACTCCCTGTCCCCGATGGAATAATTCCTCTCCGCTGAAGTGAAGGTCTTAGAGAAGAAGCAAGGATGCTTCCGACCTTGAGCACCCTTTTGGAAGAGGACTGCTCCAGCACCAACGGATGAGGCATCCACCTCCAATAAAAATGGCTTATCAACATCGCGGCGATGTAGGATGGGAGCGCTAGCAAAATGAGACTTAATAGAAGAGAAAGCCGTGGAGACCTCTTCCGACCACAATTTGGGATTTGCTCCCTTCTTGGTGAGGGCTACCAAGGGAGCTACCAAGGTAGAGTAATGCGGAATGAACTGGCGATAGTAATTAATGAGCCCCATAAAGCGCTGCACCGCTTTTAGAGAGTGAGGTTCCTGCCAGTCCATCACAGCCTGTAGTTTGGCCGGATCCATAGCCAATCCCTGGGTTGAGATGATATAACCAAGGAAAGGTAAAGACTCCAGCTCAAACATACATTTCTCTAACTTAGCATAGAGGGAATTAGCCCGTAAGAGGTCGAAGACTCTGCAGACATCTCTCCGGTGGGAGTCAATATCTGGAGAGAAGATGAGTATATCATCCAGATAGACTACGACCGAGGTGGAGAGCATATCCCGGAAGATGTCATTGACAAAGTCTTGGAAAACGGCTGGAGCATTACAGAGCCCAAAGGGCATCACCAGATATTCGTAATGCCCATCCCTGGTATTAAAAGCCGTCTTCCATTCGTCCCCCTCACGGATGCAAATCAGGTTATAAGCACCGCGCAGATCTAGTTTAGTGAATACTCTTGCTCCCCGAAGCCTTTCAAATAGCTCAGAAATCAGGGGCAATGGGTACTTGTTTTTAACGGTGATGGCGTTAAGACCCCTGTAATCAATACACGGGCGCAATTCTCCGTTTTTCTTCTGCACGAAGAAAAATCCCGCCCCTGCCGGTGACACCGACTTACTAATAAACCCTCTTGCCAGGTTCTCCTGAATATATTGCGACATTGCCTCTGTCTCAGGAAGAGAGAGGGGATAGACCCTTCCCCGAGGAGGTTCTGCGCCAGGCAAGAGGTCGATAGGACAGTCATAGGGGCGATGAGGCGGAAGAGTCTCCGCAGCCTTCTTGGAGAACACGTCTGCATATGACCAGTAGTGTTGTGAATGGGCTTGAGATGAGTTCTGAGCAGAGGCTCCCTCTGGTGGTTACAAGCGGTACTGGTCTGTCCAGTGAAGATTGTGAGGATTGGGAATCAGGTGTTACTGACTGGTCTTATATAAGGGAGTCACCTTCCCATCAGGGTTGCCGGTGATCAATTGTTCTGGTCTCTATCCTTGATTCCTGTTTCCCTTGTAGCCTGCTGTGTCGTGTCTGCATCTCCTGCTAACAGATAAGACATTTTCTTCTTTTTGTTTTTGTGCTTGATTTTTGCATTTTGTCCTGCACTTCTGTGGGGGCCTTCAGGGTCCCCTCCGGGGGCTTTTGCCCTCTCAGTTTAGTTCAGCCACTGATGTTTGTACTTTTGCTTTTTCCAGTTTTTTCAGTGGCTGCTGTTTTGATTTTGTTACACCAGAGAACTAATTTAGGTGGTAGAGGTCGTGTGATCTCAGGTGTTTTTGAAATTAGTAGAGTTGGTGCTTTTCAGGGTTTTCTGGGATTGCAGTAAGTACCCTTCCTATCCTTTTCTATTTAGTTAGTTTGGGCCCCAACGTTTGCTCATACTATTTTCTGTCTGTGTCAGTATTTCTTCTTGTCTAACCGCCATTACATGTTTGGGGGCTTTCTATTATCTTTGGGGTTCTGCTCCGGGGCAGATAGCTTTCCTATATCTATCTTTAGGTGTAGTTAGTTTCTCAGGCTGTGACGAGGCGTCTAGGACCAACGTAGGAACGCTCCACGGCTGCCTCTAGTTGTTGTGGTTAGTCAGGGTACTGCAATCTCATAGATTCCAACTGCTCTGGTGTATTGCCTTTTTTGCCTGCACTCCTCAGCTACCGAAACATAACAGTATCACCGGCCCAAAATTTAAATTTGTATGGTACTCACAGAAGGGAAAAAATGTGTGAAAGAAAAAACGGTTGTCAGAGTTGTCAGAGATATTTTTCTGTTTGTTGCATTTTTTTTTTCCCTCTTTATCTCTGGGTGCTGGGGAGGATATTTTCTCTCAATGGAGTTTGCACAGTTGTCTGGCCATGTGGATCAGCTTGCCACTGAGGTTCAGAGTATTGCTGCATATCTTGCTAGGTTGCCTGTTGTGGAACCTAGGATTCCCATGCCAGATTTGTTTTTAGGGGATCGAGCTAAGTTTCAGAGTTTCAAAAATAATTGTAAATTGTTTTTTGCCTTAAAATCTAAGTCCTCAGGGAACGCAGCGCAGCAGGTTCAAATTGTCATCTCTCTCCTGCGCGGCGATCCTCAGGATTGGGCTTTTTCCCTGACACCTGGGGATCCTGTTTTGAGTGATTTGATGCATTTTTTCAGGCTTTGGGGTTATTGTATGATGAGCCTAATGTCACTGATCAAGCTGAAAAAGCCTTGTTGGCATTAAATCAGGGGCTTGATGACGCTGAGTTATACTGTCAGAGATTCCGTAGGTGGGCAGTCCTGACCAAGTGGAATGACCAAGCTTTGGCGGCCCTTTTTCGGAAGGGTCTGTCAGACAATGTAAAGGATGTTATGGTGGGATTCCCTGTCCCCTCTGGTCTCAATGATTCTATGTCATTAGCGATTCAAATTGACAGACGTTTGCGTGAGCGGAGAAGCATGCGTGGAATAGTGTTGCCTTGTGAACCTGCTTCTGAATCCATGCAGTGTGATAGAGTGGTGTCTGGGGCACAGCGTCATGAGTTTCGAAAGCGCAATGGGTTATGTTTCTACTGTGGTGATGCCTCTCATGCTATTTCAGTCTGCCCTAAGCGGGGAAGACGTTTTGCACGCTCAGTTGTCTTGGGTAGTGTTCAAACTAAGTTTTTATTAACTGTCACTCTGATATGCTCTCTGTCCTCATTTTCTGCTCAGGCTTTCGTTGATTCTGGAGCAGCTATTAATCTGATGGATTATGATTTTGCTAAACGTTGTGGGTTTCCCTTGATACCCCTACAGAAGTCTATTCCCCTACTGGGGATCGATTCTACCCCTTTGGCTGAGAATAAACCTCAGTTCTCTACTCAGGTGATAATGAGGGTTGAACCTATCATCAAGAGTGCTGCAAATTTTTGGTTCTGTATAATCTGCATGATATTATCGTACTGGGTTTCCCTTGGTTACAGTCTCATAATCCTGTTTTGGATTGGAAATCTGTGTCTGTAACCAGTTGGGGCTGCCAATGTGTTAATACCAACACTCCTGTTTTTTCTGCCTCCCCCCAGGCTCAGGATGTTCCTGACTTTTTGATTGATTTTTCTGATGTATTTAGCGAAAGTAAATGCATCCTTGCCTCCCCATAGGAGCTATGACTGCGCTATTGAATTAGTGCCTGGTAGTAAATTCCCTAAAGGTCGCCTTTTTAACTTGTCTGTACCTGAACATGACGCTATGCGGTCTTATATCAAGGAGTCAATGGAGAAGGGTCATATCAGACCATCCTCTTCACCCTTAGGTGCTGGTTTTTTCTTTGTGGCCAAAAAGGATGGTTCATTAAGGCCGTGTATTGATTATCGTCTTTTGAACAATATTACTGTGAAATATCAATACCCGTTACCCTTGATTTCTGACCTGTTTTCCAGGGTGAAAAACGCTACTTGGTTTACAAGCTTGACCTCAGGGGGGCATATAATCTTATTCGCATTAAGCGCGGGGATGAATGGAAGACGGCATTCAATACCCCTGAGGGGCATTTTGAGTACCTTGTGATGCCCTTTGGGCTCACTAATGCTCCTTCTGTCTTGCAGTCCTTCATGAATGACATTTTCAGGGATTTTGTGGATAAATTTCTGATTGTTTATTTGGATGATATCTTGATTTTTTCTAATGACTGGGACTCTCATGTGAAACATGTTCGAACTGTATTCCAGATTTTGAGAGAGAATGTGTAAGGTTCTATGTACATATTCCTGAAACTCAGTTTGTTTGTCAGCCATTTTACTTTCTGTCTTGCTGCAGCTATCTTGCCCTCAGTCAAAATGGAGTTTCCAGCTTGCATGTTCCCCCCCTGATTCTCTACTTTGCTTCTTAAGCAGCCACAGCTGAGCAATCAGTGCTTCAGAATCTAGCCTGCAGTGAACCTGTGACTTGACTCCTGTAAGCCTTGGACCTTGTACTCCAGCTATTCCTACTGAGGAACTCTAAAGCACTTGTGGACTCTGAACCCTGCTCTTTGAAAGACCCACGTTTGCATGGACTTACGGTAACAGAGAAGAAGATCCTGAATCTGTTGTGGAGAGTGATTGCTGAGCTTAGATTACTCTGGCCTGCTGTGTCTCCTGCTTCTGTGTCTGCAAACTGTGTGACTATTTTTGCCAACTTGTATGAAGTAATACAGGACTTTCTATATCAAACCTGTGTCTCATGTATGTTCATCGCACCCAAGCACAAGACGCTATATGAACTGTACTACATACATTACAAGATTCTGAAGCCAAACGTTAGTGTCTGCTGGGTCTGGAAGGCTGTGTCTGCTGTAACTGTGGATATCAGACGTCCGGTTGTACTTTCTGTGATGACAGTGGTTGTGACTTCTCACAACCATTCCAGGTGAGCAATTCCCTTAAGTTTTTTCTTTCTGCAAGTGTTACCACAGGTAAACACTATTGTTTTTTTTTCTTTCTTTTCTCTTTTTGTCTGCTGTAACTCTGGATATCAGATGTCTGGTTGAACTTTCTGTGATGATAGTGGTTGTGACTTCTCACAACCATTTCAGGTGAGCAGTTCCCTTAATTTTTTTTTCTCTCTGCAGTGTTACCACAGGTAAACACTATTGTTTTTTTTTTCTCCTCTCCTCTTCTTCCAGTAATCCTGTCTTAAAAGATCTGGAAAATGGAGGCCCGCACAAAGGAACTTTGCGGAGTGACTGATAATATCCTTGCAGATTTGCAGAATATAAAGACCCGTTTTACAAACCTACAGGACCTCAATAATCACAATTTGCAAGTGGTTGGACAGACTACCCAGGATTTGCGAGCCAGGATTGAGGTTCTAGAGGGCGAGTCCAGGCTCCTGCCGTAGCCCCGAGTTCTGGGATTCCAAGTTGCCCCCTTTTCGTTTTGGCGGTGAACGTGAGAAATTCAGGGGATTTATTAATCAATGCAATCTTTTTTTTCTGCACATGCTTCACAATTTCCCACTGAACGATCTAAGGTGCTTACTATAATTATGTTGCTTACCAACAAGGCTTTGATGTGGGCAAACCCTCTGATTGAGACTGAGGATGAATGTTTGGATCATCTTGATGCTTTCATTTCAGCCATGGGGCAGGTGTTTGATGACCCCAATCGAGGTGCAACAGCTGAAGCAGCCATGTTAGCTTTGCGCCAAGGTAAGCACTCGGTAGCTGAATATGCCTTGGATTTCAGGAGATGGGCCCTTGATACCACCTGGGACAGTTCCGCCAAGAAATCTATTTTTCGAAAGGGGTTATCCCCACTGATTAAGGATGAACTTGCTCGTGCCGACCCTCCCACTGCGTTAGGTGACTTTATTAACTACTGCATCCGTATTGATACTCGTCTGACTGAACGCAGGCAAGAGAGATGGTTCGAAAGCAATCGCACTAACCTTTTCCTACCTTCCTCTCCAGCTAAGGAACCTTTGAGTAGGATTACACGGGAACCTGAACCTGAACCATGCAGGTAGACTCTTTACAATGACGGGTTAGTGATGCACGCAAGGAACATCGTTTTAAGGAGAATCTATGTTTCTATTGTGGTAAGTCAGGGCACTTCATTATAAACTGCCCCAGCCGTTCTCGTAAGACTACTGCAGCACTCATTCACTGTGAGTGTTGCGAGAGGGGATCTGTCAGGTCCGAGCCTCAGGCTCCAGAGAGATCTGCAGCAACAGATCTTGATTTTTCGGACTTAAACTCCGTTACCTCTGAGGACGTTGACTGTGTAAACGCTGCCATTTTTCAAGTTTCCTCAGCGGTGTCCCAGCTGAGTTGTAAGAAAAACAATTCTCATTGCTTTCTTTCCATCAAACTCTGGGTTGACTCAGCTTGGGTGTCTAGCTCTGCTATGATCGACTCAGGGGCAAGTGGTAATTTTATGGATGTCTCCTTTGCTCTGGAACAGGGGATACGTTCAGTGAAGAAGGCTACTCCAGTACAGATGGAAACTGTGGATGGCTCCCTGCTGACCTCTGGACCAGTGAATCAGGAAACAGAGCCTTTGAGGGTACTTATGGGTAAAGATCATCAAGAGAAACTGTCCTTTATGCTTATCTCTTCTCCCCACTTTCCCATTATTCTAGGGCTACCATGGCTGCAGGCTCAGAATCCTACCATTAACTGGGAGACCAAGGAATTACACTTTCCAGAGAAACAGATGAGTCCAAAAGTTTCAGCCTGCTCTGTTCCTAAAGGAACCATGTCAGTCCCTGAACTACCAGCTGTATACCAGGACTATGTGGATTTATGTGACAAGAAGAACGCTGACCAGCTTCCTCCTCACCGTCCATATGATTGTCCAATTGAATTATTGCCTGGAGCAGAGATACCTTTTGGTAAGATCTACCCCCTGGCGGGGCCCGAGCTAAAAGCTTTAAAGGATTACATAGACGAAAATCTAGCCAAGGGCTTCATACGCCCCTCTTCATCTCCTGCAGGTGCACCCATCTTCTTTGTAAAGAAGAAAGATGGATCTCTGAGACCCTGCGTAGACTATAGGGAACTCAATAAGGTTACTATTAGAAACCGTTATCCATTGCCTTTAATCCCTGAGTTATTGGAGAGAGTGCGAGATGCCAAAATTTTCTCTAAACTAGATCTTTGTGGGGCCTATAACTTAGTCCGTATTAGACCTGGGGATGAATGGAAGACTGCATTCAGGTCACGCTATGGACACTTTGAATATCTAGTTATGCCCTTTGGTCTGAGTACCGCCCCAGCCACTTTCCAACACTTCGTGAATGACATCTTCAGGGATCTCCTAGATACATTCGTGGTGATTTATTTGGATGATATTCTAATTTTTTCTAACTCCACAGAGGAACATCATGGACATGTGAGAATGGTCTTGGAACGTCTAAGACAAAATCATCTTTACATCAAACTTGAAAAGTGTGAATTCCATAGGACCGAAATTCAATTTCTGGGGTATGTACTGTCTACACAAGGAATTAGTATGGATGGAAGCAAAACCCAAGCCATCAAGGATTGGCCAAGTCCTAGAAATGTGAAGGAGGTACAGCGCTTCATCGGGTTTGCCAACTTCTATAGACGTTTCATTAGAAATTTCTCTGAGGTAGTGTCACCTATCACCCAACTTACCCGGAAAGAGTCTAGGTTATCCTGGACTCCCCAAGTCCAGGAAGCATTTTCCCGTCTAAAAGATAAATTTACCACTGCACCTATCCTAGTACATCCCAACCCCGAGCTTGCCTTCATAATAGAGGTGGATGCTTCAGACTGTGCCGTTGGAGCTATACTCTCTCAGAGAACAGGTGAGAAGAATGTCTTGCATCCCTGTGCCTTCTTTTCCCAGCAGTTGTCTTCGGCTGAGAGGAACTACGATGTGGGCAATAGAGAGTTATTGGCCATTATTGCCGCCTTCAAAGAATGGAGACACCTTCTTCAAGGAGCTGCACAGCAAATAGTCGTCCTGACAGACCATCGTAACCTTGAATTTATCAGGTCGGCTAAGTGCCTGACTCCTCGCCAGGCTCGCTGGAATCTTTTCTTAAACCAATTTAATTTTATCATTTCTTATAGACCAGGATCGCGCAATGGAAAGGCTGATGCACTCTCTAGGATTTACTCAGCAGAGACACGTCTAATTACTCCTCCTAAGACTATTCTTCCTGACTCTAGATTCCTAGGAGTGATTCATAATCAAGACCTACTTAAGGACATCAAGGAAGCATACCATGCGGATTCCTTTTTGGCACAACCCCCAAGGGATGTAAGTCTTGTCTTTAAGAATGGTGTGTGGATTCAGGGACAACGCTTGTATATTCCTGAAACAGTCAGATTGAGAGTATTGCAACTCATTCACGATTCCAAAATAGCTGGGCATAGAGGAATTCTAAAGACATAGGAATTTCTTTCTCGTTTCTTTTGGTGGCCCACTTGCAGGAAGGATGTTTTAAACTATGTCACTTCATGTGAAGTCTGTGCAAGATGCAAAACACCTCGCTCCTCACCAACTGGTCTGTTACAGCCTCTTCCCACCCCGTCCCGCCCGTGGGGATCCATTTCTATGGACTTCATTGTGGAGTTACCAACCTCTCAAGGGAAGAACACCATTCTAGTGGTGGTTGACCGTCTAACAAAGGCAGCTCATTTTATCCCTTGTGTCGGCTTACCCACTGCAAAACAGACATCAGATTTGATGATTAAAGATGTGTTTCGCTTACATGGAGTACCGGATGTGGTTATTTCGGATCGAGGGGTGCAATTCACTTCTAGGTTTTGGCAAAATTTCTGTGCAGCATTGATATAGGAAAGATGTGTATCTTCGTACCGTGTTAGCCAGTAGATAGAAAAATATTTAGACTTGAGAGTCCTCAGTGGTTGATACCTTTTAATGGCTAACTGAAAAGATGGTAACAAATTGCAAGCTTTCGATACTACTCAGGTCTCTTCATCAGGCATAGACTAATACAACATCTGAAGAATCACATATTTATACACAAAATAGCACAGAAAAAATGCAATAGGTAGGACAAGTGACATGAAGCAGAACTGTCATTATGGCAGAGGGATTAACATAAATATGACTAGTTCATAGATAAGGAGTGAAGGTTTTATTACCCTCTGATTGGGGTCTGGTATTGTGTTGTGATGACCCTAAAAGGTCAGGGAGGCAGATTCCTTAATTGTTGTAGAACGACATAAAACTCTGGGATATATTCATCCCAGCACTAAGAGTGTCAAAGGTCATCATAAGTTTATATTCCCAGACTTTTCTATCCTTCTCAGATTTGAAGTTAGATTTTAATACAAGTAATTCCATATCTGTCATGCTATGACCGGGCATACAAAAGTGTTTGGCCACAGGTAAATCCATTCTTTTTTCTCTTATCGTGTGGTGATGAGAATTCATCCTTG
Organism: Oophaga sylvatica; assembly: GCA_033576555.1. Lineage (NCBI taxonomy): Eukaryota > Metazoa > Chordata > Amphibia > Anura > Dendrobatidae > Oophaga > Oophaga sylvatica. Next base: position 157,740,624 of record JARQOD010000002.1, on the reverse strand, counting down.
TTCTCAGTTTTTGCCCGGTCTTCCCCACATACAACCAAATTACAAGAGCCACCAGAATATCAAGGAATCACCTGCTACATTACAAAGCTAAAGAAGAAAATAACCGGGTGCCTCTAGTGGTCACCTACAATCCAAGTCTGGAGATGCTAAGGGGAGCTGCACGGAAACTACAACCTTTACTACAAAAAGATGCCCGATTACAATCCATATTTCCAGACCCCCCACTACTATGTTTTAGGCAGCCCCAAATCTAAGAAGCATCATTGTCAGAAGCTCCCTGTCCTCCCCAACAGCTGCAGGAACCTTTCCTTGCAGACAAAAGAAATGCAAGACCTGTACATCTATAATGACAACGGACAGGATAAAGATCCCCAACTCCCATCAGGACTACAAGATACCAGGTACTTTCAGCTGCATCACATCTAATGTGGTGTACCTAATTATATGTACTAAATGTCCAACTGGGGGTCTGTATGTGGGGGAGACCGGGCAAAAACTGAGAACAAGGATGAATTCTCATCGCCACACGATAAGAGAAAAAAGAATGGATTTACCTGTGGCCAAACACTTTTGTATGCCCGGTCATAGCATGACAGATATGGAATTACTTGTATTAAAATCTAACTTCAAATCTGAGAAGGATAGAAAAGTCTGGGAATATAAACTTATGATGACCTTTGACACTCTTAGTGCTGGGATGAATATATCCCAGAGTTTTATGTCGTTCTACAACAATTAAGGAATCTGCCTCCCTGACCTTTTAGGGTCATCACAACACAATACCAGACCCCAATCAGAGGGTAATAAAACCTTCACTCCTTATCTATGAACTAGTCATATTTATGTTAATCCCTCTGCCATAATGACAGTTCTGCTTCATGTCACTTGTCCTACCTATTGCATTTTTTCTGTGCTATTTTGTGTATAAATATGTGATTCTTCAGATGTTGTATTAGTCTATGCCTGATGAAGAGACCTGAGTAGTCTCGAAAGCTTGCAATTTGTTACCATCTTTTCAGTTAGCCATTAAAAGGTATCAACCACTGAGGACTCTCAAGTCTAAATATTTTTCTGTGCAGCATTGGACATTAAAGTAAACCTTTCTTCTGCTTTTCATCCCCAGACTAATGGACAGACCGAACGAACCAATCAAACCCTGGAGCAATATCTCCGCTGCTTTATCTGCCACCTACAGGATGATTGGGTGGATCTACTTCCATTAGCTGAGTTCTCGTATAACAACTCTCAGAGTGCCTCCACTAAGCAGTCTCCTTTTTACTCTAATCTAGGTTATCATCCTAACATTCTACCACGATTTCCCATAGAAACGCCTTTACCAGCAGTGGCTGAAAGAATCACGTCTTTACAGAAGAATATGGATCTTCTAAAGGAGAATCTGGAATCGGCTCAAGAAAGGTACAAGAAAGCAGCAGATAAATTTCGTAAACCTGCACCAGCTTTCAAGGTAGGAGACTTGGTCTGGCTGTCAACCAGAAATCTTAAGTTAAGGATTCCATCGTCTAAGTTGGGACATAAGTACATTGTACCCTATAAAATCAGTAAAATTATAAGTGCCGTTGCTTGTCGTCTTCAACTGCCCAGAACTATGAGAATCCACCCTGTCTTTCATGTATCCCTACTAAAGGCTGCGACACCCAATACGTTTCCTGGACGTTCTTCTCCTTGCCCTGACCGAGTGCTAGTCGATGGTCAGGAAGAATTTGTGGTGGAAAGGATTTTAGATTCCAGGTTGTATAGAAATCAGTTACAATATCTGATTAAATGGCAGGGCTACCCAGTGGAGGACAACTCATGGGAACCAGTCAATAACGTTAATGCTCCTCGCTTGCTCCGTCAGTTTCATCAGAGGTACCCACACAAGCCTGGTCTGAGGTCATCCGGAGGTTGTCCTTAAGGGGAGAGTAATGTAAGGTTCTATGTACATATTCCTGAAACTCAGTTTGTTTGTCAGCCATTTTACTTTCCGTCTTGCTGCAGCTATCTTGCCCTCAGTCAAAATGGAGTTTCCAGCTTGCATGTTCCCGCCCTGATTCTCTCCTTTGCTTCTTAAGCAGCCACAGCTGAGCAATCAGTGCTTCAGAATCTAGCCTGCAGTGAACCTGTGACTTGACTCCTGTAAGCCTTGGACCTTGTACTCCAGCTATTCCTACTGAGGAACTCTGAAGCACTTGTGGACTCTGAACCCTGCTCTTTGAAAGACCCACATTTGCATGGACTTACGGTAACAGAGAAGAAGATCCTGAATCTGTTGTGGAGAGTGATTGCTGAGCTTAGATTACTCTGGCCTGCTGTGTCTCCTGCTTCTGTGTCTGCAAACTGTGTGACTATTTTTGCCAACTTGTATGAAGTAATACAGGACTTTCTCTATCAAACCTGTGTCTCATGTATGTTCATCGCACCCAAGCACAAGACGCTATATGAACTGTACTACATACATTAGAGAATGCTCTGTATGTGAAGGGATCAAAGTGTCTTTTTGGCGTACAGAGGATCTCATTTCTGGGATTCTTTGGTCCCCATCTGTTATTGAAATGGACCCGGTCAAGGTTCAGGCCATCTGTGATTGGGTCCAACCTACTTCATTAAAGGATCTTCAGAGATTCTTGGGTTTTGCCAATTTTATCGTAAATTTATTGGTAATTTCTCTGTTATTGCTAAACCATTGACTGATTTGACCAAAAAGGGTTCTGATGTGGTGAATTGGCCTCCTGAGGCAGTCTCTGCATTTCAGGAACTTAAGCAGAGATTCACTTCTGCTCCTGTTCTACGGCAGCCTGATGTTTCTCTGCCATTTCAGGTGGAGGTTGATGCCTCTGAAATTGGGGCAGGTGCCGCTTTGTCCCAAAAAGATCCAGAGACCTCTAAAAGTAACCCTTGTGCCTTTTTCTCTCGAAAATTTTCTCCTACTGAACGTAATTATGACGTGGGTAATCGGGAGTTATTGGCCATGAAGTGGGCTTTTGAAGAGTGGAGACATTGGCTGGAGGTAGCCAAACATCAGGTGGTGGTCCTTACTGACCATAAGAATCTGGTTTATCTGGAATCTGCCAAGCGACTCAATCCTAGACAGGCCAGGTGGGCCTTGTTTTTCACACGTTTTAATTTTGTGGTTTCCTTTCTTCCTGGCACTAAGAATGTTAAGGCGGATGCCCTCTCGAGGAGCTTCCTTGCAGACTCTCCTGAGTTATCTGATCCTTCTGTTATTTTGAAAGAGGGTGTAGTTCTTTCCGCCATCTCACCTAATTTGAGACTTGCTCTGGAGGGGTGTCAGGAGGATAGGCCCGAGCGCTGCCCTGTTGGAAAATTGTTTGTCCCGGACCAGTGGAAAAAGAGTGTGATGTCTGAGATTCATTGTTCCGCGTTGGCTGGGCATCCCGCAATTTTTGGTACCAGAGACTTGGTTAGTCGGTCCTTTTGGTGGCCTACCTTGTCTCGTGATGTCAGGGAATTTGTGCAGTCCTGCGGGACTTGCTCTCGCTCCAAGCCTTGCTCTCGCTCTAGTGGTTTGTTGATGCCATTGCCTGTGCCCAAGAGACCATGGACCCATATCTCTATGGATTTCATTTCCGACCTTCCTGTCTCTCAGAGAATGACCGCCAACTGGGTGATTTGTGATAGGTTTTCCAAGATGATACATCTTGTGCCATTACCTAAGTTGCCTTCCTCCTCTGAATTGGTGCCGTTGTTCCTTCAGCACGTGGTTCGTTAACACGGCATTCCTGAGAACATAGTGTCTGACAGAGGAGTCCAGTTTGTTTCCAGATTTTGGAGGACTTTTTGTTCTAAACTGGGTGTTCAATTGTCTTTCTCCTCGGCATTTCATCCTCAGACCAATGGTCAAACTGAGAGAACAAACCAGACATTGGAGACTTATCTAAGATGCTTTGTGTCTGCTGATCAGGATGACTGGGTCTCTTTTTGCCTTTGGCTGAGTTTGCTCTTAATAATAGGGCTAGCTCTGCCACTTTGATGTCTCCGTTTTTCTGTAATTCTGGGTTTCACCCTCGATTTTCTTCAGGACAGACGGAGGCTTCTGTCTGTCCAGGTGTTGACTCTGTTGTGGAGCGTATGCAACAGATTTGGGACCAGGTAGTGGAGAGGTTGTCCCTCTCTCAGGAGAGGGCCCAGCGGTTTGCTAACCGGCATAGGACTGATGGTCATCGGTTTAAAGTAGGGGACTTGGTCTGGTTGTCCTCAAAAAATATTCCTATGAGAGTAGCATCTCCTAAATTTAAGCCTAGGTTCATTGGACCTTATAAGATCATGGAGATTCTTAATCCTGTTTCTTTTCGTTTGCTTCTTCCAGGGACATTTAAGATCCATAACGTGTTCCACAAGTCCTTGTTGAAGAGGTTTGTTGAGCCAGTGGTTCCTGCTGCTGTGCCTCCTGACCCTGTTTTGGTTGAGGGCATTCTGGAGTATGTGGTTGAGAAAATATTAGATTCTCGTTTTTCTAGACGGAAACTCCAGTATTTGGTTAAGTGGAGAGGTTATGGTCAGGAAGACAATTCTTGGGTGTTTGCTTCGGACATCCATGCTAGGAGACTCATCCGTGCGTACCATAGAACTCACCTGACCGACCTGGTTGCTCAAATGAGGGTTCAGTGACCCCTCCTCAAGGGGGGGTACTGTTGTGAATGGGCTTGAGATGAGTTCTGAGCAGAGGCTCCCTCTGGTGGTTACAAGCGGTACTGGTCTGTCCAGTGAAGATTGTGAAGATTGTGAGGATTGGGAATCAGGTGTTACTGACTGGTCTTATATAAGGGAGTCACCTTCCCATCAGGGTTGCCGGTGATCAATTGTTCTGGTCTCTATCCTTGATTCCTGTTTCCCTTGTAGCCTGCTGTGTCGTGTCTGCATCTCCTGCTAACAGATAAGACATTTTCTTCTTTTTGTTTTTGTGCTTGATTTTTGCATTTTGTCCTGCACTTCTGTGGGGGCCTTCAGGGTCCCCTCCGGGGGCTTTTGCCCTCTCAGTTTAGTTCAGCCACTGATGTTTGTACTTTTGCTTTTTCCAGTTTTTTCAGTGGCTGCTGTTTTGATTTTGTTACACCAGAGAACTAATTTAGGTGGTAGAGGTCGTGTGATCTCAGGTGTTTTTGAAATTAGTAGAGTTGGTGCTTTTCAGGGTTTTCTGGGATTGCAGTAAGTACCCTTCCTATCCTTTTCTATTTAGTTAGTTTGGGCCCCAATGCTTGCTCATACTATTTTCTGTCTGTGTCAGTATTTTTTCTTGTCTAACCGCCATTACATGTTTGGGGGCTTTCTATTAACTTTGGGGTTCTGCTCCGGGGCAGATAGCTTTCCTATATCTATCTTTAGGTGTAGTTAGTTTCTCAGGCTGTGACAAGGTGTCTAGGACCAACGTAGGAACGCTCCACGGCTGCCTCTAGTTGTTGTGGTTAGTCAGGGTACTGCAATCTCATAGATTCCAACTGCTCTGGTGTATTGCCTTTTTTGCCTGCACTCCTCAGCTACCGAAACATAACACAGTATGTGATTGGGAAGTGGAGTAAGATCTGCGGGTAACTCCGTAGTAGTAACCTGAACGCAACTCCTGACACATCTGCCTCTACATGCATCACTCCAACCCAGTATCCTACCCGAAGTCCACTCTATATGTGGGGAGTGGAAACGGAGCCAAGGTATACCTAGTAGGATCTCGTCTATTCCCTCGGGAAGGACGAGTAGGGAAATAAGTTCCTGATGGGAAGGAGATACAGACAATGCAAGTGGAACAGTCTGGTGTGTAATTTGTGAGGGCAATGTCGACCCATTCACTACCCGGACAGTCACTGATTTGTCAAGCGCCACCAGAGGTATTGCATGACGGCGAGCAAAGCTAGAGGACATGAAATTCCCCTCTGCTCCTGAGTCCACGCAAAGGTCGGCGGTGAGAATGGAAGTACCAACTGTGATTGTCCCTTTAAGTGTCATCTTGGAGGAAAATGCCGCTGTCTCTAGTGAACCTCCTCCCCGGGCCACTAGACGCGATCGCTTCCCCGATCGCTGTGGACATTTGTTGGCATAGTGTCCTGTCTGCTGACAACGGTTACAGACCACGGATACTCGGACGGACCGAGACTTAGGTCCTGCATGAGGAACTTCTGTGGCCTTTTGGGGTTCGGACGCCAGATCGGGAAATTCGAGAGGTTTGGCAAAGGTGGGAGCCAACCGAAATCTCTGCCTACACTGGGCCCGCTCCAACCTCCGCTCGTGAAAACGGAGGTCAATGCGGGTAGATATGGAGATAAGCTTCTCCAGGGTGGCGGGAATCTCCCTGGTAGCCAAAGCGTCTTTAACATGGTCAGCCAGTCCTCGCCAGTAGATTGGAATAAGAACTTTATCAGACCAATCTAGCTCAGAAGCTAGAGTCCGAAACTGGACGGAAAACAGACTGACCAAAGACGAACCCTGTGCCAATGCCAGCAGTTGTAGCGCCGTATCGTGGGTGACCTGAGGTCATAAAAAGACCTTTTTAAGAGCCTCCAAGAAACGAGGAGCACTCCGCACCACACGATCGTCGCACTCCCACAGCGGCGTTGCCCACTCCAACGCTCTGCCCGAGAGTAGAGAAAGTACAAAACCCACTTGTGCCCGATCCGTGGGAAAACGTGCAGCCAGAAGCTCGAGCTGTATAGAGCACTGACTCACGAATCCCCGACATTGCTTGCTATCACTGGCAAACTTGTCAGGAAGCGGGAGGTGGGATAATGTAGGGGCAGAGGTGGCAGAAGACAAACTGGCTGCAGCCACGCTAGCAGCCTTAACAGCGACTGCGGTAACATCCACAGCTGAGGTTGTGCGCTCGAGAGCCGCCAACCTACCCTCCAGCTGCTGGATGTACTGCGAGAGACGCTGTTCATCCGCCATTTTACTAGCCAGACCCTGGCGCTAATATTATGTTAAGGGTCTGCGGATTGCACCAAATATATAAAGTAGAGAGGTGCGTTCGCAGCCCGGGGTCCACCGTGCAAGCGGAGCCTGCTGCTAGTAGAAATGGCACGAGAAGCAAACTCTGTTATCCCGCAGAGTCGCCGACATAAACGCCGTAATGCGCTGTGGCAATAAGTGCGAACTCTGTTACTCCACAGAGCCGCTAGAAGGAGAGCCGCAGCGCTATATGGCGATGTGTGCGCACTCACTAGACACAACTGAGTGGCAAAGAAAACACGCTAGGGCGCTGTCTAGCGTTGAAAGCGAACCCTGTTACGTCACAGAGCCGCTGAGAAAAAGTACTGTGTCCTGTCAGGCTCTCAGATACACAGTTTAGTGCTAAGCGTACATAAAGCGTGGTCATGTGCTAATGTCCTCGCGGGAGTCACCCGCAATCTATGGCGTCTGAACGCCAGACCCTGAATACGGCAATCAAAACTCCTCACCGGTTATGCCGGTAATCTAGGGCATCTAGGACACCGACCCTGACCAGCTACCATACCAAACTCCTCACCGAATAAGTCGGTATTCTAGTGGCTTATTTCAGCCGGGTCCCTAACCACACACACGCATGACCACACTGGCGCATAGCATACAATGGTTGATATTAGCGCATGGCGGCCCAGCCATGCTACCCTTTTATAGCAACAGCTACAGGACCTTCCAGGAGCAAGGACCAATGAGAAGCTGTTACAAACAAACGTAGCTACATGACCTTCCTGGCGGACCAATAGGAGCCGCTGCAGCACCTGAACATGTGACCCCTGATCTCCAATGAGAGATCTCACTCTGGGCATGCTCAGATGGGAAAACGCAGGACTTTGTCTCAAAGACGACTGCTCCAGCACTGGCTATAATAGCAGATCCAGGAAAGGCAGCAGCAAGTCACTGCACAGTAGAGGAGTGGGCAAGACGCCTGGACCGACGTCTCTGCTGAGCAGGCTCCACTGCGGCCGGAGATGAATGGGAGACCGCAGCTGGACAGGTTCGAGACTCCCTTGTGCAGCAGCGGGAAATCGAACCCTAACAGACACAGTCTCCTTTATTGAATTGAAATTTATGCCTTTAATTCCATGTCCCCTGTAAAAAAGATAAAATAAAGCAACATCATCCTCACCTGTTCCTAACGTAAAGATAATGATCAATATGTCTATAGACACATCTAGTTCTGCTACATCTAGATGGCAAATTAGATTGTTGTATGATGCAACAATACAGCCTGTCATCCAGCAGAGACACTGAACTGTGCATGCTTGCGCAGCTCAGTGACTCGCAATGATGTGATAAAGTTAGTGGAAGTTCACATCCAATGAACTTCTTTCACCTTAATGATGTCACCAAGAGCGTGAGAAATTTCTCAAGCTTGTGGTGTAGTCAGACAGGTCATCGGAGATCAGAGGCAATAAACTAAGGTCATCTCAATGATGTCAGCACGAGTGCCATTATAACCTTTCCCATGGTGCTCGCTTAAGGTGAAAGGAGCTCAATGACTCAGAAATCCGATGACTTTTCTAACGGCACCACAAATGTGAGAATTTTCTCACGCTTGTGGTGACGTCAGTGAAGTGAAAGAAGTTCATTGGATATGAACCCCCACTCACATTTTTGCCATCACTGCAAGGCACTGAGGTGTGCAAGCACACGCAGCTCACTGTCTCTGCTTTGTGAAAGGCTAAATGCCCTCATCATGCCAGCGTTCATCGTGCCGAGAAGATGTTGCAGAGTTAGAAATGGAAATAGACAAATGGATTATAATCTTCACGTCAAGGAAAGGTTGCTTTATTATTATAATTTTTTTGCAAGGGACATGGGTTTCAATATATTTGGAGTAAAGGTGAGGATATGTGCTTGGTTAGTTTTAATTCAATAAAATAGTCTGTCACATTATTTAAAATAAAGGACATTATTTGGAACTTTGTTTATTTACTACATGACTATGGGGTTAGTTTTATATAGGCCTCTCCATTACTAACATCTGGGCTTGATGTCAATACAAAGGTGACATCAACCCCAACTCTATTACCCCACTTAACACTACCACAGGGCAAGTGGCAAGAGTGAGGTTAAGTGCCAAATATGGTGCATCTTATGGATGCGACATTTCTGGGGCAGCAGAGAGCTGATTTTTTTTCGTTTGGTAGGGGGCCAATATCCATGGCCTCTTCCTTTACTATTAATATCAGCCCACACCTGTCTGTCTATCTTTGGTGGAATATTAGTTATATTGGGACCCTACATCATTTTTTGAAGGATTCCCCATTTTAACAACCAGTAAAACTAAGTATTCAACTGTGAGCTGATATCAATGGCCTGGGAAGATCCATGGGAATTACCTCTTTCCCAGGCTAGAAACATCTGCCCCAGCTGTGCACTTTTCCTTGGTTAATAAAATGTAGAGGGATTTTTTTTCAGAAAATTATTTAGTAATTAAAAACATGTACAGCAAGCTACACATGCACTGTTATAAAACTTAAGGATATTAACAGTGTTAGTTGAGTACAAGGAAGTGGAGGCCTAACAGTCTCAGAGGCCTACTGCTACATTCAACACACATGAAGGAGTCTACACATTTTCAAAAATTAGTGACAGACACCACCAATATGGCATCAATTTCACCACAGTAGAAATAGTATAATAGTGACTGACAGGCATTTTGCTACACCCAATACAGCAGATGGACATCCAACCAGGAGTGTTCATATTTACAAAAATTATTGGCAGACATTACCAAAGTGGCATCAATTTCACGACAGTAGAAATAGCATAATAGGGACTGACAAGTTTTCCACTAAACCCAATCCAGCAGATGGACACCCAACCAGGAGTGTTCACATTTCCAAAAATTATTGACAGACAATACCAAAGTGGCACCAACAGTAGAAATTGCATAACAATTTCACTGCGCCCAATCCAGCAAATGGACATCCAACCTGAAGTTTTTATATTTTAAAAAATGAGTGCCTGTCACCACCGAAGTGGAATAAATGTCACGAGAATAGAAATTGTAAAATTGGGACAGACATGTCTTCCACTACAACCAACCCAGCAGATGTAGACCAAACATGACTGTTCACTAGTGATGGTCGAGCACTAAAATGCTCGGGTGCTCGTTGCTTGGGTCGAGCAAATTGGAATACTCGGGTGCTCGGGCAGAACAATGAGCCCAATGTAAGTCTATGGGAGACCCGAGCATTTTTACAGCGATCCCCCCCGGGGTCCTTTGAAGGTCTAAATACATCTGAAAATGATGGAAACACTGCTCAAATGACACATGGAAAATATGGGGATCGCCCCAGGAAGAATTCCTGACTCCTAGTTCAGAGCTTTAAACAATATTGTCAGAGTTTCATGCTATTTTTACTGATGCACCAAAAAACATACCAAAAAGAAACCAAAATGGATTTTGCTGGGAAATATGCTAAGGTACATCCTTTCCAGGTTAATGACTTGTATATAAGGCAAAATAATTAACCCCAGACCAAAATGTTCCTCCACCACTTGGGCTATGTTCAGACGTAGCATTTTTGAAGCATTTTTCAACTTTAATATAGCTTTCAACCAAAACAAATGCATTCACTGGGAAATGTCATTGTAACATTTACTAACCCTAGCTGGCCATGTGGTGTGTGACACATAAGCAGACATATGTTGTTTCATGTATGAAGTAAGGGCTCTTAAAGTCACAGAGCCTATTTTTCCAGGGGCATCAGGCAGCATTAAGCTGCATAAAGAGCCATTATTAACCAGTGGGTCTCCTAAACTGTTATAGCCTATGCAGTGAGTGGATGGGCTGCCAAGAACTATGATGCACCCCAATACCCCTTTCAAGAGATGTCCAGGATGGCTTCCATAAAAAATGTTGCATTGCGTACAAGGCCTGCCCTGCTACCAAGTCATGTGCACCCCAAAAGGTCTTTGATCTCAGGTACTGGATGTGTCCAGAAAAATCCACTTCACATCATTAATTTTTTACTCCCGTTCTGTTTTCTTATGCATTGACTGCAAGTCCTGCCCTGCTACCAAGTCATACGCACCCAATAAGACTTTGAACCCAGGTACTGGATGGACCAAGTAAAATCCACTTCACGTTGTTAATTTTGTACTCCCATTCTGTTTTCTTATGCATTGACAGCAAGGACTGCCCTGCTGCCAAGTCATATGTACCCCAATGTGCCTTTAAATCCAGGTGCTGGATGGGCACAGGAAAATCCACTTCACATTATTAATTTTGTATTCCCATTCTGTTTTCTTCTGCATTGAATGCAAGACCTGCCCTGCTACCAAGTCATATGCACAGCAATAACCCCAATCCCCCTTTGGAAGAAACATGGAGGAGGGCCTCATAAAAAAATGTCCCATTAAAAAGGAGCTGGTCTCCTAGACTTGGAATGCCCATACACTAAGTGTATGGGCTGGCAAACATATTCCCTTGTGGGGTACACCTCAACCTTTTCCATAACAAGTATTTTACTCCAGGCAGAACCACCCACCCTTGTTAGGAATTCGACACTGGCCATGTAACAACGGAACACGTTAACTCTGGTGATCTAGTGGCGGTGGATGATGAGCCGTAGAGGAAGGCCTGATTAAAAACTATGCCCAATTTAAAGGAGTGGGTCTCCTAGACTTGGAATGCACATACACTAAGTGTATGGTCTGGCAAACGTTTTCACCTGTGGGGTACACCTCAACCTTTTCCATGACAATTATTTTACGCACAGCATAACCACCCCACCCTTGTTAGGAATTCGACACTGGCTGTAGCAGAACGGAACACATTAACCCTGGTAATCTAATGGCGATGGATGATGAGCCGTGGAGGAAGTCTAGATTAAAAACTATGCCCAATTTAATATAGCGGGTCTACTAGACTTGGAATGCCCATACTCTAAGTGTATGGGCTGGCAAACATGTTCCCCTGTGGGGTATACCTCAACCTTTTCCATAACAAGTATTTTACGCCCAGCATAACCACCCATTCTCATTAGGAATTTGACACTGGCTGTAGCAGCAAAGAACACATTAAACCTGGTGATCTGGTGTTGTTGGATGATGAGCCGTGGAGGAAGACCTGATTAAAAACTGTGCCCAATTTAAAGGAGTGGGTCTCCTAGATTTGGAGTGCCCATACACTTAGTGTATGGGCTGTCAAACATTTTCCCCTGTGGGGTACAACTCAACCGTTTTCAGAACAAATATTTTACGCACAGCATAACCACCCACCGTTGTTAATAATGCAACACTGGCTGTAGCTGCACGGAACATGTAAACACTTTTGATCTAGTGGTGGTAGATGATAAGATGTGGAGGAAGACCTATTTAAAAAATATGGCCCAATTTCTAGGAGCGTGTTTCCTAGACTTGGAAGCCCATACACTTAGCGTATGAGCTGGCAAACATTTTCCCCTGTGGTATACATCTCAAACGTTTTCAGAACAAGCATTTTACGCACAGCATAACCACCCACCCTTGTTAATAATGCGACACTGGTTGTAGCTGCACGGAACACGTAAACCTTTTTAATCTAGTGGTTGTGGATGATGAGACTTGGAGGAAGGCCTGATTAAAAAATAGGCCGAATTCAAAGGAGCAGGTCTCCTAGACTTGGAATGCCCATACACTAAGTGTATGGGCTGTCAAACATTTTCACCTGTGGGGAACACCTCAACAATTTTCAGGACAAGTATTTTTTCACAGCATAATCACCCACCCTTGTTACTATTGCGACACTGGCTGTAGCTCCATGGAACACTTAAACTCTTTTGATCTAGTGGCAGTGGATGATAAGACTTGGAAGAAGGAATGATTAAAAACTATGCTCAGTTTAAAGGAGCGGGTCTCCTCGACTTGGAATGGCCATACACTGGCTGGCAAACATTTCCCCCTGGGGGTAGATATCAAAATAATGTGGAAATTTTTTTGGGGGGGCATCATAAACATCTTGCAAAACAGTAACGTGGTTTCCTACACAGTTACTGCTGCGAAGATGCAGGTTTTTAGTAAAAATATGACAGACAAATCATTGTTGTTCGCATCTACTATATGTCGCTTCGCTTATCATATGCACCTGTTGATGTCTGTATGCACTAATAAAAGAATACTTATTTTTTCACAACCATCAACTAATTGAGTGTGGATGATTCTCTTTTTGATAAAAGGCAAAGTGCAACATGTTCGTGAGATGCTGAATTACAGAAAGGAGATCAGTGTCGGAGGAAAACCAAACAAACTGATGGATGCTCGTGATAAACTAAGTTTAAACAGGAGTGCACCGTTCGTAACTATAAACACACCCGTGGCACAAGCTTCTTCATCTTCACCAATACATATTACCAATAAGATACAAATGTCCCTGTTGAAAATTATTTGTCATAGTGTAACAAGCACTGTTAAAGGAATGCCACTAAACGTACATAACCACGACCTTTGGAAACACCAGATTTCCTCTTTACAAGATATGGATGATGACGACTTTGAAATTTACCACAGCAGCACTAAGAAGATGAAGATCACAGCTGCAAAACATGTGCACAAAAAGGCTGTGAATGACTGTAAAATCACTTTCTCTAGGGCAAAGTTTCCCTCTTACTAAAGTGGTACCGAATGATGCATACACAGGCAATACTGATTGGTGACACTTCTTGACCCACTCTACCAGGAGAACTTTCAATCTCTTATTCCAAAGACAGACAGGTGTACTAAAATATTGGAGGACCAGAGGGCCCTTCTTGTGGAATTATTAAAAAAAATTCCCATATGAAAACGCTGGCAGCAGAGGTCACAGTTTGTTGGCCAAGCAAGGAGTTCCGGTTGAGAGAGACACTACTCCAATCCAGCAGAGGCAGTGAAAAACTGGCAAAGTTGGGGGAGAGTTTTCTCAGACCCTCCCATCGCACTGGCCCTGAGGCACGGTGGACTCTCACAAGGAGTGAAAAGTTTGTGAAAATGCTGAGGGAGTAACTTGCTGACCATACCAACGTCCTCTCTCATTCCTCTGTGACTTATAATTATTGGTTATCCACGCTGAACACGTGGCATGACCTGGCTCACTGTAATGTGCATGTGCGTTGTACTCACGGTCAAGGAGCGCACAGCGCCTCGCTCTGTGGCTGTCACTGGTAACACAGCGCCTCGCTAAATAGCAGTACTGCTCTTAGTGGCGGGAGCCAACGGAAATAGTCCTTTGCAGGACCACTGCTCTAAGGATGGAGCATGCAGCTCAGTCTCCTATGTGCTGCTTGTCCACGCCACAAGTCTTTGATGTATTGCCCGCTTGCCCCATTCCTCTAGGTCACCGGGTCTGTCTGCTTCATTTTGCTGCAGTGTCGGCACTTCGGGTGCCTAGTGCACTGCCCCCCTTGCTGCTCCCACTTAAATTCATCATGCCTCTGTCACACATCTACAAACGCATCTACATCTTTTTCCAGCAGTGTGCGCTCCTGTCGGCTTCCGGTCTCGGGGTCCCCTGGGAGACGCATCTAGATTGCTGCCTGTTCCGCCCCCTACTCTGATGCGTTGAGTGGGGGTGTGGCCAGGTATCATGTGACGCTGACCCATGATGGCGCTGGGTGGGTCAGCTGACGGAAGCACCACATGCTTACCGCTGCCACTAATGATAAACAGCACGGTATATAAACACCCCACATGGCGGACATGACACACTTCCCCCTTGGAAAAAGCTATATGCAAAACGTGCATCGGGGTACCACGACCATTTGAACGTAATGTGCTAGCATACTCCCTTTATATGTCCTTCCTATATCCAGCATCTTTGTTTGTGCATACTATCTTTACTCACTTGTCTTGCATATTTCTGTCTGCTCACATGCTACTGCTTATTTGAGCCTGAACCTCTGAACAAATACTGGGTTACTAATATTATGCTATTGCTTACATAAGCCTGATCTTTATCTGGGTATTAGGACAAAACACTGATTCACTGGTGTTATACAATTTTTAGGAAGTTATAAGCTAATTCAAAGAATTTTTTTGAATTCTCTACTGATTTTTACTTGGCCTATTATGCTTATTCTTGGAAGTGATTTCAACTCTGCTTACACTCATATAACATTTTTTGTACTAAGGCCTATTTATTATATTAAATTATAATCCTCTGCTATTATCATCTCATTACCTCAAATGAGTGGCTTATTTTTGCATTTTTTGTCCCTACTGCATGTTACATTTTAATTGTTGTTTGTTTAAATATGTCCCAATATAATCTTGCAATTTTATGGCATTTAACTTCCCTTTTCTTCTTTGATTTGTATTTGTATTTTGAAAGTTGCCACTAGGCACTGTTTTATTTGCTAATCATTACCTGTAGTAATGGCACCTGTTTGAACTTGTTATCAGTATAAAAGACACCTATCTACAACCTCAAACAGTCACACACCAACCTCTACTATGGTGAAGACCAAAAAGCTGTTGAAGGACATCAGAAACAAAATTGTAGCCCTGCACCAGGCTGGGAAGACTAAAGGGTATGCCACACTGAACAATATCGCTAACGGGATCGCTAAAAAAGTCACTATTTAGCGATCCCGTTAGCGATGTTGTTCAGTGCGGCATCTGCCAGAGACGAGCTTCCTGCTGTGATCTCGCTCGTCGCTGGAATCGTTCCGGACCCTATTTTCTCGTCGGCGCTCCCGCTGGGTAAGTATATATCGCTAGTGTGGCACCTTTTCTTAGCGATTTAGCGGTACTTTTGTACCGCTAAAGTCGTTAAGAAGATCGCTAACGGCGATAGCGTCGTTAACTATATCGCTAAATGTGGCCGCACTTAGCGATATAGAAACAATCCCGCTAGCGATCGCATTAGTATGCATCGTGATCGCTAGCGGGATTGTTTAGTGTGGCAGTACCTTCAATCTGCAATAGGCAAGCAACTCGGTGTGATGAAATCAACTGTGGGAGCAATAATAAGAAAACGGAAGACATACAAGACCACTGATAATCTCCCTCGATCTGGAGCTCCTCGCAAAAATCCCAGAACCACACGGGGGGAGCCAGTGAATGACCTGCTTTGAGCTGGGACCACCGTAACAAATGCTACCATCAGTAGCACACTACGCCGCCAGGGACTCAGATGATGCAGTGTCAGATATGTCCTCTTGCTTAAGCCAGTACATGTCCAGGCCCGTGTGAATTTTGCTAGAGAGCATATGGATTATCCAGAAGAGTATTGGGAGAATGACATATGGTCTGATGAAACCAATGTAGAACTGTTTGGTAGAATCAAAACTCATCGTGTTTGGAGGAGACAGAATGCTGAGTGGCATCCAAAGAACACCATACCTACTGTGAGGCATGGGGGAGGTAACATCATGCTTTGGGGCTGTTTCTCTTCAAAGGGACAAGGACAACTGATCCGTGTACATGAAAGAATAAATGGGGCCATGTATCATGAGATTTTGAGTTCAAAGCTCCTTCCATCAGCAAGGGCAGTGAATATGAAACATGGATGGGTCTTTCAGCATGATAATGATCCCAAGCACACCGCTAGGGCAATGAAGGAATGGCTTCGTAAGAAGCATGTGAAGATCCTGGAGTGGCCTAACCAGTCTCCAGATCTCAACCCCATAGAAAACCATTGGAGGGATTTGAAAGTCCTTGTTGCCCAACGATAGGCCTAAAACATTACCACTCTAGAGGATATCTGCATGGAGGAATGGGCCAACATGCCACCAGCAGTGTGTGCTAACGTTGTGAAGACTTACAGAAAACATTTGACCTCAGTCATTGCCAACAAAAGATATATAACAAAATATTGTGATGAACTTTTGTTTAATTCTTATTTTCCACCATAATTTGCAAAATAAATCTTGCCAAATCAGACAAGGTAATTTTCGGGATTTGTTTTCTCATTTTGACTCTCATAGTTGTGGTCTACCTGTGATGTAATTTACAGGCCTCTCTATCTTTTTAAGTAGGAGAATTTGCACAATTGGTGGCTCACTAAATACTTTTTTCCCCACTGTATGCACAAGCCAATTTACAGTTATTTTGTCCCATAAGTTTAATTTATGCCTATAGTTTTCTCACTTTACTTCACCAACTTAGACTGTTTAATGCTAATGCTTCACACACAAATAGGATAACAAAAATATTTAAACTCAGGTTGTAATGTAACAAAATACTTTTGCCATCCACTGTATTAGTATTAGGAAATAAATATAATAGTACACTTCTGTGTTTATTTACTAACTTATTTAATGAGAGCAAAAGCTAGGATCTTTCTTTTACTTTTCTTAGTATTTTCCTGTTCTTTTGCTAAAAGCTTACTTTGTACATCATTTAAAAGTACTAAATGTAATAGATGTATATTAAACTAGAGAAACTAATGCAGGGCATTTTCTTGAAAGCTGCATTTGCAACATGGCATGATTATAAATGACTGAATGTGCGCCTTTGGTTGTTGTCAAGTTCTGATGTCAGAAGTAGCCATTCATCATCCTACAAACATCTGACATTAACAGAATAGAAAATGACTGATGTATGACTAAACAGAGCTTGGAATGCCAAGTCCATTACTTGCTGAAAGACTTGCTGTGTATTGCCATAAAAGACATAACCTTATGGTTGGGCTTATCCAGCAAGCATTATATATATTCCATGAGACTGAACAGTATCATAGCTTAAAATAAACAATAATTTTTGTGCAAAGGCAATAACCTACCAGATTGTAAATAAATAAAAAGTTTGATTTTTATTATTAATTTTAAATTGTGATCATTTTCAGATAATGCTTTCACCTTGCTGTGTATTAACCAGTGAATTAACTTGCAGCGCTTGAATTTTTGTAGCATGGATTTTTCATTGAAAACTTGAGGTAGCACTTATTATTTTGTATTTCCTTTTTCATTTTCACTGATGCCCAAAGCCTTCATATACTTTTGTAACTTCTGCACTAGTATATGGTACATATATATGATATATTATATATATATATATATATATATATATATATAATATATATAGCACCTGGATATAATTGCCTAATTTTAACCTTTAAGTATCATAAAATTAATGACCATGTTTTAATTTATTCATATCAAAATATGAACATTTAAACTAAGCTAGAAAAAAAACAGCTATATTTGTAATCTAACTTTGTTTTATGAGTGTTTATGTAGTAAAATATAAATATCAGAATTGATAATTATATTATAATGGTGAGGTGCTGAATTTTGCTAAAGGAGAAAATCCAGCTCAACGATGGAGTAAAGATAAAATGGATCTTTATTCACTTGTCGTTCCAAATGCAGAAAAAAGTATCAGCATAGATAGCAGCAGATGAATGTGTTATCATGACTAAGGGTGCTGCGTCACCTGAAACGCGTTGATAATGCATTCATCTGCTGCTATTTATGCTGATACTTTTTCTCTGTATTTGGAATGACAAGTGAATAAAGATCCATTTTATCTTTACTCCATCGTTGAGCTGGATTTTCTCCTTTTGCAATGTTCTACGTCTGACACAGTGGTTCCTTGCTCCGATCCCTGGTATGCTGCACTGGTGAGCTGGACTTTCATTTCTATTTGCTGAATTTTGCTACCACCACCAAACAACTGTCGGGAAATCAGCACTCAAATTCCCTAGCCACACCCAGCCCTGATTACTGTCACACCTGTTCTCAATCAGGAAATCCTCAAAAGCTAAACATCATGCAGCGATCCAAAGAAATTCTGGAAAAAATGAGAAACAAAGTGATGAGATCTATCGGTCTGGAAAAAGTTATAAAGACATTTCTTTGGGACTCCAGCAAACCACAGTAAAGGCCATTATCTACAAGTGGTGAAAACATGGAACAATGGTGAACCTTCCCAGGAGTGGCTGGCAGTCCAAAATTACCCCAAGAGCGCAGTGATGACTCATCCAAGAGGTCACAAAAGACCCCACAATAACATCCAAACAGCTACAGACCTCACTTGCCCCAGTTAAGGTCAATGTTCATAACTTCACCATAAGAAAGAAAATGGGCAAAAATGGCCTGCATGGCAGAGTTCCAAGATGAAAACTACTGCTGAGTAGTGTTGAGCATTCCGATACCGCAAGTATCCGGTATCGGCCGGTATTCATGGTATCGGAATTCCGATACTGAGTTCTGATACTTTTGCCATATCGTATACCGGAATCGGAAGTTCCCATAATGCTATGAGAGGCAGTGTCATTTTATTCAGCCAATGAGGAATCCTAACAAGTGTGGGCACATCCTGTAATGCTGCGGTCATGTTAAATAATGGCATGGCTGTGAAATGATGTCAGAATGCACTATAAAAGGCTCCGCCGCCATTTTGGTTTCACTCTGCTGTGAATTCAGTTAGGGACAGAACGCTGCTCTTCTGACTCTGAGGAACAGTTAGAGATTGCGATTTTGTGAATTGTTCTGTAGGCAGGCTATTTTACAAACAGCTGTGTAAAGCTTCCTTTTGCCTTGCAGTGCTGTTTTCACAGCTCTCTGCAAGGTCTGTATGTGAGTGCAGGTGACGCTGCAATTTGGTCTGCATCCACTGCTGTTTGTAGTCAGCTGCACGTGTCACTGCCTCATCCTTTTTTTTTGTAATTGGTACTGCTCCATTCAATTTCAATTAACTCTCATCTATTAGTGTGACGTGCTTCCATCCGTATACAATACATTGGTTGCAAACACTATAGAAGTACATAGCGGAGCCTTTCAGAGCTAGTGAACAGTTGTGTGCAGTGTTCACAGCTGTCTGGGAGGTCTCTTTGTGAGTACAGCTCACCCTGAAGTTAGTTTTGCATCCACTGCTGGTTGTAGTCTAAGCGTGTGTCACTGCCTCATCCTTTGTTTTTTTTTTATAATTGGTGCTGCTCCATTCAATTTCAATTTACTCTCATCTATTAGTGTGACGCGCTTCCATCCGTATCTAATACATTGGTTGCAAACACTATAGAAGTACATAGCGGAGCCTTTCGGCTGGTTTGCGGCCTGCAGGACCAGACAGATTAGTATTACCCTATTTTTGTAGCCTTATCTATTGCATTCTAGTTTCGTGCATTGTAATAGCTACAAAAATTTTGTGAGTGATACTATCGATTGTACATATTTTGTCTCAATCCCAACCTTTATTTTTTTGGTGAAAAACACAAAAAAGTTAATAAAGTTCACCAAACACTACACTTGACACTTGCTAGGCCACATTAGCTGATATTAAAGTGTAGTCCACACATAATAAACTTAGTGTTTCTTATACCTGTTAGCAGCTGTTCAGGAATAAGCACACTAAGGCCTTAGTACTTTTCTGCCTATCTTTATCAATCTACCAAGATGAAGAAGGTAGGGAGTAAGGCACCTGGTCGTGGGCGTGGAGTTTCAGCAGGGAGAGGACATGGGGATTCTGTGCCTGCTGCGGCCACCAGTGACACAGCATCCACCAGTTTTCCCCGTGAGCGGTCCTTTATGCGCAGTTTTGTAGGAGCTCGGCTTACCCCCCTGCTGCGGGAAGAACAAATTGAAGTCGTTGTCGGATGGATGGCAGCTAACGCATCGACTTCAATTGCTTCCACCTCCTCTCAGGACCAGAGCACTGAAGAGCAACCATCTGTCTCTTCACCACCTGCCAAATTGCCCAGGCAGTCAGAGAGCTCTGTACAGGAGCCAGCTCAGTCTCTACTTCTGTTCTCTGAATCTGTTGGCTTGGAAAGAGGGGGCCAGCCAAGCAGCATTCTAGAATGTGAAGAAGAGGGAGTATGCAGTGATGCGCAACTGCTTTGTCTCTCTGAATCTGAAGAGGCGGGTGAGCCAGTGCCGATGGTCAGCACACCGCAGAACGCATCTGATGATGGTGAGACGTAGATGCCAGTTTCTGTTGCGCATGGTGCTGGCTAGACGACCCAACAGCAGCAGGTGTTGGAAGAGGGTAGTGGAGATGATGAGGTCCTTGACCCATCATGGCATGAGGAACAGGAAGGTGGTGGGAGCAGCTCTGAGGAAGAGTTCCCCAACGGTCCAAACAGGAGGGAGAGGTAGGCTGCAGACTCGGTTGCCTGTAGCCTCCACTTTGGCACCCGTTCGGAGCAGTTCTCTTCCAAAAGCCAAAACGGGCGCTCCCAGGACTTGCAGTGCGTGGTTCTTTTTTGACACAGTTGCAGATGACATTTGCTATGTCAAATGCAAGCTGTGTAATCAAAAAGTCAAAAGAGGTAAAAGTGCCAGCAACCTCATTACCACTAATTTGTGGAAACATGTGCGACCAAGCACGAGGTGGAGTTACAAAGACACACTGGAGACGTAGGCCAACCTACAGCACCACCTACATCTTCAGCTCGTGTTGGAGCCTCTTCCTCCAGCTCACACACAGCTGTTTCGGCTTCCTCATATGATCGCCATGGAAGAACCTCTGTCACTGGTGTACAGAGACCCAGTGTAATTCCACCCACAGCACCAAGTTCCCTGTCATCCTCACACTCCCAGGCCACTGTACAGCCATCGGTAGCACAGGGATGGGAGAAAAGGCGGCCCTACTCGGCAAACCATCCCCGAGCACAAGCACTGAATGCTGGCATTGCAAACCTCCTGTCCCTTGAAATGCTGTCATTCAGGCTGGTGGAGACTGACACATTCCGTAACTTAATGGCATTGGCAGTCCCTCAATACAACGTGCCCAGCCGCTTTTATTTCAGCAGGCAAGCCTTCCCTGCCCTGCAAAAGCATGTGAGGGAAAAATTAAACATGCGCTACTAAACACCGTCAGTAGCAAGGTCCACCTGACCACCGATGCGTGGACCAGTACCCATGGACAGGGACGATACCTTTCCCTCATTGCCCATCGGGTCAAATTTGTGGAGCCGGGTACAGATATTGCGAGTGGCGCTGTACGTGTTCTGCCAACTCCAAGGATTGCAGGAATCCAGTCTGTACACATTGACTCCTCCTCATACTCCAGTTCCTCAGAATCATCGCTGCAGGAGCCTTCACGGTCTACCTCAACATGGACCCGTGAATGGATACCTGTTACGACCGATATGAGTACAGCCGTGGCAAAACGTCAACAAGCCGTCCTGAAATTAATTTCAATGGGGAATCAAAGCCACACAGCGCAGGAGCTCTGGAATGCCATAAAGCAGGAGACCGACGTGTGGTTTGTGCCAGCGAATCTCCAGCCAGGCTTGGTAGTGTGTGACAATGGCCGAAATCTGGTGGCAGCTCTGGGCCTAGGCAACCTCACTCACATACCATGTCTGGCACATGTGCTCAACTTGGTCATGCAGAATTTTTTGAGGGACTATCCGGATCTTGATGCACTGCTGCACAAGGTCCGCCTAGAGTGCGCTCACTTGAGGCATTCCAGCATGGCCAGATCGCGCATTGCAGCTCTGCAACGCCGATTCCGCCTTCCGGAACATCGCATCATATGTGACCTACCCACAAGGTGGAATTCCACGTTACATATGTTGGAGCAGTTGTGTGAGCAGCAGGCAGCAGTAATGGAGTACCAGCTGCATCAGGCACAATCAACTCGCACTTTGCGCCGTTCACACTTCACCACCACTGAGTGGGCCTCTATGAAGGACATCTGCCACGTTTTGCGTGCGTTTGATGACTCAACGCGGATGGCGAGTGCAGATGATGCACTAGTCAGCATGACTGAGCCTTTTATCTGCCTGCTTCAAAAAACCCTGCAAGCACTGAGGGATGAGGTTTTGGAGGAGGTGGAGGATGAGGAGTCACAAATTCCATCACCTTCTGGACAGTCAGAGCAACGTGGTTCCTCACAAAGGCCTAGGCAGGGGACACTTTGTGCGGAGGATGAGGAGGAGTCAATGGAGGAGGAAGATATCGCTCCAGAGGAGGGAGGTACACAATGCTCTAGTAGTCAGTATGTAGAGCGAGGGTGGAGTGATGAAGAGCAGGCAGAGATGACGCCTCTTGCAGGGGACAGCGTTTCTTGGCCAGTTTGGAGTCTGCAGCACATGGTTGATTTCATGCTGCAGTACCTGAGAAACGACCGCCGCATCGCCCACATTCTCAACACGTCTGATTATTGGGTGTACACCCTCCTAGACCCTCGCTACCGGGACAACTTACAAAGCCTCATAACACCGTTGAACCGGGAGCGTAAAATGCGGGAGTACCAAGACACACTGGTGTAATCCAACATGTTCTCCATTCCAGTCGAGAGCACTGCTGCTGCTACTGCTTTACAAAGCAGCTCTGTGCGTCAAGGCAGTGGAGGAAGCTCTGCACCAAGAAGGAGCAGAAGCAGCGCCTCTGCACAGAGCAAGACCAGTATGGCCCAAATGTGGCAAAGTTTTGTGTCACCGCCACAAATGTCTACACCATCACAGACGGCTCCAGTCAGCAGGAGGCAACGTTTCCGTCAGATGGTGACAGACTACATGTCTTGCCCTCTCAGTGTATTCCAGGAAGGCTCTTCCCCCTTCAAGTTTTGGGTCTCTAAGCTGGATACATGGCCAGAGCTTAGCCAGTATGCATTGGAGGTGCAGGCTTGCCCTGCTGCTAGTTTATTATCGGAGTGCGTCTTTAGTGCGGCAGGTGGTGTACTAACAGACCATCGCATGCGACTATTCTCCGATAATGTTGACCTGCTTACTTTTCTGAAAATGAACAAGGCATGGATCTCGCCTGAATTTGCCTGGCCGGTTTCCGATGAAATAACTGGTTGGCAACAGTATCCATGTCTCCTGTTCTGTTCATCTTTCTACCACCTGAACTGTACTCCCTGGGCTCCAACACTGCCAGTTGCTGCTCAGAAGTGCTGTGTGCACAGAGAAAAACACAAGCTCCTGTGTTAGGGTTCAGTAACGCCAGCTGTTCCCCTGCTGTGTGTCTAGCAATAAGTCTCCTGCTCCCTCCACATGCACACAACATAAGATGTCTAACTTGCTCCACATAGGAAGAGCCAACACCCTGATTGATATGCTCAAAACCCGAAAAATGGCAGCTTTCCAACCATAAAATGATGAATTTTAGTACCAAATATGTAAAAATATACTTTTTAATTATAAGCGCATATATGCACATGTCGAGTACAAATGCTAACCAAAAAGCCTTCATAGGGTATAGGGGTTCAAATGAATGCATGCAAGTACATTTAATCATAATCCATTATTGCTGCTTAAGGAATGGTAAATACACCTGTAATATACTGCAGACAATGGATGTAGGACTAGTCATCATCATCATCATGACTTATATATGTGACAGTAAAAAATACACAGATTGAGGACAACTGTAAGTTCACACCCCATATATGAAAGTTCCTGCATGTAATCCTGATAATAAGGAGCAATAATCATGCATAACCTATAAAAAGTTCATTGTGCATAGTGAAAATACCAATGTATACCTGCAAGTGCAGGTGAAACAACGCCAACGGATTGAAAATGTTTATGCTATCTAGGTATCACAGTGCATAGCTACTGATGGACAATGGCGATATAATACTGTACCTCAATAAAGGCAGCGCACCCCTCATGCTTGTTCTGCTTGTAGCTTCTTCAAGATGGGACGTGCTTGTTTGGTTGCTCATAGGTGCATGTTTATACTGGAAATCAGTCATGATGGCGGCTTTGGAGCGGCCCTACCGCTGAATATCGCTGCACAATGTCACAGCAAGTGGGTGTCATATAACAGTCAGACGCTCCCCTACCCGACGCGTCAGAACAGGAAGGCAGTGTGGGTGGAAAAACCGCTGCGCAAGCATACATGCCCTTCCCCACTTCAACTTTCTACAAGCGAAAAGCGCATGAGTGCTGCCGCAGCCTTTATTGACGTAG
Source organism: Oophaga sylvatica (assembly GCA_033576555.1). NCBI lineage: Eukaryota > Metazoa > Chordata > Amphibia > Anura > Dendrobatidae > Oophaga > Oophaga sylvatica. Next base: position 157,715,903 of record JARQOD010000002.1, on the reverse strand, counting down.
AGTATTATATCACCATTCGCCATCACTGGCTATGCACTCTCTGATACATAGATAGCATATACCTTTGCTATCCGTTGGCTTTATTTCACCTGCACTTGCATGCACCCACAGCAATTTTCACTATGCACGATGCATTTTTTACCGGTTATGCTTGATCATTGATTATTGCGCCATATTATCATGAGTCCATGATGGACATTTAATATATGGGGTGTCAAGTAAGAGTTTTCCTCAACGAGCATATTTTTATCTGTTAGATATAACTTGTAATGATGATGATGACTAGTACTACATCCATTGTCTGCACTATATTACGGATTATATCCGATAATCCCGGTCTTTTATGTCTTACCCAAAGTGCATAAGAACCTCACAAATCCTCCTGGCTGCCCTATAGTGGCATCAATAAATTCGGTTTTGTCTCCCCTCTCCATCACGTTGGATCGTATACTAACTCCATTACTGTTACATATAAAATCCTACCTAAAAGATACCAGAGATTTCTTAGCCAAATTACAGGGAATTTGTCCTATTCCACCTGGTTGTATATTAGTCACTCTAGACGTTAACAGTCTCTATACATGTATTGAACATGATAGGGGTATTACAGCGACAAAACTTTTTCTTGAAAAATATTCAAATTTATCCCCAGAACAAGTACAGTTTTGTATTGAATTGATATCTATCGTTCTCTATCGTAGCTTTTTTCTTTTTGCTGATCAATTCTACCAGCAACGCACTGGGACCGCCATGGGATCGAACATGGCTTGTCCGTACGCCAATATTTATATGGCAGAATTCGAGGAAACACATGTGTATAGTAATATCTTGTTCCAGACACATGCTGTGTTCTGGAAGAGATTCATCGATGATGTCTTTATGATATGGAAAGGAGATGAACACAATCTGAATGAGTTCGTAAGTGATATTAATCAAGCAATCCCCAATTTAACATTCACGATGCAAGCACATAGAACGAATATTAGCTATTTGGATACGCACATCACACTGGATAACAGTGGCATGATAGATGTCGATTTATATACAAAACCGACGGACAAGAATAGCCTCTTGCACTATAGTAGCTGCCATCCAGCACATATAAAAAAGTCGCTCCCTAAGTCACAACATCACCGAGTCGCTAATATAGTGTCTAATCCTACTAAAAAAACAAATGAGACATAATGAAATGACAAATAAATTTCTGCAGCTAGGTTATCCACTTTCATTGGCATCACCAACATGCTCAACTCAACCTACCAATTTGCAACGTAATCGAAATAGATTACCGTTTGTTACTACTTATCACCCCTTTACCTCTATGTTTAAAGAATGTATTCACAGACATTGGCCCCTTCTGCAGAAGGCTTATCCAGCAATCACAGAATTTGAAGAACGTCCTTTTGTGTGTCATAAACGACCACCAAATCTGAGGAGTTTATTAGTTAGAGCTGATATAGGCTCAAGTAAACCCCGGAACCTACAGAGAGCCCTAATGACCCCAAGAGAGGGACTTTTCCTTGTTTGCACTGTTTACAGTGCTCAAATATTACAAAAGGCAATACTTTTTCCCACCCTAGGTCAGGCAAGATCTATCAAGTAAGGGATTTTTTCACGTGTGATTCTACACATGTGGTTTATCTTATTAAGTGTCCATGCGGTCTCGGATATGTGGGTGAGACCACCCAGCATATCCGAGACCGCATTTCACAACACAAATCAACTATACGTTGTAAAAGGTTGATGTTACCAGTGCCAGCACATTTTATAGCATTTGGACATAATGTATCCCAATTAAAATATCAGATCATTGATCATGTCCCTATCCCTAGGAGAGGTGGCGACAGAATCAGACAGTTAAAATCCAGAGAGGCTTTCTGGATTTATACGTTACAGACATTGGAACCGTTTGGCATGAATAGGGAGTACGAGGTTTCCTCTTAGATATTCTCTTTAACTCTCTATGAGAAGTTGGATTATCTTATTTATACACATGATTGTTATATCATATAATGAGCAAGATATATAGTAATTGTTTTTTTTCTCATTTCCTTTTACAGGTGACATAAAAATATGTACAACAAAGTTTTTTCCCTCCTTCCCCTTTTATTTTTATGTTTTCACCCTTTATTTTATTATCATAAATATCTCATCGGTAGCGCAAACAAAAGAGTCCCTGGGGCATAACTTTGCTTATCATGCCCTGCTGCGCATGCGCGCACACACTCGGCTGTCTCCGTGGCATAGCCCGAATATTTGGTACCGAGCTCCATGAATTGCCGAAGCGGTCACGTGACACTGATCACGACAAGCGTAAAAGGAGCCTCCTCACTAACACACGTGCACTGCACTGCTTTTCCGGGACGCACCGCGCACCTATCCTACTGAAATCACAGGTAAATAATCTTGTATTGTGAACCTATGGATCGCTCTTTGCATATACTTTTGACATAGTTTAAGTGGCGTTTTTGTATTGAGATCACCTTGGGACCATATCCTTTGTGATATCACTGCCTTTTTACTGTTTAAGAAATAAATCTAGTGCTGAGCATATGGCGGCTGTATGTTCTGAATACTATATGATATCTCAGACAGCTTTACATAGATGTTGATTCATATGCGTTTTTTTGTAGTTCCCACACCTGATTTGTCCTTTAGACGGCTTATAGACATAAATAACATGAGTGTATATAGTAATCAATTAATTGATTGCTTCTTTCGTTTATTCTGAATTAAGAAGTTAACACAGACATGAATATAAATGTAATGGGTTTACAGTGCCTACAAGTAGTATTCAACCCCCTGCAGATTTAGCTGGTTGACACATGCGGAATTAACTTGGCATTGTGACATTTGTACTGTAGATCAGCCTGGAAGTGGGAAATGCACTGCAGCAAAAATTTTTGTTTTAATTTTTTTTTTTTTTTTTTAAAACGTTAAAAGTTAATTCAGAGAGTCATTTATTATTCAACCCCTCAAACCACAAGAATTCTGTTTGGTCCCCCTAAAGTATTAAGAAGTAGTTCAGGCACCAAGAATAATGAGCTTCACATGTGTGGATTAATGATTTCTTTTGCCAGCCTTTTCTGACTATTTAAGACCCTCCCCAAACTTGTGAACAGCACTCATACATGGTCAACATGGGAAAGACAAAGGAGCATTCCAAGGCCATCAGATACAAGATCGTGGAGGGTCACAAGGCTGGCAAGGGATACAAAACCCTTTCCAAGGAGTTGGCCCTACCTGTCTCCACTGTTGGGAGCATCATCCGTAAGTGGAAGGCTTATGGAACTACTGTTAGCCTTCCACGGCCTGGACAGCCTTTGAAAATTTCCTCCCGTGCCGAGGCCAGGCTTGTCCGAAGAGTCAAGGCTAACCCAAGGACAACAAGGAAGGAGCTCCGGGAAGATCTCATGGCAGTGGGGACATTGGTTTCAGTCAATACCATAAGTAATGTACTCCACCGCAATGGTCTCCGTTCCAGACGAGCCCGTAAGGTACCTTTACTTTCAAAGCGTCATGTCAAGGCTCGTCTACAGTTTGCTCATGATCACTTGGAGGACTCTGAGACAGACTGGTTCAAGGTTCTATGGTCTGATGAGACCAAGATCGAGATCTTTGGTGCCAACCACACAGGTGACATTTGGAGACTGGATGGCACTGCATATGACCCCAAGAATACCATCCCTACAGTCAAGCATGGTGGTGGCAGCATCATGCTGTGGGGCTGTTTCTCAGCCAAGGGGCCTGGCCATCTGGTCCGCATCCATGGGAGGATGGATAGCACGGCCTACCTGGAGATTTTGGCCAAGAACCTCCGCTCCTCCATCAAGGATCTTAAGATGGGTCGTAATTTCATCTTCCAACAAGACAACGACCCAAAGCACACAGCCAAGAAAACCAAGGCCTGGTTCAAGAGGGAAAAAGTCAAGGTGTTGGAGTGGCCTAGTCAGTCTCCTGACCTTAACCCAATTGAAAACTTGTGGAAGGAGCTCAAGATTAAAGTCCACATGAGACACCCAAAGAACCTAGATAACTTGGAGAAGATCTGCATGGAGGAGTGGGCCAAGATAACTCCACAGACCTGTGCCGGCCTGATCAGGTCTTATAAAAGACGATTATTAGCTGTAATTGCAAACAAGGGTTATTCCACGAAATATTAAACATAGGGGTTGTATAATAATTGACCCACACTTTTATGTTTAAAATTTATTAAAATTCAACTGAGCAACATAACTTTTTGTTTTGTAAGATTTATGCTTCTGTTAATAAATCCTACTCTCGTTTGCAGTTTGAAGGCTCTAACTTATTTGCATCTTATCAAACCAGCTAAATCTGCAGGGGGTTGAATACTACTTGTAGGCACTGTATATACCATATATTTCCTTTTTTTTCCTATGTTTTTCTCCTATGTTTTTTGTATGTGATATGGTCTAAACGATAACATGAATTATAATTTTATGTTAAATATTATGTTTTTTATGCTTATTTCTTATGTTTATTTTTCTTACTAGAAATCCCCCTTGAAAAAGGCCACATAGGTCGAAACGTTGGGGCAAGTGTTTTTATATATATACTACATCTCTTTATTTGGAGCATATATTGGTGTGTGAACCCCTGCAGTTGAATAAATAAAAGCAAGAATTGAACATATCATTGACTCTTTAAAAAAATTTTTTTGGAGTGCTCGAGGTATTGCCTGTTTTGCATATACTCCTTTTTTTTCCTTTAGTAGCACCCTTTCTCAAAATTAGAGTGCATGGGACTTGGCTTTCATATTGTACATAGCATTCCTTAGGCAACATTAATTTCTTAAGAAATGTACTTGTATGCATTCATTTCAACCACTATTGTTTTTTTTTTGGTCTAGTTGCATTTCTTGTTGCCATGTGCATATATGCGTTTAGATTTTAAATGTCTTTATTTCAATATTTTTGAATTCAATGCATCATTTTATGGTACTAGTAAAGCTTACGTTTCTCTTGTTTGGAGTATATACATTTTGAAGTGCCACGGAACAAGGCAACTACTCTATATGTGATTTCTACACCCTCCTTGACCCTGGGCTTCAACACCGCCAGTTGCTGCTCGGAAGTGCTGTATGCACAGAGAAAAACACTCGCTCCTGTGTTTGTGGGGTTCAGTAACGCCAGCTGTTCTCCTGCTGTGTGTCCGGCAATAATTCCTGCTACCTCCACATGCTCAAAAAAACATCAGATGTCTAACTTGCTCCACATAGGGATGATGCTACACCCTAATTGATATGCTCAAAATGAGAAAAACGGCAGCTTTCAAACCATAAAATGATTAATCGTTGTCCCAAATATGTTCCAAAATACTTTTTAAATATAAGTGCATATATGCACATGTCGAATACAAATGCAAACAAAAAAGCCTACATATGGTCTAGGACAGTGATGGCGAACTTTGGCACTCCAGCTGTTGGAGAACTACAACTCCCTGCATGCCTCAACTGCTGCAGGTTGCAAGGGCATGCTGGGAGTTGTAGTTTTACAACAGCTGGAGTGCCAAGGTTAGTCATAACTGGTATAGGGGTTGAAATGAATGCATACAAGTACATTTCATAATCCATTGGTGCTTAAGGAACGGGATCTACACCTGTAATATAGTGCTGACAATGGATGTAGGACTACTCATCATCATCATTACTTATATTTGTGACAGTAAAAAATGCACTGATTTAGGCCAACTCTTAGTTCACACCCCATATATGAAAGGTCCAGCATCTAATCCTGATAATAAGGCGCAATAATCATGCATAACCTATAAAAAGTGCATCGTACATAGTGACAATAGCAAGTTATACCTGCAAGTGCAGGTGAAACAACGCCAAATTATAGAAAAGGTTTATGCTATCTAGGTATCAGAGTGCATAGCGACTGCTGGACAATGGCGATATAATATTGTACCTCAATAAAGGCTGCGGCACACCTCCCGCGCATTTGCTTGTAGCTTCTTCAAGAGGGGACGTGCGTGTATGTTTGCTCATAGTCATAGGTGCATGTTTAGAGAGTAAAGCAGTCATGACGACGGCTTTGTGTTGGTGCTACGCTAGCGGTGACGAACGCTGAGCAACGTGACTGCAAGTCAGCGTCATCTGACGTACAGACGCTCCCCTACCCAACGAGCCAGAGCAGGAAGCCAGTCTGTGCGTCAAAACCAACGCGCAAGCATACTTGCACTTCCCCTCTTCAACAAGCTACAAGCAAAACGAGCTTGAGTGGTGCCGCAGCCTTTATTAAGGTAGAGTATTATATCGCCATTCGGCATCAGTGGCTATGCAGTCTGATCGATAGCATATACCTTATCTATCCGTTGGCATGGCATACATAGCAATTTTCACTATGCACGATGCACTTTTTCTAGGTTATGCTTGATCAGATCATTGATTATTGCGGTATATTATCAGGATTACATGCTGGACCTTTAATATATGTGCTGAGCCTGTTAACTAACATTTTTCCGCAATGACTGTATTTTTTACTGTCACATATAACTTGTAATGATGGTGATGAGAAGTCGTACATTCATTGTCTGCACTATGTTACAGGTGTACATACCGTTACTTAGGCAGCATTAATGGATTATGAAAAGTACTTGTATGCATTCATTTCCACCCCTATACCCTTTATTTTTGTGTTTTTGGTTGCATTTCTTGTCGCCATGTGCATATATGCATTTATATTTTTAATGTCTTTATTTCTATATTTTTTAATTCAATTCATCATTTTATGGTAGTAAAGCTTATCTTTCTCTTGCTTGGAGTATATACATTTTGAAGTGCCACTTAACAAGGCAACTACTCTATATGGGATTTCTACACCCTGAATGACCCTGGCTCTAACACCATCAGTTGCTGCTCGAAGTGCTGTATGCACAGTCAACACTTGCTCCTGTGTTACTGGGGTTCAGTAATGCCAGCTGTTCCCCTGATGTGTGTCCGGCAAGAAGTCCTGCTGCCTCCAATTTCAAGTTACACCAGAATAGAAAGTTGCTCATACTTGGCCTCAGCCTACACCTGACTGACCCTGGGCTCCAACACTGCCAGTTGCTGCTCGGAAGTGCTGTATGCACAGTCAACACTTGCTCCTGTGTTACTGGGGTTCAGTAATGCCAGCTGTTCCCTGCTGTGTGTTCGGCAAGAAGTCCTGCTGCCTCCAATTTCAAGTTACTTCTAATACTAGGCCTCAGCCTACACCCTGACTGACCCTGGGCTCCAATACCGCCAGTTACTGCTCGGAAGTGCTGTATGCACAGTCAACACTTGCTCCTGTGTTACTGGGGTTCAGTAATGCCAGCTGCTCCCCTGCTGTCTGTCCGGCAAGAAGTCCTGCTACCTCCAATTTCCAATTTGTCCAGTCGTGTTGCGGTCGGGTTAGCCGACTCTATGGTGCCTGCAGTTTAGGTGCTTCCTATGTGGGCTGCAGATATGTAACTCAAGGCTGTTTCCTTAGTGCCAGTAGAACAAGTACCCCCTGTAGGACTGTGGGATTCGGTAACTGCGGCCGGATCACGGCCTTTCACTTTATTTTTCATGGGTACCTTCAGCTACCCATCTGGGTTCCAGTACCGTCAGCTGGTTCTTGGCAGTGTCTTTGGCATGGGTACTCCCTCCAGCTCAGCCTGGTTACAGCACGCCAGCTGTTTCCGGCAGTGTCATCGTCACTTTGCCTCCAATAAGTTGTCCTCTCGTGTTTCGGTCGGGTTAATCGACTCTATGGTGCCTGCAGTTTAGGTGCTTCCTATGTGGGCAGCGGGATATGTAACTAAAGGCTGTTTCCGTAGTGCCAATAGGACAAGCACCCCCTTTAGGACTGTGGGATTCGATAACTGCGGCCAGATCGCGACTTTTCAACTTTATTTTTCATGGGTACCTTCAGCTACCCTTCCGGGTACCAGTACCGTCAGCTGGTTCTCGGCAGTGTCTTTGGCATGGGTACTCCCTCCTGCCCAGCCTGGTTACAGCACGCCAGCTGTTTCCGGGCAGTGTCATCGTCACTTTGCCTCCAATAAGTTGTCCTCTCGTGTTTCGGTCGGGTTAATCGACTCTATGGTGCCTGCAGTTTAGGTGCTTCCTATGTGGGCAGCGGGATATGTAACTAAAGGCTGTTTCCGTAGTGCCAATAGGACAAGCACCCCCTTTAGGACTGTGGGATTCGATAACTGCGGCCAGATCGCGACTTTTCAACTTTATTTTTCATGGGTACCTTCAGCTACCCTTCCGGGTACCAGTACCGTCAGCTGGTTCTCGGCAGTGTCTTTGGCATGGGTACTCCCTCCTGCCCAGCCTGGTTACAGCACGCCAGCTGTTTCCGGGCAGTGTCAACGTCACTTTGCCTCCAATAAGGTGTCCAGTCGTATTGCGGTCAGGTTAGCCGACTCTATGGTGCCTGCAGTTTAGGTGCTTCCTATGTGGGCTGCGGGATATGTAACTAAAGGCTGTTTCCGTAGTGCCAATAGGACAAGCACCCCCTGTAGGACTGTGGGATTCGGTAACTGCGTCCAGCTCGCGGCCTTTCAACTTTATTTTTCATGGGTACCTTCAGCTACCCATCCGGGTTCCAGTACCATCAGCTGGTTCTCGGCAGTGCCTTTGGCCTAGGTGCCTCCATCTGGGTATCCGAGTTCCAGCAACGTCTGCTGGTCCTTGGTAGTGCTTTGTAGCACAGGTACCTCCTTCTTAGTAACCGTGTTCCTGTACAATCAGCTGGTCCTCGGTACTGCCATTGGCTCTGTTCCTTCTGCAGCCCCTCCGGGTTCCAGCACAGTCAGCTGGTCCTTGTTACTTCCATTGGCTCTTGCACCTTCTGCTACGCATCCAGGTTCCAGTACCGTCAGCTGGTTCTCGGCAGTGCCTTTGGCCTAGGTGCCTCCATCTCGGTATACGAGTTCCAGCAACGTCTGCTGGTCCTTGGTAGTGCTTTGTAGCACAGGTACCTCCTGCTTAGTAATCGTGTCCCAGTACCGTCAGCTGGTCCTCGGTAGTGCCATTGGCTCTTGTTCCTTCTACTACCCATCCGGGTTCCAGGACAGACAGCTGGTTCTCGGCAGTTACTCAGCCTCCTTGTGCCTTCAGCTACATTTCCAAGTTGAAGATTTTTGAAATTTTTTTTTGGTAATCACTTTGGATCTCCCTGACGACGACACTGAAATCGACGACCCTGAATACGACGACCATGAAGACCACCCCGAAGAAGACGACGACCCCGAAGACTACGATCCTGAAGACCACCCCGAAGAAGACGACGACTCCAAGGATGACAACCATGAAGACGACGAGCCTGAACACCACCCCAAAGAACAACAAAAAGATTACCCAGAAGAAGATGACCAAGAGGACAAATAAGATGAAGACAACCAACAAGATACAGAACAAGAGACAGAAGACCAAGAAGCAGAAGAACTAAAAGCAGAAGAACATTAAGCATAAGATCAAAAATCAGAGCAAAAGGTATGCTCTAAATTATAAGCAGAAGAAGACTAAGCAGTGTATGCCCCTGGAAAATGCCTGCTGCTGCAGGCCAAACTGAACGCGGACAAATACTGTTGTAAATCTTGTGACAACTTGAACGGAAGGTGTAATCTTCAAACTTTTAGAGATTACAACTACAGGAATGCCTGCCACAAAGAAGATGAATAGGAAGAAGATGAAGAAGTAGAATATGAAGAAGAATAATAGTTAAATAAGAAGAATATGAATAATGTTAAAAAAAAGAATAAAAGGAAGAAGTTGAAGAAGAAGATAAATAAGGTAAAGGAGAAGTTGATGAAAAAGATGCTGCTGCTGAGGATCATGAAGGAGAAAGTGTGGGAGAAGTAAAAAATAAGGTGAAGAGCATGGAAGTAGTGAAAGATACATATGTGCCAAAATAGAAAAAAGGTTAACAACATAGTCAATTTCTTCGTAACTCCGAACGTCTAAAAAAAAAAATTATTCCTGCTATTCCATTTGATTGGGCTAAACCTCTATGCCTTTAATGTCTCCTCCACCTCCCCAATACATTCTACATTAGTCTTAGTTGTTTTCCTTCATGTACAATTAACCTACAAGGAAAAAAAGGGGTTATTTTAATTCCGATATTTTTGTCCCATTGACTTACATTGATTTCCGGTATCGGAATCGGCGATATCCGATACTTTTTGAATATCGGACCCATCCAATCCGATCCGATATTTTGCAATATCGGAAAGTATCGCTCAACACTACTGCTGAGCAATAAGAACAATAAGAACATAAAAGCTCATCACAGTTTTTCCAGAAAACATCTTGATGATCCCCCAGACTTTTGGGAGAATACTCTGTGGACTAGCAAGACAAAAATTGAACTTTTTGGAAGGTGTATGTCCTATTACATCTGTTGTAGAAAGTAACACAGCATTTCAGAAAAGGAACATCATACCAACAATAAAAATGGTGGTGGTACTGTGATGGTCTGGGGCTATTTTGCTGCTTCAGACCTGGAAGTCTTGCTTTGTTAAATGTAACCATGAATTGTGCTGTCTATCAAGAAATCCTGAAGGAGAATGCCCGGCCATCTGTCTGTGACTGCAAGCTGAAGCGCACTTGGGTTATGCAGCAGGACAATAATCCAAAACATACCAGCAAGTCCACCACTTAATGGCTTAAGAAAAACAAACATAAGACCTTGGAGTGGCCTTGTCAAAGTCCTGACCTTAATCCGATTGAGTTACTGTGGCAAAACATTAAAAAGGCGGTTCATGCTCGGAAACCCTCCAATATGGTTGAATTACAATAATTCTGCAAAGGTGAGTGGCAAACATTTCCCAGAGCTTTGTAAAAACTCATTGCGGTTATTGCTGATACTTGATTATAGTTGTTGCTGCTAATGGTGGCCCAACCAGTTATTAGGTTAAAAGGGCAATCTCTTTTTCACACAGGGCCCTGTAGGTTTGGATTTCTTTTTCCAATAATAATAAAGACCTTCATTTAAAAACTGCATTTTGCGTTTACTTGCGTTATCTTTGTTTAAAAATTTCAATTTGTTTGGTGATCTGAAACATTTAAGTGTGAAAAAACATGCAAAAGAATAGGAAATCAGGAAGGGGGCAAACAGTTTTTCACACAACTGTACTTCATTAAAAAAATCATTTAACAAGCGATGAAAGTAGAAAAAAAACCCTTCGATAGATGAATAATAAATGAAGAAAGTAAATACATATATATAAAATACTGGTTACATTTGTTAAATTCGATAACATTGTATAATATTCCCTATGATGACCTTGCTATTGACAGAGCTAAAGTTACTATGTGTACTGTTTGCAAACTACGTGTCCATAAAACGCCTGCAATTGTTCTCTTTTAGAGATAAGCAGATCTTTTGAAATTCAAATTTCACAACCTCACCAAATTTTCCCCAAAATTTGATCTACAATGAAGAAATTCATGCAAATCTTAATTTTGGAAAGCTTGTAATTGCTCGGAAAATAAATGTGGAAGAGGGGAGAGAGAGAGAGAGTTGACTAAAAGAGCTGAAACTCTACAAGAGAAGACCCTACTGACCATCCAAGTTTATCCTGTACTAGAGAAAGAGACTAAGGCTGCGTTCACATGATCAGTATTTGGTCAGTATTTTACATCAGTATTTGTAAGAAAACAACAGGAGAAGAACAATCAGAGCAAAAGTATAATAGAAACACATCAACACTTCTGTATTTATCACCCACTAGTGGTTTTAGCTTAAAATACTGAGCTAAAATATGACCAAATGCTGAACGTCTGAACGTAGCCTAACACATCGAGTCTGGAGATGGAAAATGACTCTGCAGTTCAAACTATGCCCATCTGGGAACTGCTGATCTGTAATGTCCCAGGTACTGACCCCCTATGTGTGATTATCTATTAAGTTTCATACCTTCAGAGCATTATGGGAAGCCTGTGTTGCAACACAAACTTAAGTTAGCCTGCTCTGTTATTTTACAGCAGTGTGGTAAATGATGAATGGTACATTTGTCTTTATGAACTGAGAATTGAATCCTAGAATGTTCAAATTTGCATGAAGCTGCAAATTTCTGCAAATTTGTTTTAAATACGATCCTCCACAGATAGATCCACTCATCTCTAATCTTTTCTTCTTCCTTCCTGCTGAGCAGGAAATTCCTCCCACTCTACAATGTCAGCATATTCTTCTAAACTAAGTTCACATAGGCTTACAAAAAATCATCTAATTTTCACCCTGAATATTCTATAGCAAATTAAATTATTGTCATACTGTTTTTTAACTGCAGATAAACTTTTAAAAATCTCATTTGAAAAATGCCAAAGAAGAAGAATGTGCATGAAAGTAAAAAAAATACATATAAATCATCCAAAAATGCTTGTAAAGCTTCAAACTTTATGATTTTTCACACTGTACTTTCAAAATGCTATAAATGTGTTAGCAAAGATTCCTCCAGACATTTTGTGGCTTCAAAACCACCAACAGTGGCATGAAAAAGTTTGGGCAAACCTAGTCAAAACTACTGTTTTCGTGAACAGTTAATCAAGTTGAAGATGAAATTATCTCTAAACGGCCTAAAGTTATAGATGACACATTTCCTTTGTATTTTAGGAAAAATATACTGTATATTGTTATGTTTTACATTTTAAAAATTACAAAAAGAAAATCGACAGAGGCAAAAGTTTGGGTACCCTTGGAGATTTGTGTGCGCTACTAGCTTTAACCAAGGTTTCAGACCTTAAAGGTGTGTGGTTTAGGAACAATTAAAGGGAACCTGTCACCTCATTTTTCGCATATAAGATGCGGCCACCTCCATTAGGGTGAGTTTCCATGGTCAGGATACGCTGCGTGTTTGGCGCTGTGCGCTGGCGCAGCGCCAAACACGCAGCGTCCAGATGTTACAGCATAGTGGAGGGGATTTCAAAAAATCCCGTCTCCACTATGCGTAACAATACGCAGGTGGCAAACCTGCGTAAACGGACATGCGGCGCGTCTTTTTAGACCGCAGCATGTCCTCGCGTATTGCGGCGACGGTGCGTCGCCGCAACAGAATTAACACAGGGCTATGTAGCCCTGCGCTCTTTCCGGAGGTGTTCCGGAGGTGTCCTGAACACCTCCGGAAAGATCGCGCGTTATAAAGGGGGCGGGGCTTAGACGGAGCGGAATTTCCGCTCCGTCCAAAGCGCTGTGGTTCCGGACTGTGGAACCACAGCCTTAGGGGCTTATCTACAGCATTCTGGAATGCTGTAGATAAGCTCCCTATGTAACCTGAAAATAAGTAAAGCAAGTTAGATTATACTCACCCTGGGCAGTCTGGTCCGACGGGTGTCGCAGGACCGGTCCGTCGCTTCCCATCTTCATGCGATGACGTCCTCTTCCTTGCTTCTGTCGTGGCTCCTGCGCAGGTGTTATTCTCTGCCCTGTTGAGAGCAGATCAAAGTACTGCAGTGCGCAGGCGCCAGGAAAGGTCAGAGAGGCCCGTTGCCTGCGCACTGCAGTACTTTGCTCTGCCCTCAACAGGGCAGAAAATAACTCCTGTGCAGGAGCCACGACAGAAGCAAGGAAGAGGACGTCATCGCATGAAGATGGGAGGCGCCGAACTCGGACATGTGACACCCATTGGAGCGGTCCGCCCCCCGGGGTGAGTATAATCTAACTTGTTTTTCTTATCTTTCAGGTTACATCAGGGGTTTATCTACAGCATTCCAGAATGCTGTAGATAAGCCCCTAAAGGTGGTGGCCGCATCTTAAATGCTAAATAGTAGGTGACAAGTTCCCTTTAAAGTTAACACTCTCTGTAACATCCTTAACAGCTCTAAAATCATGAACCATTCTGTAAGTGTCATAGGAACCTTTGGATCATTTTTCCTTAATGGGACATAAAAAAGTGTTACAGAGGGAAGATTTTTGCACCAGAGCCTCTGCCTTGACATATTCTTTTATATCCCTGGTCAAGGCCATTGAGTTGGTGAGACTTAATGGGTATTGTTTTAAACAAGGAGGAGTAATTCCCTCTTTTATCTTAAGACCAGAGGAATGGGGAGTAGAGTTGAGCAAAACAGATCAGCCAGATTCATAAGTCGCCTACTTTCGCCAAAGTCGGGTTTCGTTGACCGAAACACGAACATAGCGTGCAGTCGGCCATTTGTTCGGCAAAACGAGCGCCAAAGTCGGTTTTCCAGAATGCTTTCAGGTGCTTTTTTCAGCCAATGAGCAAGGACGTACACTGTGGGCAATGATATGACATGGGCAGCGTCCACCACCATCTTAGAGAAGGGCATTGCAGTGATGGGCTTGCTTTGGGGGGTGTCATAGTGTCTATAAAAGCCCTGACCGCCGACAGCCATTTTACTTCTGCCGATCTTAACAGTAGGGAGAGGTTGCTGATGCTGTTTATCAGTAGGGAGAGAGTTAGGGCTGAAAAGAGAAGTTCTTATGTGCTTGTGTTGATAGCAATTGTGCTGTACAGTTAATGTGCAGTGACAGGGGGATTTTCTTGTGTGCAGCAGCGCTGGTTATTAGGCTGCCTGATAGCTGTATTGCTGTGTGTACACTGCTGTGCAGACTGCTTTTTACACAGCACTAATACTTTTATTCTTTTTTTCCGCACAGTTACCTAGCGTTCATTTTTTCCCACACCGTATACAGCTGTATGCTCATGTGTACCGGCTGGTATCACGGACAAATACATGCTGACTTTCTGTGTGTGACTCCAGAAATATATACGGAGATTGAAATTTTTCCCTACACCGTATACAGCTGTCCGCTTCTGATACAGTGCTGTATATCAGCTCTTTGTATTACGGTCAAATTCATACTGAGTGAGCGTCTGTGTGTGACTCCGAAAATAAATACGGTGTTAGGGCTGGCGGAACACACAAAATAAATATAAATAATAAGTGCGTTCGCAGCCTGGGGTCCACCGTGAAGGCAGAGCCTGCTGCTGGTAAGAGGGCGGTAAGGTGAACTCTGTTACTTCAGAGCAACTTTAGACAATGTTGCCCTATATGGCGGTATAAGCGAACTCTGTTACAACACAGTGTCGCTAAGGAAGAGACGCAGAGATATGGACTGTGTCCCGTTAACTCCACAGGAATGCACAGACAACTGCTGTGCGGACAGCAGTCCATAGTAAACGCAATCAGCGACGCAAACAGACAATCTTCTCACCGGAGAAGCCGGTATTCTAGGGGCTTATTTCAGCCAAGCCCTAAACACGTGCATACAATCTCCTCACCGGAGGTGCCGGTATTGTAGGGGCTTATTTCAGCCGAGCCCTAACACATGCGTGCAAGATCATACTGGCGCAAAGCACATAATGTAATTGATACTAGCTCATGGCGGCACGACCATGCCACCCTTTTATAGTAGCAACTACAGGACCTGCCACATAAGGACCAATAGGAAACTGCTCCAGAACACAAGTGGTTTCAGGACCTTCCTGGCAGACCAATAGGAGCTGCTGCAGTACCTGAGCGTGTGACCCCTGATCTCCAATGAGAGATCTTACCCTGGGCATGCTCAGAAGAGGAAAGCAAGGACTTTGTCCCAAAGATGTCTGCTCGCCGCAAACCAGCACTGGCTACAACATCAGAACCTGGAGAGGCAGCAGTAATCCTCTGCACAATGTTAGACTGGGCGAAACGCTGGGACCGACGTCTCTGCTGAGCAGAGTCCACTGCGGCCGGAGACGGATGGGAGACCGCAGCAGGGACGGCTCGAGATTCCCCTTGTGCAGAAGCGGGAACTCGACCCCTAACATACGGAGATTTAAATTTTCCCCTACACCATATACAGCTGTTTGCTTCTGATACAGTACCGTATATCTGCTCTTTGTATTACGGTCAAATCCAAACTGAGTGAGCGTCTGTGTGTGACTCCGGAAATATATACAGTACCATATATCTGCTGGTATTGTTGGTACATTTTCCCAAACATAAGGAAGTATGGTGGAAGAGGCCGCGGATGTGGGCGGGGGTCCAGCTGGTACTGATGGTGGTGGTGGTGCATCTGCTGGTAGTGCCAAAAGCACAATAGTACCTAAGGCAGGAGGTGCTGAGCCTGCGTCATCGTCTGGCTCCAGAAGGCCTGGAAGGCTCCCTTTTCGGGGAGTAGGTAAACCGCTTTTAAAGCCGGAGCATCAGGAACAGGTTTTGGCTTACATTGCCGAAACAGCCTCCAGCTCTATCGCCTCCTCTTCTGAAGTTTCAAAAAATGCAAGCACTGAGTTGTCAGTGCAGGTTCATGGTCAGGAACAACACCTTTCCTTGTGTCCTTCACCCCCACCAAAAGTGAAGGATGCGGCAGGCCACACTTTAGACTACTCCCTGGAGCTCTTTTCACATACCATGCCAGGGTTATCAAGTGAAATCCTGAATTCCCCAGTCCAAGAAGAATCTGACATGGAGTGCTCTGATGCACATCCACTGTTATATGATTCTGCTGGTATATTTACCCCAAGTACTGCATTGCCCTCGCAGTCTACTGAGCCAGATTCTGACCCTGATGAATCTCAGGTGCCCCTTCCCGCATACTATACCACCTTACACGGTGACACAGAGGAAGGTGCAGATGAAATTGAAGAGAAGGTGATGGATGACCCAGTTGTTGACCCGGATTGGCATCCATTGGGGAAGAGGGTGCCGCAGTCAATAGCTCAGAAGAGGAGGAGGATCCGCAAAAGGCATCGACATTGTAGCTGCGGTTATCTGGCAGGCCCGTAGCAGTCCAAAAACGTGTTAAAAATACAAAAAGAGTTGCAGGACAGCTTGGCCAGATGGTCAAATTAGCACAGCGTGCAAGCCCTGAAAATTTATACCATAGCAGGAAGAGTGCAGTGTAGCACTTTTTTGACCAAAATCCTATTGATGAGGCAAGGGTTATCTGTAAGAAGTGCGGAAGGACCTTTAGCTGAGGGAAAAATATCCGAAATTTACTAGTTGCATGCTTAGACATTCAAACACCATGCACTTGCAAGCGTGGATGGACTACAAAACCTCAGGCAGCACATGTTCACCTGCTCTGACTGAAAGTAGCCAGAAAGGCTACATCGCTTCCCTTCTGTAAGCCCACCGGTTAGCACACCACCTGCAAGAAATGCAGTCAGGGAATCACAACTTTTTTGCAACCAAAGAGTGAATCTAGGCCATCACCATCACCAACCCCCTCTTAGTCCGCCATGTCCACCGTTAGTTCCCCCATATGCAGCTCTCAAGTCCAGCTCACCCTAGCAGACACTGAGTTGGACAAGAAAGTTGTCATCCTCTCATCCGCGTACACTAGCTTTGAACGCCTACATTGCCAAGCTGATCTCATTAGAGATGATGCCCTTCCGTTTGCTTGAAAGCGCAGCATTCCGAGAGCTCATGGCCTACGCTGTCCCACGCTATGACCTACCCAGTCGGCACTTCTTTGCTAGAAAAGCCATCCCTGCCCTCCACTTGCATGTGCAAGACCGCATTGTCCATGCACGCAAACAATCAGTGAGTGGAAAGGTGCACCTCACAACAGATGCATGGGCCAGTAGGCATGGCCAGGGCCGTTACGTGTCCATCACTGTGCACTGGGTTAATGTGGTGGATGCAAGGTCCACAGGGGACAGCGGCGGTGGGACAGTGCTGCCGAGCCCACGGTAAAGGCAACAGTTGGCTGTAGGCGTTCGACCCTCCTCATCATCCTCCTCCAGAAGGGAATGCTCGTCCACAGAGCTCAGTCGCATGAGCATTCCATCCGCAGCTGCCAGTGTTGCATATGAGGTGTCCCACTATCGAACATCTAGAAGGAAGTATCAGCAGGCTGTTTTAAATATGATGTGTTTGGGCGACAGCAGACACACCGCAGAATTACTGGCCGACTACTTGCAGCAAGAAACTGAGTCATGGCTGGGCAGTCTACATCTTGAGCCAGGCAAGGTAGTCAGTGATAACGGCCGTAATTTTGTGGCAGCCATAACCCTGGCAAAACTCAGACACAAACCTTGCCTGGCTCACACCTTGAACCTGGTGGTGCAGTGCTTCATAAATAAATATCCAGTGTTACCAGCCCTGCTCCATAAAGTGCAAAGACTGTGCACGCACATCCGTCGCTCCCCGTAGACTCCAGTCAAATGCAGAGGCTGCAGCGATCGCTCCACCTCCCCAAGCACCACCTAATCATAGTCGTTGCAATAAGGTGGAACTCCACCATGCACATGGTTGAGAGGCTGTGCATATAGAGGCAGGCTGTAATGCATATGTGGGAGGATACACGGGCAGGCAGTTTGAGGGCAGACATCGAGTTGTCAGGTGTGCAGTGGTCAAAGCTGAAAGACCTCTGTAAAGTCCTTCAGTGTTTTGAGGAATGCACACGGCTGTAAGCGCAGACGATGCCATTATAAGCATGAGCATCCCACTTATGCGTCTGCTCATGCAAACTTTGACGCACATTAAGGATCAGGCGTCTGCAGCGGAGGAGGAGGGAAGCCTTGATGACAGTCAGCCGTTGTCTGCTCAGGGAACTGTCCTGGACGAGGTGGAGGAAGAAGAGGAAAAGGAGGAGGATCAGATGGATGATTATTTTGGGGAGGAGGATGCTTTTAACGGGACAAGAGAAAATGTTGGCTTGCCAAGTTCAGGTACAGGGTGTGTGCATGACTGGAGGGATGTGGATTTGGCTGAAAGTGCTCCTCCACCCACCACTGGCAGTGCAACATTGACACCTGGAACATTGGCCCACATGTGTGATTATGTCTTGCAGATCCTAAAAAGGGACCCCCGCATTGCCAAAATTATGAAGGATGACAACTACTGGTTGGCCAGCATCCTCGATCCAAGCTATAAAGGCAAATTACAGAACATCATGCCACAGGAGAACCTAGAACTAATATATGTGAATAAACAAGCAACTCTGGTAAACCATTTGTTAGAGACATTCCCAGCACACAGCAGCGGTTCAGGTTCTACAACGAGTCGTACTGGGCAACATGGAAGAGGTGTTCATGGTGCACACAGCCGAAGTGGCATTGGAGACAAGGGTTTC
The DNA here is from genome assembly GCA_033576555.1 of Oophaga sylvatica. NCBI lineage: Eukaryota > Metazoa > Chordata > Amphibia > Anura > Dendrobatidae > Oophaga > Oophaga sylvatica. Next base: position 157,696,905 of record JARQOD010000002.1, on the reverse strand, counting down.
ATGACCATGTTGTGGTGTGATTTCTCGAGTACCACTCACACGACTGGTAATACTGAATCGATTGCAACAGACAGGAGACAGCAGTTGTCAACTATGGTTTACAAAATTACCTCTCCTCCCTATCAATGTTCTCCCTCACAGTTCATTCTCCTTTGACTACTGTGCCTGTAAACTGGACACCTGGCCTGATTTGGCACAATATTCCTTACAGGAGCACGCTTGCCCTGCTGGTAGTGTGCTATCAGATAGAGTCTTCAGTGCTGCTGGATCAATCCTGAAAGAAAGAAGGACCCGGCTGTTAAACCAAAATGTAGGTGATCTCATCTTCATTAAAATAAACCATGCATGAGTTTCAAAGGATTTTGTACCACCTTCCCCTGATGACACATAGGTTGCCAGAAAAATGGCTCGCTTTGTCCTCCTCTTCCTCCGACTTCTCCAATTCCTCCATTTGCAGCAGCTGAACATCCAGCCTACACCTCAACATATGCCAGTTTTTCCACCTCACTAACTGGGCTGTACCCCGCCAGGGCCGGCATCAAAATCTGGCGCACCCGGGCAAGTGCCGGGGCCCTGAGCAGGTGGGGGGCCCACTTGCTGTCAGAGACACCAGCATACTATGAGGGGCCCTGTGCCAGTGCCGGCATCCACAAGTGGGCCCCCCTGCTTGCTCAGGGCCCCAGCACTTGCAATACTTATCTCTCCCTGCTCCACCGCTGTGACGTCTTCCGCGTTTCCTGACAGTGACATTCAGGTCAGAGAGCGCAATGATGTCACGTCTGTGGGCCCTCTGCCTGAACAGTCACAGTGCAGAGAGCTGGAAGATGCCGACGTTGAGGAATCCAGAGAAGAGCAGTGCCCAGCGAGGAGAGGTATTTCATTTTTTTTTAATGGTTGGAGCAATATATGGGGAGCATTATACACCGGAGAATTATATATGGGGCCCATCATACACTGGAGCATCATAGATGGGCCCATCATATGCTAGAGCATCATATGGGGTTCATTATTTAGGGGCATCATATAGGGCCCTTTATATATGGTGCTTCATATGGAGCACATATCGGGCATATTCTGTATGGAGCATTATATGGAGCCCATTCTGTATGGAGCAATATATGAGGCTCATTATTCTGTATAGAGCAATATATGGGGCTCATTATTCTGTATGGCGCACTATGTGGTGCCCATAATATTGTATGGAGGACTATACTGTCCGTTTTTTGAGCAGTGTAGAATTTACAATAGATATCACTCATGTAATGTAAGAAGTGAAGTATTTGCATTTTTTATGCCTATATTTCTCTGACGTATCAGAGCATCATGAATTGTGGTATGTGTTAAAGGAGCCCACTGAGACTCTTTCGCCCGGGGCCCACGACAACCTGGAGCCAGCCCTGCCCCCCACAACTTTAGCCAAATAACCCCCAGTTTTCAATGCGTTACCATTATTATAAAGTAAATTAAGGTTGACAAGCTTAAGTAATATGAATTGATGTCGTTGGCATTGAAATGGGCACTGTAGGTGTGATTTCTGTCCTCCACTCACTGGCGACAGTTATTCCTCATTGACTTGCATTGGGTCGGGTTTCGGACTCCGACTCGACTTTTTCCGCTAGTCGGCCGACTTCATTCGACTCGACTGTTGGAAAAGTCGAGCCGACCGAAACCCGACTCGACCCTCACTGAGGCAAAGTCGCTCATCTCTAATGGGGAGCCAACCCACATAAGATTTTCCCTTTGCCCAAATGGTGTTTGGCACCTGACTAATTTCCCTGTCCTCAGATATACTGGTGTCAGGTGCTACTTTTACTGCTTTTGACATAAACACCATTGCTGCAATATTACACAAGTGCTGCTCTGAGAGGGAATTTGTGACTGTAATACCCTCAGGAGTGTATTGTATGGTAGCCTGGTTGGCAGTCAATACATCTAATCCCAGGAAGTTCATACAAGTATTTTCACTAACAACAACCTTCGCAAGCAGCACATCTTGGCTATCTTGTAAATTAAGTTATATCTGTTTAGTCAGAGGAACTTCAGTCACCAGTCCTTCTACCCCCACATTCCACAATCTCGTTAGTAATCATGTCTGGCGTTAACAAGTCTTTGTTCAATCCATCAACTAATGCATTTATCAGTATTTTAATATCAAGAGGGTTCATTGGACTATACCCCATGTCTGCCCATTTCAACTGTAAGCGTCCAAAGTATGTCTCTGTACTCGCTCTCATACAGACATAAAATCACAAAACTCGCTAGTGATCTTAGTTCTTGAACCATATTTACAGCCTTTACCCAGAAATATGGAGAGATCCAGAGAGATTGCAAGCACAAAAGCAAAAATGTAAGAATAAAGCTTCTTACCTTGCTGCAGCGAAATTTGAATTTTCAATCTTTCATAAAACTCACACATATGAATTCCAAATAGTATGAGGTAGAGAGGTGCGTTCGCAGCCCGGGGTCCACTGTGCAGGCGGAGCCTGCTGCTAGTAAAACGGCGCAAGAAGCAAACTGTGTTATCCCGCAGAGTCGCCAAAATAAACGCCGTAACGTTCCGTGGCAATATGTGCGAACTCTGTTATTCCACAGAGCCGTTAGAAGGAGTGCCGCAGCGCTATATGGCGATGTGTGCGAACTCACTTAACACCACTGAGTCGCAAAATAAACACGCAAGGGCGCTGTCTAGCGTTGAAAGCGAACCCTGTTACGTCACAGAGCCGCTGAGACAAACTTCCGTGTCCTGTCACGCACCCAGGTACACAGTTGACTGCTAAGCGAACATAGAACGTGATCGTGCGCTAATGTCCTCGCAGGAGTCACCCGCAATCAATGGCGTCTGAACGCCAGACCCTGAATACAGCAATCAAACTCCTCACCGGTTATGCCGGTAATCAAGGGCATCTAGGACACCGACCCTGACCAGATAGCATACCAAACTCCTCACAGATTAAGTCGGTATTTTAGGGGCTTATTTCAGCCGGGCCCTAACCACACACATGCATGACCACACTGGCGCAAAGCATATAACGATTGATATTAGCGCATGGCGGCCCAGCCATGCCACCCTTTTATAGTAACAGCTACAGGACCTGCCAGAAGCAAGGACCAATGAAACTGTTCCAGAACACCAGTAGTCACAGGACCTTCCTGGCGGACCAATAGGAGCTGCTGCAGTACCTGAGCATATGACCCCTGATCTCCAATGAGAGATCTCACCCTGGGCATGCTCAGAAGGGGAAAACAAGGACTTTGTCCTAAAGACGTCTGCTCGCCGCTAACCAGTACTGGCCACAATAGCAGAGCCTGGAGAGGCAGCAGTAACCCTCTGCACACTGTTAGACTGGGCGAGACGCTGGGACTGACAGCTGAGCAGAGTCCACTGCGGCCGGAGACGGATGGGAGACCGCAGCAAGGATTGCTCGAGATTCCCCTTGTGCAGAAGCGGGAACTCGGCCTCTAACATTACCCCCCCTCCTAGGGCCCCCCCTTCTTTGGGCCTCGCTGCGCTCAAAGGCAGCGATGAGCTGCGGAGCATGAACGTGCTCGGCAGGCTCCCAGGACCTATCCTCAGGCCCATAACCCCTCCAATCCACCAAATAAAATTTTTTGCCCCGTACCACGTTACACCCTACGATGGCATTCACCTCATGGTCGTCCGTAGACAAACCTGATGTCCCGGCAGATGACTCGGAAAACCGGGACATGAGCACGGGTTTCTGAAGGGATACGTGAAGGTGTCGGAGATACCCAGGCGTGGTGGAAGAGCCAAACGGTATACCACAGTATTAACCTGTTCGAGGACTTTGAAAGGACCCAGGTAGCGGGGTGCCAACTTAGTGGATTCAATTCAGGCCTAATGTTACGGACGGAGAGCCACACCAAGTCCCCAGGGGCAAATGTCGGAGCGGGACACCGATGTGCGTCGGCGGAAGACCTCATCCTCTCCTTGGACGCCTGAATGGCATCCTGGGTACGGTCCCAAATGTCCCGTGCCTCCACAGCCCAGTCTACCACCCTGGAGTCGGCGGAAGACACGGGCATGGGCACAGGAACCCGTGGATGCTGACCGTAGTTTAGGAGGAAAGGAGTCTGTCCGGTGGAGTCAGCCACAGCATTGTTTAGTGCAAACTCAGCCCACGGTAGCAAAGATGCCCAGTCATCCTGCCTGGCTGAGACAAAATGTCATAGATAGGTGACCAAGGTCTGGTTGGCCCTCTCTACCAACCCATTCGTCTCAGGATGGTACGTTGAAGAGAGATTTAACTCAATACTGAGTAGACGACAAAGCTCTCTCCAGAACCGAGACGCAAACTGGGGACCTCGATCACTGACAATTTTGTCCGGCATGCCTTGTAGACGGAAGATATGCCTAACGAACAACGCTGTCAGAGCCCGTGCAGAAGGTAACTGTGGTAGCGGCACCAGATGCACCATTTTGGAAAAATGGTTGGTGATGACCCAAATGATGGTGCAACCCCGAGACTTGGGCAAGCCACCACAAAGTCCATCTCAACCATCTCCCAGGGCCTGCCTGCCACCGGCAAAGGGTAAAGTAACCCAGCTGGCCGTTGTCGTAGAGACTTATTCTTGGCGCAGGAGACACACGCCTGAACATATTCCCCAACGTCACGGACCATATGCGGCCACCAGTATGTCCTCGCCAGCAATTCAGATGTCCTCTTTGCCCCAAAGTGTTCACCCACCCTGGACGAATGTGCCCAAGAGAGTACCTCCGGTCGCAAATTGGTAGGCACAAAAGTCTTGCCCGGGGGCACAGACTCTAGCGAAACCGGGGCCACAGTTCTCAGGCTCTCTGTGGGGACAATAAGCCGAGGCTCCTCCTCCTCAGAGGACACCACAGAGCGAGAGAGAGCGTCGGCATGAATGTTCTTCTCTCCTGAGAGGAAATGGAGTGTGAAATGAAACCAGGAGAAGAACAAGGACCATCTGGCCTGGCGAGAATTAAGCCGCTGAGCTGTCTGAAGATATACCAGATTCTTGTGGTTGGTGAAGACTTGGAAGGGAAAGCGAGCCCCCTCCAACAAATGTCTCTACTCAGAGAAAGCCAACTTCATTGCTAGCAACTCCCTGTCCCCGATGGAATAATTCCTCTCCACTGGTGTGAAGGTCTTGGAGAAGAAGCAAGGATGCTTCCGACCTTGAGCATCCTTTTGAAAGAGGACTGCTCCAGCGCCAACGGATGAAGCATCCACCTCCAATATGAATGGCTTATCAACATCAGGGCGGTGTAGAATGGTAGCGCTAGAAAACTGAGACTTAATTGAGATGAAAGTCTTGGAGACTTCCTCAGACCACAATTTGGGATTTGCTCCCTTCTTGGTGAGGGCGACCTTGGAGCTACCAAAGTTGAGAAATGGGGAATGAACTGGCGATAATAATTAATGAACCCCATAAAGCGCTGCACCGCTTTAAGGGAATGGGGTTCTTGCCAGTCCATTACAGCCTGCAGTTTGGCAGGATCCATAGCCAATCCCTGGGCGGAGATGATATAGCCCAGGAATGGTAAAGACTCCTGCTCAAACACATATTTCTCCAACTTTGCATAAAGGGAATTTGACCGCAGGAGGTCGAAGACTCTGCAGATATCTCTCCGGTGGGAGTCAATATCTGGAGAGAAGATGAGAATATCATCCAGATAGACTACGACTGAGGTGGAAAGCATGTCCCGGAAGATGTCATTAACAAAGTCTTGGAAAATGGCTGGGGCATTACAGAGCCCGAAGGGCATCACCATATTCATAGTGCCCATCCCTGGTTTTAAAAGCCGTCTTCCATTCGTCCCCCTCACGGATGCAAATCAGGTTATAACACCCCGCAGGTCTAATTTAGTAAATACCCTTGCTCCCCGGAGCCTATCAAAAAGCTCAGAAATCAGGGGCAACGGGTATTTATTCTTAATGGTGATGGCGTTAAGACCCCTGTAATCTATGCAGGGACGTAATTCTCAGTTCTTCTTCTGCACGAAAAAGAACCCTGCCCCAGCAGGTGACACTGACTTACTAATGAACCCTCTTGCCAGATTCTCCTGGATGTATTGGGACATAGCCTCCATCTCCTGGAGAGAGAGAGGATAAACCCTACCCCGAGGCGGTTCTGCTCCAGGCAAGAGGTCAATAGGACAGTCATAGGAGCGGTAAGGTGGAAGAGTCTCTGCAGCCTTTTTGGAGAACACGTCTACATAGGACCAATAACACTTGGGAAGGGAAGTGTGATCTGCGAGTATCTCTGTAGTAGTAACCTGAACACTCTACCTCACACATCTACCTCTACAAGACTCACTCCAACCCCATATCTTCCCACAGGACAACTCAATATGTGGGGAGTGAAGACAAAGCCAGGGTACTCCCAGCAGGACCTCATCTATACCCTCAGGAAGGACAAGGAAAGATATAATCTCCTGATGGGAAGGAGACATAGCTAATCTGAGAGGGATTGTCTGATGTGTGATCTGTGAGGGCAGTATGGATCCATTCACCACTCGAACCGTCATCGATTTGGCGAGCATCACCAGAAGTATTGTGTGGCAGAGAGCAAAAGCAGAGGACATAAAGTTCCCCTCTGCTCCAGAATCCACACAAAGCTAAACCGTCAGAGTGGATGGACCAAAAGAGATTGTCCCTTTAAAGGACAGCTTGGAGGCAAATGCTGCTGATTCTAGTGAACCTCCTCCCATGGTCACTAGACGCGATCGTGTTCCCGATCGCTGGGGACATCTATTGGCATAATGTCCTAACTGCTGACAATTGTTACAAAGCACGGAGACTCGAATGGGCCGAGAATCAGGTCCCGCTCGAACAACCTCCATGACCTCCGGGAGTCGGACACCTGAATGGGAGATTCTAGAGGTTTGGCAAAGGTGGGAGTTAGCCAAAACCTCCGTCTACACTGGGCCCGCTCCAAACTTCGCTCATGAAAGCAAAGGTCGATGCGGGTAGATATGGAGATAAGCTTCTCCAGTGAGGCAGGAATTTCCCTGGTGGCCAAGGCATCCTTTACATGGTCAGCCAGACCTCTCCAGAATACAGGTATAAGGACCTTATCCGGCCACTCTAACTCGGAGGTCAAGGTTTGAAATTGAACTGAAAACTGACTGACCAAGCTCGAACCCTGTGACATTGCCAGCAGTTGGAGCGCTGAATCGTGGGTGACCTGCGGGCCTAAAAAGACCTTTTTAAGAGCCTCCAGAAACCGAGGAGCACTCCGCACCACGCGATCATCACGTTCCCACAGCGGCGTTGCCCATTCCAAAGCTCTGCCCGACAGTAGTGACACTATGAAACCCACTTGTGCCCGCTCTGTAGGAAAACGTGCAGCCAGAAGCTCGAGCTGTATAGAGCACTGACTCACGAATCCCCGACAATGTTTGCTGTCACCAGAAAACTTGTCTGGAAGCGGGAGAAGGGACAAGGTCGGAGCAGAGGTGTTGGAGGACAAACTGACTGCCGCCGTGCTAGCAGCCTGAACAGCGACTGCGGTCACATCCACAGCTGAGGTTGTGCGCTCAAGAGCCGTCAACCTACCCTCCAGCTGCTGGATGAACTGCCGTAGACGCTGGTCGTCCGCCATTTTACTAGCCAGACCCTGGCACTAATATTATGTTAGGGTCTGCGCAACGCACCAAATATATGATGTAGAGAGGTGCGTTCGCTGCCCGGGGTCCACCGTGCAGGCGGAGCCTGCTGCTAGTAAAATGGCGTAAGAAGCGAACTCTGTTATCCCGCAGAGTTGCCAAAATAAACGCCGTAACGCGCTGTGGCAATATGTGCGAACTCTGTTATTCCACAGAGCCACTAGAAGGAGTGCCGCAGCGCTATATGGCGATGTGTGCGAACTCACTTAACACCACTGAGTCGCAAAATAAACACGCTAGGGCGCTGTCTAGCATTGAAAGCGAACCCTGTTACGTCACAGAGCCGCTGAGACAAACTTCTGTGTCCTGATAGGCATCCAGGTACACAGTTGACTGCTAAGTAGTGTTGAGCGATACTGCTCGATATCTAAAAATATCGGATCGGAATGGTATCGCCGATATCACTAACTATCGGCGATATCCGATTCCGATACCGGAAGTCCCATGTAAGTCTATGGGAACAAAATATTGCAACTAAAAAAACACTTTCTTTCCTTGTAAACACAAAATATACACACTTAGAATACATATATATATATATATATATATATATATATATATAAACATGTCATTGTGACATATATATATACATATATTTATAGTTTATTCACTTCTACATAGTAAAATAGCCTCTGATTCAATTGCCGGGTAAAGCCGGCATTTGTGAAAAGACAGAAGCACCCGAGGGTCCAGTCGCCACAGAGATGTTGCATCGCACCCAGCGAACAGGATTCAGAAGCTCGCTATAAGCGAGTCCTGTGTGCCTTAATTGAACTGTTTTTTTGCTTGAGAATTTCAAAAATCATCATAGACTGTATTTGCCATTTTTCCGTCATATCTGCGCCACGAGGCACAGGTGAAGAATAAGGGCGTACTCTCGTGGGCGTACACTCACTCCGTGGCGCGAAAACGATGTCCGCACACTCTAAATGTTACTGCAATGTAAGATCGTGCCCCACAGCTCTGGAGTTCTGCCTCCTCATCCTCCTCAGTGGGCGTAAACGAACGTGAAGGTCCCGCCTCCCTACAAAAGATGTCGCCTCTCCTGATGCTAATGACACATGTGACTTTGCTGAGATGGCGAATGGACGTGAGCAGAAGTGGGAAGGGATGGAGGAGTCAGAGCTCTCCCCCCACGGAAGCGACCCGATCGCCACGGAGCCACCGTTTGGCACCCGGCCTGGAAACCCTCCTACGCTGGAAGAAGCGGAGGATACCCTGAGAGACCTGGCCCGGCACCGGGAGGAGGTCGCCAGGATGGAAGCGAGCTGGCGGGCCCTAAAACTACAATTGGAGCGGCGCCAATCCCTCTTACCCCCTGAAGTGTCTGTACCGGAAGGTGAGGCACCCGTTCCAGTAGAGGAGGCCGTGCGGGCATCCCAGCCCTTGCAATCTGAACCGGTTGCCAGTATCTCAGTGGAGGCACCCGTTCCAGTACAGGAGGCCGTGCGGCATCCCAGCCCTTGCAATCTGAACCGGTTGCCAGTATCTCAGTGGAGGCACCCGTTCCAGTACAGGAGGCCGTGCGGGCATCCCAGCCCTTGCAATCTGAACCGGTTGCCAGTATCACAGTGGAGGCACCCGTTCCTGCAGAAAACGCCGCACCAGCACCCCAGATCCCGCTGTCTGCCCCCGTCGCTGAGGCAGAAGAAGCGACACCCGTCCTCATGGAGGAGGCCGCGCAGGCACCAGAGCTCTACCTGCCTGTACCGGAGCCGCGACCGTCATCTGTTCCAGAGCCGGCTGCTTCCGCCGCAGGTGAGCGCCGCCAGGACTGGCGGGCGCCAGGAGAGCTGCCGCAAACCGTACATCGTAAGCTGGCGTTTGATGGTGGAGACATGGAGATGCTGGTGGAGGAGAATTACAACCGGCGTCAGGAGGAAGAGTGGAGACGTCGGGAGCGGGAAGCAGAGCGACAAAGGGAGCAGCGAGAATCCCAAAAGCTTCGGCAACGTCACCTGGAGAAGGACCTGGCAGAGAAGGCACGTATGAGAAAGGATAAAAGTACGGTGAGGGAGCCGCGGCGTAAGGGTGCAGTACGGAACTTTAAGTTAAAAGGTGGTTGGGGCTTCATCCAGGAGCCTGGACTTTATTTAGAAGTTTTTGTAACCCGGCGGGACGTGGAGGCTCACCTCCCAGAAGGACACACGGGGAGGGACCTGTTGCCAGGAGACTTGGTGACTTACACCCGACACTGGGTTTACAATGGATGGTACGCCCTAAATGTTACCAGGTGCGACCCCTACTCCCCAGAGTGTCAGGAAACTGACAGACCCTACGAGCCTTCAGCCTCCCCCAACCAGGCCTCTGCACAAGTGCCCACCCCACGCCGTAAATCTCCCCAGCCTCCCTCAGTGGTCTCCTCAGCAGCCCCAGCTATGGACATGATAATGATAGCTGGCCCATACCCGGCGCCTGTTAGGCCCCCTGGGGTTCGTTCAGTCCGGTACATAGGGGTCCAGACCCGGAGGGAGATGAAAGAGGTGGCCACACAGACCCATAAAACGGGTCACGACGTCACTGTACTGGCCACACGACGTCATCAGGTCTGGGTGGACCCTCCTGTCACGGATGTTTGGCAAGCTCCAGAAGAGTACCAGGTGGTACCTGGAAGAGGCCAGCCAAAGAAGTCTAAATAACCCGGACAGGGTCTCTGTATGTAAATAGTTAAATTATTGATGTACCCGGACGGGTGAATGTTCATAAAAAGAAGTTTATTGCCTTAATATACCCAGGTTGGGTAATGGTTTGATGTACCCGGACGGGTGAATGTTCAGAAGAACAAGTTTATTGTTGCCTTAATATACCCAGGTTGGGTAATGGTGTTTCACTGTAATGAAAATGTTGAACTTTGAAGCCATGAACTGTACTGGCTCACAAACTTTTCTGTAAATAGTTGGCACTTCGGTGCTCCATCTTGGTTTTACAAAAAACTTTACTGTGCACTATTTTCAACTACCTCAGAAACTAAAAACCCGTTTGGTGTGGCCGAAAGTGAGGTCTGCTCAAGGAAAGTCTTGCAGCCCACCCAAGACCACAGTTGGAGGTTTGGAGCGGGTCCTCCACAAGCACAAGTAAAGGACACTGTGAAGTTACCCCGGTGGGGTTGTAGTCCTAAGAAGTCTCCACGAACTTCGGCACTAATGCTATTTGCATTTTTGTTGAATATGTATTTATTAACACACATGTATAACACATATCAAGGGTATGAACAGTAACAAAACATGTCACATAATATAAGCCATTTGCACTTTTGTAATGTTATTATTAAAAATTTTATTATGCAATGTTTAACTTGAAGTGTTTCCTGCTTTCTTACTACGTCGCATAGTCCACTCTGCTACATCACTTTGCACCATTGCTCTATCCCACATCTATCTGCCCTGGAAGGATAGCGTGTTACCTGTAGAAGACTTTTCACCTACCTGCACTACACCATCCCTTCCAGAGGACCTGCACAGCAGCGCTGGACACCCTGACCAGGTACTACAGGTGGCGTCACGACAAACTACACGAACATTCTATCATCCCCTGGAAATATCCCACATTCCAGTGATCGCCCAGGTCACGGACCGAGCTGTGCTACTCGTGACATCCCCCATAGAAGTCGACGTGATCGGTGCCGAGTACCCCCAAAACCCCTGTCTCTGTGCGACTCAACTTCCCTCACTGTGCTGGCACTTTACATTTACAATGCCTCTGGGTTTTTTTTTGGGGGGTGGGGAACATTCAGACTTTTGCTATGGGGCCCCATGATTAATATGTACGCCCCTGCTGCTAGAGCATGGTATTTAAGGCTGTTAAGGAGCCAGCATGCATGGACCTTGCCAGCAGCGTCGGACTGGAGTACCTTGGGCCCACCAGAGAAAATATATTCTTGCGGCCCAACATCATACTTCCCAACCTTTGAATAAGGGAAAGAGGGACAAAGGCTGTGGCATGCTGTGCATGCTGCAGAAAATTTTAGGCCATGCCACGTTGCACCACAGACTGTCCAGGAGTTGGTGGATGCTTTAGTCCAGGTGTAGGAGCAGATCCCTCACGAGACCATCCGTCGCGCTCATCAGGAGCATGGCCAGAAGTTGTAGGGAGGTCATACAGCATACCTCCCAAATTTGGAAGACAGGAAAGAGGATTAAAGGCTGCGGCGCGTGTTGCGCGCCGCTGAAAATTTTAGGCCACGCCCCGACAACACCCATTTCACAGCTAATCACACCCATATCCTCGCCCCAAGCGTAACCATTTAGCACTGCTGATCATACTGACTGGTAATGAGGGCACAGTGGCTGGTACTGAGGAAAAGAAAGAAAGAGCAGCGAGAGAGAAAGAACAAACAGAGAAAGAAAGAGAGGAAAGAAAGAAAAGAGAGAAAGAAAGAACAGAGAGAAAAAAGAACAGAGAGCGAGAAGGAAACAACAGAGAGCGAGAAAGAAAGACTAGAGAGAGAGCCATAGGCGTAGCTAGGGTTTTGGTTTAGTGGGGCAAAACTTCTGAGTGGGCCCATCATCAGAGAACCTCAGCAAATGACCGCGCTGTTGGCCAAAATAATCTATATATAAAAAGACCAATATTGATATTACCGCCATATGGTCTGTGTTAAATAATACCAGTCCTACAGAACATATAATAGATTACAGCACAGGTACAGATAATGACTTACCGCTGATGTTCTTTCTAATGGAATTGTTGACTTTTCATGTCTTTTCCATCTGGCCCACACCGACATGACGACTTCTCCAGCCAGGACTCGACTGCACCCCCATTAAAAAAAAAATAAAAAAAAAACTCACCTCCCGGCTCCTGTGCTGCTCACTGTTCTCCCTCTCAGCGTCTGACAGCGGGCGCCGGCAGGTGATGTTATTGCGCCCGCTGTCTTACGCTGAGAGGGGGATTATGGGAGAGTAGGAGCGCTCGCTCCTTCTCTCTCCATGCGGTCAGCTTTATCGGCTGGATGCCGATACAGCTGACCCTCCGATAACGGGTGGGGGGCCCACTGCTGGCACCGGGCCCCCCCAACGCCTGTTCAGGCCCCATAGCTTCCGGGCGGCAGAGCAGGGAGAGCGATTCTCCCTGCTCTGCCGCAGAATGTAACTGTATCGTAGCTCCGGGTGGGCCCCCTCAGAGCGCGGGCCCCGAGGCCACCACCCCCTCTGCCCCGCGACCTATCCTTTCAAATCAGGGCCCACCACGCAGGAACTGGGGCCCACCGTAGGTTTCTCCGGTGTCCCGGTGCCTCAGTCCGACCCTGCTTGCCAGCCTGAAAATACCAGGCCACAGCAGTCTGCATATCTTGGCTGGTTAACAAAAATAGGGGATCCCCTCGAAAAAAATTTGGCGTGGGGTCCCCCCTATTTTTGTTAACCAGCCAGATGAAGCAGACTGCTGAGGCCTGGCTTTTCAGGCTGGTAAGGATCCAATATCCATGGACCTTGCCAGCCTGATAATACCAGGCCACAGCAGTCTGCTTAGCTTGGCTGGTTAACAAAAATAGGGGATCCCCTCAAAAAAAAACGGCGTAGGGGTCCCCCTATTTTTGTTAACCAGCCAAGTAAAATGCAGACTGCTGCGGCCTGGTATTAAAAGACTGTCAAGGCCCATGGATTTTGGCCCTCAACAGCCTGATAATACCAGGCTACAGCAGCCCCACATTTGGCGCATCAAAAGATGTGCCAATTGTGGCACTTTACCCGGCTCTTCCCACTGCCCTGTAGCGGTGGCAAGCGGGGTAATAAGGGGTTAATGTCACCGTTGATTGCACGGTGAGAATAAGCCCGGTTAATAATGGAGAGGTGTCAATAAGACACCGATCCATTATTAATCCCAAAGTTTTTAAATGTATAAAAAAAAAGACAAAGCAAGAAAAAAGTATTTTAATGAAATAAAAGAGACAACACAGTTTTCATTTCTTTTATTATACTCTTATTCCTGCGACGCCATCGATCTCCTGTAAAAAAAGAAAAAAAACAAACCAACAGTATACCACCTGTCCGACGCAGTCCATAGTAACGAGGGTCCCACGACGATCCAGCTCTGCTACATCGCAATGACAGGCAGAGCCTGTCATCTCGACGCAGCACAGCTGATTACCTGCTTCCCCGGCGGTGACGTCATCGGACTGACTGCTTTACGGCCGGATTACCCAGCAGTCACTGCAGTTATCGCGAGAAACTGCATGTGACCGCCGGGGAAAGATGATGGCGGCCATCAAGCAGTCCAGCCCGTGACCGCCGGAGATCTTCTGCCAGGTAAGTGCCGCTGACTCCTGACAGACCCGACCGACGGACACTGACAGTGACAGTGACAAATCCGATTCCGGTATCCGATAAGACGAAAATATCGGAACTAAGTATCGAAAGTCCGATAGAGCTAATATCGGCTGATACCCGATACTTGCGGTATCGTATCGCTCAACACTACTGCTAAGCGAACATAGAAAGTGATCAAGCGCTAATGTCCTCACGGGAGTCACCCGCAATCTATGGAGTCTGAACGCCAGACCCTGAATATGGCAATCAAACTCCTCACCGGTTATGCCGGTAATCTAGGGCATCTAGGACACCGACCCTGACCAGATAGCATACCAAACTCCTCACCGATTAAGTCGGTATTCTAGGGCTTATTTCAGCCGGGCCCTAACCACACACACGCATGACTACACTGGCACAAAGCATATAACGATTGATATTAGCTCATGGCGGCCCAGCCATGCCACCCTTTCATAGTAACAGCTACAGGACCTGCCAGAAACAAGGACCAATGAAACTGTTCCAGAACACCAGTAGTCACAGGACCTTCCTGGCGGACCAATAGGAGCTGCTGCAGTACCTGAGCATGTGACCCCTGATCTCCAATGAGAGATCTCACCCTTGGCATGCTCAGAAGGGGAAAACAAGGACTTAGTCCTAAAGATGTCTGCTCGCCGCTAACCAGTACTGGCCACAATAGCAGAGCCTGGAGAGGCAGCAGCAACCCTCTGCACACTGTTAGACTGGGCGAGACGCTGGGACTGACGTCTAAGCTGAACAGAGTCCACTGCGGCTGGAGACGGATGGGAGACCGCAGCAGGGATGGCTCGAGATTCCCATTGTGCAGAAGCGGGAACTCGACCTCTAACACACAGCCTCACGTTAGGGTGCCCAAAATGCTGTTTTCGTTCTGACCCATAGTCAGCTAAATATCCGATAATTGGGCAGAGAGTATCTTTAGTCTATATATATGGAACTTCACATGATAACCCTCAACATAGAATTAAAGAAAAAATAGAGGCCTGATTATACCAAAAAAATAGCTTTATCGAGAGAGGAAAAAAAGGGGTTCATTTATACAGTATATCTCACTTGATATGCTGTATTTAAGTGTGCAGAAATGACTTAGATGTTCAAATATGTTTATTGAACCGCCATCTAGTGTCAATAACTGGGGTGCTATCCTATCAACACTAATACTCAGAGAAATTCCCACTTTGAAATCCCCACTGAAGTTCCTTATATGTGTGTTGAGGAGAGTACCGAGCACTATTTAGTGTATATATAGCTATAATTAAGTAACAATAAAGTGCATCACAGAACAAGTAAATTTAAAGTGCAAATAGTGCATTGTAATGATGCTGAAATAGTGCAGGGCAACCCTCACAATACAACATACAGTGAGTACGGAAAGTATTCAGACGCCTTTAAATTGTTCACTCTGTTTCATTGCAGCCATTTGGTAAATTCAAAAAAGTTCATTTTTACTCATTAATGTACACTCTGCACTCCATCTTGACTGAAGAAAACCTGCAATGTAGACATTTTTGCAAATTTATTAAAAAAGAAAAACTGAAATATCATAAGTCATAGGAATTCAGACCCTTTGCTCAGTCACTCATATTTAAGTCACATGCTGTCCATTTCCATGTGATCCTCCTTGAGATGGTTCTACTCCTTCATTGGAGCCTAGCTGTGTTTAATTAAACTGATAGGACTTGATTTGTAAAGGCACCTGTCTATATAAGACCTCACAGCTCACAGTGCATGTCAGACCAAATGAGAATCATGACGTCAAAGGAACTGGACAAGTAACTCAGAGACAGAATTGTGGCAAAGCACAGATCTGGCCAAGGTTACAAAAGAATTTCTGCAGTACTCAAGATTCCTAAGAGCCCAGTGGCCTCCATAATCCTTATATGGAAGAAGTTTCGTACCACCAGAATTCTTCCTAGACCTGGCCGTCCAGCCGAACTGAGCAATCGTGGGAGAAGACCCTTGGTGACAGAGATAAAAAAGAACCCTAAGATTACTGTGGCTGAGCGCCACAGATGCAGTAGCGAGATGGGAGAAAGTTACACAAAGTGAACTATCAATGCAGCCCTCCACCAGCGGGTCTGTATGGCAGAGTGGCCCGTCTACTCAGTGAAAAACATATGAAAGCATCCATAGAGATTGCTAAAAAACACATGAATGAGTCCCAGACTATGAGAAATATGATTCTCTGGTCTGATGAGACGAAGATAGAACTTTTTGGTGATAATTCTAAGCAATATGTGTGGAGAAGACCAGGCACTGCTCATCACTGGCCCAATACAATCCCAACAGTGAAACAGTGGTGGCAAAATCATGCTGTGGGGTGTTTTTCAGCTGCAGGGACAGGATGACTGGTTGCTTTGAAGGAAACATGAATGTGGCCAAGTACAGAGATATCTCGGATGAAAACATCTTCCAGAGTGCTCTGTACCTCAGACTTGGCCGAAGGTTCACCTTCCAACAAGACAATGACTCTAAGCACACAGCTAAAATAACAAAGGAGTGGCCTCAGAACAACTCTGTAACCATTCTTGACTGGACCAGACAGAGCCCTGACCTAAACCCAATTGCATATCTCTGGAGAGACCTGAAAATGGCTGTCCACCAACATTCACCATCCAACCTGATAGAACTGGAGAGGATCTGCAAGGAAGAATGGCAGACGATCCCCAAATCCAGGTGTGAATAACTTGTTGCATCATACCAAAGAAGACTCATGGCTATGCTAGCTCTAAAGGGTGCTTCTACTCAATACTGGGCAAAGGGTCTGAATACTTATGACCATGTGATATTTCAGTTTTTCTTTTTTAATAAATTTGCAAAAATTTCTACATTTCTGTTTTTTTCAGTCAAGATGGAGTGCAGAGTGTACATTAATGAGAAAAAGAAATGAACTTTTTTGAATTTACCAAATGGCTGCAATGAAACAAAGAGTGAAAAATTTAAATGGGTCTGAATACCTTCCATACCCACTGTATATAAGCCTTAAATACACATATCACAAATTCAATACCATTGGACCACATATCCTTAAGGGGTCCCTACATGTGGTCCATTGGTACTGAATTTGTGATATGCGTATTTAAGGCTTACATATGTTTTGTTGTGAGGGTTGCCCTGCACTATTTCAGCATCATTACAATGCACTATTTGCCCTTTAACCCCTCTCTGACATTAGACGTACTATCCCGTCCATAAAACCCGTGCCATTCTGCCCATGGACGGGATAGTACGTCATAGGCGATCAGCTGCGCTCCTGAGGGGAGCGCAGCTAATCGCCGCCGGGTGTCAGCTGATTATCACAGCTGACACCCGTGACTGTGTGTCAGGAGCGGTCACGGACCGCTCCCGGCACATTAACCCCTAGCACACCGCGATCAAACATGATCGCGGTGTACTGGGGGCACAGGGAAGCATCGCGCAGGGAGTGGGCTCCCTGCGCACCCCCCTGAGACCCTCAGACCAGCGCGATGTGATCGCGCTGTTCTGAGGGCTTCCTCCCTCCCAGGACCCGGATCCAAGATGGCGCCGGGGTCCTGGAGGGAGGCGGCTTCCTCAGTGCCTGCTGAGAGCAGGCACTGAGAAGCCTGCTGCACTGCCTGAGCGATCGCTGGTGTGACAGTGTGCTGTGCACACTGTCACACCAGCGATTTGATAAAATACAGTGATGTCCCACCCTGGGACAAAGTAAAAAAGTTAAAAAAAATAAAAATAAACATGTTATAACAAAAAATCCAAAATAAATTAAAAAAAAAAAAAAATATTCCCCAATAAATTCATTTCTTCCTGTAAATAAAAAAAACAAAACAATAAAAGTACACATATTTGGTATCGCCGCGTCCGTAACGACCCCCCTATAAAACTGTCCCACTAGTTAACCCCTTTAGTGAACCCCTTAAAAAAAAAAAAAAAAAACGAAGCAAAAAATCAATGCTTTATCATCATACCGCCGAACAAAAAGTGGATTAACGCGCGACCAAAAAGACCGATATAAATAAACATGGTACCGCTGAAAACGTCATCTTGTCCCGCAAAAAACGAGCTGCCATACAGCATCATCACCGAAAAAATAAAAAAGTTATAGCTCGCAGAATAAAGCGATGCAAAAATAATTATTTTTTATATAAAATTGTTTTTATTCTATAAAAGCGCCAAAACATAAAAAAATGATATAACTGAGGTATCGCCATAATCGTACTGACCCGAAGAATAAAACTTCTTTATCAATTTTACCACACGCGGAACAATAAAAACGCCTCCCCCAAAAGAAATTCATGAATTGCTGATTTTTGTTCATTCTAACCTCCCATAAATCGAAATAAAAAGCGATCAAAAAATGTCACCTGCTCAAAAATGGTACAAATAAAAACGTCAACTCGTACTGCAAAAAATAAGACCTCATATGACTCTGTGGGCCAAAATATGCAAAAATTATAGCTCTCAAAATGTGGCGATGCAAAAAACTATTTTTGCAATAAAAAGCGTCTTTTAGCGTGACAGCTGCCAATCATAAAAACCCGCTATAAATAGTAAATCAAACCCCCCTTTATCACCCCCTTAGTTAGGGAAAAATAATAAAATTAAAAAAATGTATTTATTTCCATTTTCCCATTAGGGTTAGGGTTAGGGTTGCGGCTAAAGTTAGGGTTAGTGTTGGCGCTAAAGTTAGGATTAGGGTTAGGGTTGGGATTAGGGGTGTGTTAGGGTTAGGTTTGTGGTTAGGGTTGGGACTAGGGTTAGGGGTGTGTTGGGGTTAGGGTTGGAGTTAGAATTGGGGGGTTTCCGCTGTTTAGGCACATCAGGGGCTCTCCAAATGTGACATGGCGTCTGATCTCAATTCCAGCCAATTCTGCGTTGAAAAAGTCAAACGGTGCTCCTTCACTTCTGAGCTCTGCCATGCGTCCAAACAGTAGTTTATCCCCACATATGGGGTATCAGCGTACTCTGGACCCCAAGAGTTATTGTGCAATTTGTCCTATTTCTTCTGTTACCCTTGGGAAAATAAAAAACTGGGGGCGAAAATATCATTTTTGTACAAAAAAAAATATTTTTTTTGTTTTTACGGCTGTACATTATAAACTTCTGTGAAGCACTTGGGGCTTCATAGCGCTCACACACACCTAGATAAGTTCCTTGTGGGGTCTATTTTCCAAAATGGGGTCACTTGTTGGGGATTTCCACTGTATAGGCGCATCAGGGGCTCTCCAAATGCGACATGACGCCCCCAGACCATTCCATCAAAGTCTGCAATCCAAAACGTCACTACTTCCCTTCCGAGCCCCAACGTGTACCCAAACAGTAGTTTTCTCCCACATATTGGGTATCAGCGTACTCAGGACAAATTGGACAACAACTTTTGGGGTCCAATTTCTCCTGTTACCCTTGTAAAAATAAAATATTGGGGCGAAAAAATCATTTTTGCAAAAAAAAAAAAATATTTTTTATTTTTACGGCTGTGCGTTATAAACTTCTGTGAAGCACTTCGGGGTTCAAAGTGCTCACCACACATCTAGATAAGTTCCTTGTGGGGTCTATTTTCCAAAATGGGGTCACTTGTGGGGGGTTTCCACTGTTTAGGCGCATCAGGGGCTCTCCAAATGCGACATAACGCACCCAGACCATTCCATCAAAGTCTGCAATCCAAAACGTCACTACTTCCCTTCCGAGCCCTGACGTGCGCCCATACAGTAGTTTTCTCCCACATATTGGGTATCAGCGTACTCAGGACAAATTGGACAACAACTTTTGGGGTCCAATTTCTCCTGTTACCCTTGTGAAAATAAAATATTGGGGGCGAAAAAATCATTTTTGTAAAAAAAAAAAGATTTTTTATTTTTACGGCTGTGCGTTATAAACTTCTGTGAAGCACTTCGGGGTTCAAAGTGCTCACCACACATCTAGATAAGTTCCTTGTGGGGTCTATTTGCCAAAATGGGGTCACTTGTGGGGGTTTCCACTGTTTAGGTGCATCAGGGGCTCTCCAAATGTGACATGACGCCCCCAGACCATTCCATCAAAGTCTGCAATCCAAAACGTCACTACTTCCCTTCTGAGCCCCGACGTGTGCCCATACAGTAGTTTTTGCCCACATATTGGGTATCAGTGTACTCAGGACAAATTGGACAACAACTTATGGGTTCCAATTTCTTCTGTTACCCTTGTGAAAATAAAATATTGGGGGCGAAAAAAATCATTTTTGTAAAAAAAAAAAAAAGATTTTTTATTTTACGGCTGTACGTTATAAACTTTAGTGAAACACCTGGGGGTTCAAAGTTCTCACCACACATCTAGATAAGTTCCTTGAGGGGTCTAGTTTCCAAAATGGTGTCATTTATGGGGGTTTCCACTGTTTAGGCAGATCAGGAGCTCTCCAAACACGACATGGCGTCCAGCCAATTCTGCGTTGAAAAAGTCAGACGGCGCTCCTTCCCTTCCAAACTCTGCCATGCACCCAAACAGTGGTTTACCCCCACATATGGGGTATCAGCGCACTCAGGACAAATTGCACAATAACTTTTGGAGTCTTGTTACCCTTGGAAAAATAAAAATTGGGGTGAAAAGATCATTTTTGTGGAAAAAATATGATTTTTTAATTTTACGGCTCTACGTTATAAACTTGTGTGAAGCACTTGGGGGTTCATATTGCTCATCAAAAATCTAGATAAGTTCCTTAGGGGGTCTAGCTTCCCAAATGGGGTCATTTCTGGGGGGTTTCCACTGTTTAGGCACATCAGGGGCTCTCCAAATGCAACATGGCATCCAAACTCAATTCCAGCCAATTTTGGTTGGAAAAAGTCAAATGGTGCTCCTTCCATTCCGAGCTCTGCCGTGCGCCCAAACAGTGGTTCCCCCCCACATATGGGGTATCAGCGTACTCAGGACAAATTGTACAACAACTTATGTGGTCCAATTTCTCCTGTTACCCTTGGGAAAATAAAAAAATTAGTGACTAAAAGATAATTTTTGTGGGAAAAAAATAGGATTTTTTATTTTCATGCCCGGGCATTATAAATTTGTGTGAAGCACTTGGGGGTTCAAAGTGCTCACCAAAGATCTAGATAAGTTCCTTAGGGGGTCTAGTTTCCAAAATGGGGTCACTTGTGGGGGGTTTCCACTGTTTAGGCTCATCTGGGGCACTGCAAACGGAACATGACCCCCATTAACGTCTGCATTCCAAAACGTTACTACTTCCTTTCCAAGCCCTGCCGTGCGCCCAAACAGTTTCCCCCCCCACATATGGGGTATCAGCGTACTCAGAACAAATTGGACAACAACTTTTGGGGTCCAATTTCCTTGGGAAAATTCAAAAATTTGGGACTAAAAAATCATTTTTGTGGAAAATTGATTTTTTTTTTTCACACCCAGGCTTTATAAACTTTTGTGAAACACTTGAGGGTTCAAAGTGCTCACAACAGATCTAGATAAGTACCTTAGGGGGTCTAGTTTCCAAAATGGTGTCACTTGTGGGGGGTTTCCACTGTTTAGGCGCATCAGGGGCTCTCCAAACGCGACATGGCATCCAATCTAAATTCCAGCCAATTTTAGTTTGAAAAAGTCAAACGTCGCTCCTTCCCTTACGAGCTCTGCCGTGTGCCCAAACAGTGGTTTTCCCCCACATATGGGGTATTGGCGTACTCAGGAGAAATTGCATAACAAACTTATCTGTCCATTTTCTCCTTTTACCCTTGTGAAAATAAAAAAAAAAGTTTGTAAAAGATAATTTTTGTGGCTAAAAAGTAAAATATTCATTTTTTCCTTCCACGTTGCTTTAGTTACTGTGAAGCACCTGAAGGGTTAATAAACTTCTTGAATGTGGTTTTAAGTACCTAGAGGGGTGCAGTTTTTAGAATGGTGTCACTTTTGGGTATTTTCTGCCATATAGACCCCTCAAAGTGACTTCAAATGTGAGGTGGTCCCTAAAAAAAATTGCTTTGTAAATGTTGTTGTAAAAATCAGAAATCGCTGGTCAACTTTTAACCCTTATAACTTCCTAACAAAAAAAAATTTTGGTTCCAAAATTGTGCTGATGTAAAGTAGACATGTGGGAAATGTTATTTCTTAACTATTTTGTGTGATATATTTCTCTGTTTTAAGGAAATAAAAATTCAAAGTTTGAAAATTGCAAAATTTTAAAAATTTTCGCCATATTTGCATTTTTTTCAAAAATAAACGCAAGTTATATCGAAGAAATTTTACCACTAACATGAAGTACAATATGTCAAATGAAAACAATCTTAGAATTGCGAAGATCCGTTGAAGCGTTCCAGAGTTATAACCTCATAAAGAGACAGTGGTCAGAATTGTAAAAATTGGCCCGGTCATTAACGTGCAAACCACCCTTGGGGGTGAAGGGGTTAAATTTACTTTTTCTGTGGTGCACTTTTGTTATTTAATTATAGCTATATATACACTAAAAAGTGCTTGGACTCTCTGCAACACACATATAAGGAACTTCAGTAGAGATTTTAAAGTAGGAATTGCTCTGAGTATTAGTGTTGATAGGATGCCACCCCTGTTATTACCACTAGATGGCGGTTCAATAAACAATTTTGCATACTTATATGCAGCATATTAATTGAGATATATAAATGTACCCTTTTTTTTCCTCTCCCATTAAATATATTTATTTAGTTTTATTAGGCCTCTATTTTTAATTTTATTCTATGCTGAGGGTTATCATGTTAAGTTCCATATATATAGATTAAAGATAGTTTTTTCAGATAACAAATGTGCAATAAAGAACTTTTTTGAATGAATTGATACCACTTATTTACCTAAATGTACCATACGTTGTCTAATCATGTACTACCTTAGAATCCTTGTGTTTTTATAATAATGAATTTGTATGATCTGTAATAAAGATTTGTCAATTATTTTTGAATAAGAGTTCCAAAGTCATATAAGCTGAATCGCCAGTGAGGCCAAATTAAGAGATAAGGCCCCAAATACCGAGCAGAAAAAAGAATGCTGCCTTTTATACCATTTACAGCAGTATAACTCAACGTAACTCATGTTATATACTCATAACTTGTTTTTGCAGAATCTTAAGAACATTGCATATGAGATAAAAATAAAAAATCCTTGTCAATCAGACTTATAAGGTTGGCTAATAAAAAATCAAATCTAAAAGAGAGAAGAAAAACATTATGCTTCTATATCATAAGCATCATCAGAAGAAAACCTCTCCTGCGTCCTCACTATATAATTCAGCATCAGAAGTATGCAAAATAATATCTAAACAAGTCTGATGCATTTTGGAAACAAGTCCTCTGGAACGATAAGGTTATATAGAACTTTTTGGCCGCAATGATCAAAGGTACGCGTGGAGATAAAAGGACACAGAGTTTAAGGGAAAAATTAACATCTCACCAACCATTAAGTAAGGGGGTGGATCAATCATGGTTTAGGATTTTGTTGCAGCAAATGGCATGAGGAACATTTCACTGGTAGAGGGAAGAATGAATTCAATGAAATTTCAACAAATTCTTGATGAAACATAATGTCATCTGTAAAAGAGCTGAAGTTGAAAACAGGATGGCTTCTACAAATGATAATGATCCTAAACACACAGAAAAATCCACAATAGGCTACCTCAAAAGTTGCAAGATGACGGTTTTACAATGGCCCTCAAAGTCCCCTAATCTGAATATCAATGAAAATCTGTGGCTAGACCTTAAAATTGCAGGGCATGCAAGACGACCCAGGAATCTCACAGAACTTTCCAAGGAAGAATGGATGAAAATCTCCGAAACAAGAATTGAAAGACTACCGTCTGGCTACAAAAAGTGTTCACAAGCTGTGACACTTTCAAAAGGGGGCACTATTAGGTACCAACCATGAAGGATGCCAAAACTTTTGCATATGTCCATTTTCTTTTTTAGGATTTTTAAATGTAAAAGATGAAAATATACTTTTTGGGCTAAAATACAACAGAAATGTGCCACATTTACCTTTAGACATTTATGAGATCATTTTATCTTCAACTTGCTTAACTGTATATCAGTAATTTTGACCAGTTGTACTTTTACATGCCACTGTAAAGGCACTGCCACATTTAGCGATCCCACTAGTGATCACGACAACGACTTAACCTGGCGAGATCGCTAGTGCGATCGCTATGTGATCGCTAGTTAGATTCCAAACACAACTCATCAGCGATCTGTGATTCCAAACACATCTCATCAGCGATCTGTATAACGACCTCTGCGGTCGTTGGGAAAACCTAGTCCCACCTGCGATGCTGGTGAAGTCGTTCATAAAGGGTGTCACACTCAGCGATTTAGGCTCACCAGCGGGACACCAAGACCAAAATTCGTCTCAGAACGTTCATAAGCGATCAGCGACATCTCAGCAGGGGCCACATCGCTGCTACATGTCACACACAGTTAAGTCGCTAACGAGATCGCTTCTGCATCATAAATGGTGACGCAGTAGCGATCTCGTTAGCGATCTCACTTGCTATCTCGCTTAGTGTGGCATACCCTTTACACTTTGCTTTCCATGAATTACAGTTTAAAAGTACGGTGTAATATTTACAATGATAGGCTTTTACAATTTAATAGTGTAACGTAAAGCGCACTGTTATCAATACAGGATATATGAAAGCAGCTCAGGGAAAACACAACATTTTAATAAATATATATTTTTTATACAGCATACTTTTTGACAACTCTGTTTTTTTCATAACTTATTGTACGATGACGACAAGGACCACAGTGCAAATAATCAATAATTTCTGGTCTCTTTCTTCCTTATATGTTACCTCCTTCAAAAAACTTTGTAGAGCAGCATTTTCTTTTGAATTGCATTTGTTAAAAGTATATTTGAAAATGCAAAATCTCTAATCATTTTTCTTGGTCATAAGACATTGTAAATGGTAAACTTTTCAAGAATGAGATAGTATGATAGCTCTTAACTTGATGAAAATTGTTCCTGTCAGATGGCTTTCTGTACAAATCAGTCTCAATTTTATTATTCATTTGAGTAACCATAAATGCCTGATTAATGTCGTGATGCAAAGAGAATCTAATATCCCCAGCAGTACAACTCTTATATTTCTCTAATGCTTCCAGGTGATCAATGTCAGTTTAATGTTGACTTGTCATAAATGTTCCAATCCCTACAGTGCTTTTTAGAAATGTAAACTACATGTTCGGTGTCAATCCAAAATCTTTAGTGATAAGCACATACATTATTCAACTGTCAATTCTTTTGTCAGCCTGTAGAAATAAATATCAACTTGGAAATGTACAGATGGAATGGCCTTGTCTTTACCACAGTTACCATAGTCTTTTGGTGCTAATTTCACTTTAGTAAGATATATGTAAATCCTTAGATATGAGAGTATTATTGAAATGACTATGTCAATGTGGCACCCAGGAGTTTGGTTGCCACAACGGCCTTGCCTCCCTCCAGGGGGAGTGATGTTATGCCTGGGAGCAAGAAAGGGTCCATTTACCAAGTAGATTGAGCACACAACACTTTTAACAACTCCGGACCAGAAGGGGGAACTCTGTCACCTGGTTTCAGGAGAGCTGCCTTGTAAGTTCTGGCCTGGAGGCGGGGTTAGTTAGTTAGAGACTGAGCAAGGTTGATAGAGGACGTGTGTAGAGAACCTTGGAGCAGAGCTGTAGCTGAGCTCACCCAGGCCTGAGCACCAGTGACCGGGCACCGGACCCCGAGGCTGTGCTGGTACTTAAGCCCCAGCAGCAGAATTGTGAGCGCAGGAGGCTGCAAGTCCCCAGGTCCCAACTGTTACTCAATGACACAGCAGCACGTGAGAGCTGGAGCCGCCAGACAGGAGTGACCCCTGAAACAGGCTCAAGCTGTCTGTCATGCGAGTGGAGTTCTACCTAAACATCAGATAGAAAGAGGGACCTGAACAGAGCTTGTAACAGCAAGTACCTCAGAGAACAGCGCCAGAAAGGAGGCCTCACAACCCTCCTGGCTGGGGAGATTACCATATTGCTTCCAGGCTGACCGGCTCCAGTACCATCTGTAACCTGAGCCCTAAACTGTACCTACACTACTTTATAAAAGGTAAAGGAAACAACAGCCTTTGCGTCTGTCAGTCATTCCTCAAATCCTCAGTTCTGCACCCCAGCGTTTTCCTTCCCTCACAGCTAGCCTTATCTGCCCTGGGGCCCCGTTCTACCTGTGGGGAATGGTAACACCTTTGCTGCACTGCCATCGGTCTCAGAGGATCTGAACTGCAGCGTCGGCTATCACTTGCCAGATACCGCATGTGGCGTCACAAAAATTTTCTTTAAACTGCCCCTCTCCAATTTATTGCATGCCTAGAGCCACAGACTGAGTCACCGCTGCTCTGACAAACCCTCCTGAGAACTGTCGGACCCGGCCCGAGTACCCCACGGCCCTAGCGGGTGTCGCAACAATGTGAAGGACACTTCTGACATTCTAAAAAAAATTGATGGCTTACACATTGCTGAGGATGCCATGCTTGTTACGTTTGATATTGAATCGCTGTACACGAACATATGTCATGTTGACGGTGTGTGTGCGGTTCGATATTTTCTTGAGTCTTCTAACCATACATCTGAGATGGCGCAATTCATAACACAACTTTTGGATTTTTCTTTGTCTCACAAATTTTACTTTTAAGGGGTCCTTCTACCTACAGCTCCAGGGTACAGCAATGGACGCGGCTTTCGCGCCATCTTACGCTAACCTGTTCCTTGGGCTGTGGGAGAGGGACCTCTTCTTGTCAGATCGGATGTCGTCGGTGGACCAGGTCCTCTTCTGGGCACGGTACATGTTATATCTAATAACAGTAAAAGTGCTTTTTGACAGGCTTGATAGTCTTGAGCTGGTGTGAGCAATTTGTCTTTTTATTATTGGACTTTCTGGTAATAGCGCTCGAGCTTCATCTCTGGGCATGCGCAGAATATTGTCCTTATTCACTGATAGATGATACTTACCATGATGAGATTCTTATACGCGTGCACAGTTCGGTATATCCGGTGTTGGCGCAATGTTTTTTTATGTTGCTATGGATTCCAGGTCCACTGCTCTCCAGATATATTTGTTTTAGACATGCGCAGTTATATCCCGGCATGGCTAAGTGCAACGGTCATGATCTGTGTCTCTATATGTTTTCTGCACTATGGTTCACTGATATTAACACGCTCTTAAGGCTGTTTGGCTACATAATATTTTTATGTTAGTGCAATGATACCTTCAGTAATAGTTAAAGCTCTTCTTGATAGGCTTGACACTTTGTTATCGGGTTCCCATGGTGATAATGCTTCAGTTTTATTTCCGTGCGTGCGCAGAGTATTGTCCTTATTCATAATGGTGACACTTACCATGGTGAGATCTCTATGCGCATGCACAATACGATATATCCGGACTCGGCGCAATGTTGTTTATGTTACCATGGTTTGCAGATTTCTCGCTCTCCAGATGTACGTACCTTGGACATGCGCAGTTACATCCCGACCTTGCTAAGCGCAGCTGTTATATGACCTGTGTCGTTATACGGTTTCTGCATTTGATTTGTTGATATTAACACACCCTTAAGGCTGATTGGCTACATGCACTTTATATACCCCCTTATCTCCCATGCACATCATCCCTTGACGAAGGCAACGTGCCGAAATGCGTGTTGTTGAGGGCGTAAATCCAGGTCTCTGGGAGTGTTACTTGTCGTAAGTTACTGAGAGCATTTGTCTTGAATTGTTTTGTATTACTGGCGGCATTATGAATGTACCGGGTTCATGCATTCTGAATCCACATATTCACTATCACATTAGTTAGTTTTTTCTGTATATAATACTTTTTATAGTGATATATTATGGCCTTGTGGTGTCTTGTGATACACAAGTATTGAAGCACAGTAGCACTTTATTATTAATTTTCACGTAGCTGTTCATGTATCATATTTGTTTTTATCACTAATTATTTTAGCACTGTGGATCTGATGCATGTCCTCTTGCCCGTATGCTATTGCCCTTGCTGCTATTTTTTATAATGTATATTGTAACAATTTTTAGATCCATATTTTAAATATGATTAATAAATATACAATTTATTGGACATATGGTCGTTTTTTCTTTCTCTTTTTTCGTGCTGCTTTTAATGTTTGTGCTGTAAGAAGAACGTCAACATATTGGAAGATTTTTATTTAAAAAAGTTGTCCACTATTTCTTCATTGATGACCTATCTTTAAACTAGGTCATCAATGTCAGATCGGTCAGGCTCCAACATCCAACACTCCTGCCAATCAGCTGTTCTTGGTGTCAGTGGCTCCTGACCAGAACTGCTCCAATACAGAGTAGCTTTATCTTCTGAGGACGAGTACTACTCATCTGCCTCTTATTGATTTGAATAGGTACTAAATGTGTTATACTCATCCATGGCCACTATTAGAAAACAAAACAGCACCACAACCGAGCAGTTCCAGTTAGCGGCCGCCGCAGAAAAGTAGAACAACTAATCGGTGGGGTTGCCTGGTGATAGAACTCGTGGGGTTGCCTGGTGATAGAACTCAACCGATCAGATATTGATGAGAATCGTTCCTCTGTGGCATTGTTTTAAATCTATGACAATAAAACAAAACCCAGATACATTGGATATGTGGGACACAGCACCACCTGGCGGTGCAAATGAGCCACTGAGCCAAAAACTGACTCTATAAGGAAGTATAAAAACGGGAGGAAAAGGAGTAGCGAGTAAACCTGAAAACATTTTAATAAGTAATCTACATTAAAAAAAACAGCTTATAGTACAAAAGATATATATGAAGAGGAACAATGGCAGATAAATGAAATAACAGCCATGAGTAATCTATTAATTAATTATAAAAAATCCAACATAGTCTGATTGGGTAGGAAAGAGGCACATCCACATATAACTGTTAGCATAGTATTAGTCTGTAGCCAAATGGGACTGTTCATATGTGCGCACACTATATTTTTATTTTGTGTTGGTGGACGGTCGAGCAGCTTGAGTCGTTTATGGTTCAAGTTAATATCAACACTCGCAATATCAGATTGACTTATAGATGTACAACCTAAAAAATGGACTTCTTGGACATCACTCTGGGGATTGACGACAATCTCTTCATACAGACTGATGACTACAGGAAGCCTACCGCGGTCAATGCCTTAATACATGGGGACTCAGCTCACAATCCATCTACAATTAGGGCCGTCCCGGTAGGACAGTTCCTAAGAATGAGGCAAATTTTTTCCTCGAATGACAGATTTGAGAATCAGGCTAGTGATTTAAAAAGAAGGTTTTCCCAACGAGGCTATAGCCAGAGATGCATAACTTATTAAAACGTTTTCATGTTTACTCGCTACTCCTTTTCCTCCCGTTTTTTATATTGTTTTGAATCTATGTAGGATTCATCAATAGTGCAGGTGTCACACTGCTGAATCTGGCACACACTTCATTAATGCGAGACAACGGCAATGTCTGTAAAGTTGGACGGTATATCCAGCAAATAAACCTCCATATTTAAAAAGGGGCATGATTACAGCAATAGAAAACTGTGTCATTTCTGTACCAGTTTTTGTCATTAAAGTTTAGCAAATTTTCTTGTACACAATTGTTTTTTTTTAGATTTTACACCTGTCTTGCCAATATCGAAACATGGGGCGTTAAAATGAATCTGTCAACAGGTTTTCGCTATCACATTCAAGAGCAGTATGATGTAGTGGCAGAGATCCTGATTCCAGCAATGTGTCACTTACTTTCCTGTTTGCATATAAAATCATTGATTTATCTGCTGCAGATATCAGAATGTTGAATGCTGTGTTCAGTAATCTCATACACACCACTGATTGGTTGATCTCTTCTCATGTGCAGTGATCACAGGAAGCTGACAATTAATATTTAGGGGGTTATACAAAACTCATAAATAAGCTTGACAACTTGACAGTGGGTTTACTAGTCTTATAATCCCCTTTTGATAAAACAGTGATTTAATAAAAAACTACAGCAAGCAGCCTAGTAAGTGACACTGCTGGAATCAGGGTCTCTGTCCCTACATTATGCTGCTTTCAAATTGGGTGGCAAAAACCTAGTCACAGATTACCTTTAAGTTAATGCATGTAGCTATGCAAATTGTACTAAACCAGATTTATGAAAGTCACCAAAAAGTTGCACTTCTCACTCCAGTAGGGAGTGGGAACAATGAAGGGGAGTAACAACTTTAGAAATAAGTTTTAAATCTAAAAATACACCAACTTTATCAAGCATCCTCAGACACTTTGATAAATTTGACACAAGTTAAGTCAATTTCCCCACTATTTTGTCCTGGTATTTGATAGATTAGCATGATTTTAGAGTCCACTATGGTTCATTGCTTTTTTAGGCAGAATCCTCTAAGTTTAATATTTTTTGACAGTTCTAGTTCTTTTTTACAGTTAAACTGTAAAGTGCTGCGGAATATGTTGGCGCTATATAAATAAAGATTATTATTATTATTTTTTATAAGACTGCAAAAGGAAGAAAAAAAGCATTTACGTAATATAACAAGTTATAAATAGCACAAAAATACTGGCTACACATGATGTTTTTCAGACTTTAAAAGGAATCTGTCATGTAAAATAACGCTAGTAACCTGCAGATATGGGATTAATCTGCAGGTTAATAATGTTCTGACATCATGCGGGGCCGGCACTGAGAGCACCGTTATCAGGAGAAAATGAACTTTATTTCCCCCGGCAGAGTTCGGTTTCCAGTTATGGGGGTGGTTCCAGCATGGTTTCAGTCATTGCTCTGTGTATAGAGTGCGGTGGCTGTAACCGTGCCTTAGGGCTGGCTGTCAGTCAGTGCTGGGGGCACAGTTATAGCCGCTGATCTCTATACACAGAGCGATGACTGAAATGATTCACATTTTCCTTCTAGTAAGAATATTCTCACAATTTGCCACCTCAATATGTGCCAATTAGGCATGGCATGTGCATCTATGTGCATGACTGTGTAAGGAGGAAGACCTAGGGCTGTGGGTACCTGCATTGAGCCGGGTCCGGAACTGTCCCATGTTGCCCGGGGGGAAGAATAGTTGACCAGACAGGTCCCATGACCCGGGAAGAGGGGGCGTGTTTAGGCTGGAAAGGGAGTTGAAAGCGCGCAAAGCGGCAGAGAGGTTCCCGCTGTCTATGATTAAGGAGAGCACTGTGCGCCTGGATAAGAATCGGGCACAGCTCATACGGAGAAGTGTGAGCCAGCTACAGGACTCTGGAGTGCGCTTCCCTCTGCTGACCAAAGCGCATCAGCGCACGTTTGTTACAGGGACTCCTGCAGCTTCTTTGACTTTGGCTGTGCAGGCTTATGGACTAGGGGCTCAGTGGGCAAAACCGGAAACTGTCCGCTGCTGTCAGAAGATGGACCATTAATATCGGATCCCAACGGAGGACTCTACACCGGCCGTTGCTGGCACTACAACCCCCATCGGGCTGTGGACTAAGGAGCACCAGCGGGAGCCACGATAAGTGTAGTTTGAACCTCAGACTGTTGCATTAATCCTTACCATTTCTTTAACTCTTTCTCACTGTTTATTAACTCCCTGCGTACTGTATCTCAGCACCTGCTTACAACTGTGCCTTGTAGGCAGTCTTTGTACTGTAATATTGGGCCTTGCATGGGGCTGTTTTAAATTTATGTTTTAAATCATGTGATAAACAGCAAAACTTTTAATCTTTAATCTTGCAGACTTGAATCATGCATTTCCTCATCATCATATTGAAAAAAAGGAACTGTGGAAAGAGACAGCTATATATAGGTTTCATATTTGAGCAGAAATAGCATGTTATCTGGCACACATTTACTATTTTTGGTTTCATGCAAGTTTAGTTAAGGTAAAGTCATTGACAGAAAGTGCTTATGTCTGATGGGAAGAAAATCTAAGACTTGTAAACTTAATGTTTTTCTGTACTTTTACCTCATGGAGATAGTTTACCTTTAAGTTTAATATATTTTATCAGCAGATTTTTGCTATGTAAATTGAGTGAAGCATAATATAGGGGCGGAGAACTTGATTTCAGGGATGTGCTACCCACTTTGATGTGTGTTGCTGACTGTTTTAATAAAGTCAATGTTTATCAGTAAGAAGATTATTACTATAGGACTAGAGGTCTTGTGCCTCCTAGTCAACTACGCTGTACAACCATGCTCCCAACACTGATTAGCAGCTTTCTGCCAATGTAGTGTACACAGAAAGTTGCCAATCAGTCATGTTTGTGATCACATTTGTACATGATCATTTTGTAAAGCTCACATACATTGCCTTTTGCATATCAAACTTTTCCTGCACTCACCGGCACTTTACTGTTAGTCTTTACCTCTCTTCCCTACATTTAGGTCCAATTTAGCTTACATGAAGTATTTATTTTGCTTTCATTGAATCCACCACATCGTATTGGTCTGATATTCCCCTGATCCTATTTTTCTGGTCTTCTTAAAAATGGCCTCCGCTGTGTGCTTGCACACATCATTTCTTCTCCTCGTGCTTCTGATGTTTCTCCCTGCGCCTGTGCCCATGACATCAGGAGAACACTTTCACTCAGCACAGTTGTGGGACAGAAGTGCCGGAGGTGATGTTTTCTAGGGGGATGTACTCATGCACCGATCATATATCCTGCATCTCAGGATATATAAGGATTTCCTTCACCCATTTAGTAACATCTCTTGTAAAAGCAGCATCGAAACTTGCGTCCGGGCAGATGGCAGGTGAACACTCTTCTTTCACCACCATGGTTAGGCAGAGATTATTTATTTCCTTTATATGCTGTGCATCCTGATCACCCAAATCCTGTGATCTGTAGTAGCCATTCTTCCAACTTAGGGGTCACTGCTCCTAGTGCTCCTATCACCACTGGAATGACTGTTGCCTTTACCTTCCACATCCTCTCCAGTTCTAATTTGAGGCCCTGGCATTTCTGATGTTGCTGTCACTTTGCACTGCCACATCTGTTATCATTGCAGTCTTCTGATCCTTGTTTATTATCACAATGTTTTGTTGGTTAGCCAACACTTGCTTATCTGCCTGGATCTTGAAGTCCCACAGATATTTAACCATTTCATTCTCCACCACTTTTTCTGGGGTCTCCCACCTGGACTTAGGAGGACTTAGCTCATATGCTGTGCAGATGTTCCTGTATACAATTCCTGCTACTTGGTTGTGGCATTTGGTATACGCTGTTCCTGCTTGCATTTTGCAACCTGCCACTATGTGTTGGATGATTTCTGAGGTTTCTTGGTAAAGTCTGCACCTTGAGTCTTGTCTTGTGTGGTAGATTCCTGTTTCTATGGATATGGTACTTAGTGCTTGCTCTTCTGCCGCTATGATTAGTGACTCTGTGCATCCATGCAGTGACTTGTCTTGCCAAGGCGCTTCATGTTCTTGTTCTTCCTTCCAGATCTGTTGTTTTTGCTGCCTGTTGGTGCCATTTTTCTGATGTATTCCTCAATACTCCTTCTTTAAGCCGTGATGGTGGTTGTTAAGGTTCGAGTTCCAATTCCTGCACAGGGAGAATCTCGAGCTATTCCGACTGTGGTCCCTCATCCGTCTCCGGCCGCAGTGGTTTCTGCTCAGCAGAGACGTCGGTCCCTGCGTCTTGCCCGGCCCAGTACTGTGCAGAGACTTGCTGCTACAACGAGTGTTGGAGCAGGCAGATTTGGGACTAAGTCCTTTGTTGCTTCATCTGAGCATGCCCAGGGCAAGATCTCCCATTGGAGATCAGGGGTCACATGCTCAGATACAGCTGCCACTCCTATTGGTCCTTCAGGAAGGTCCTGTGGCTGTTGATGTTCTGAAGCAGCTTCCCATTGGTCCTTCCTGGAAGGTCTTTTTCTTGTGGCTGCTATAATAGGCTGTCCTTACCGCATGGCCGTGCGCTAGTATCAAATCTGTTTTGTGCTTGCGCCAGTGTGGTCATGTATGCATGTGGTTAGGTCTGGCTGAAATAAGCCCCTAGAATACCGGCACCTCCGGTGAGGAGATTGTATGCACGTGTTCAGGGCTCGGCTGAAAACGCCATTAGAATACCTGCTACTCTGGTGAGGCAATTATTGCTTGGGTTCTGATTGCATGACCAAAGACTGCAATCCGCTTAGCAGTCATCTGTGTTCCCTGTGAGTCTAACAGCACACAGTCTTTGTTTCAGCGGCTCTGTGATTTAACAGAGTCCGCTTATATCGCCATATAGTGTTACGGCGTTAACATCTGCGACTCTGCGGGATAACTGCTTATTTACGCCATCTTACTAGCAGCAGGCTCTGCCTGCACGGTGGACCCCGGGCTGCGAACGCACCTCTCCTTAATATCTATTAGGTGCGTTCCGCAGGCCCCTAACAGTGATTTGGCTGCTTATCAAACCTCGACCACCCTCCTTTCTGTTGGCATACAATCTTTGGGTGCTAGACTTAGGGTGGAGACCTCCATGAATTGTGAGGAGCTTTCATGTCTTCACATCTGCAGCTTCCATCTCTTCTTTTGGCCAGCACACTATGCCAGCAGGGTATCTGATAACTGGCAGGGCATATGTATTGATGGCACAGATTTTATTCTTCTCATTGAGCTGGCTCTTCAGGACCTGTCTTACCCTTTTATGGTATTTGGATGTTGCTGCTTTCCTCGCCTCCTCATCATGGTCACCTTATCCCTGTGGGATGCCGAGGTACTTGTAGCATATCTGTACATCTGCTATGTGCCCTGCTGGTAATTCCACTCCATCAGTCTTGACTACCTTGCCTCTTTTTATTACCAATCGGCTACACTTCTCCAGTCCTAAGGACATCTCAATGTCTTTACTGTATATCCTTGTCACGTGGTTCAGTGAATTGATGTCTCGTTCGTTTTTCACATACAGCTTGATGTCACCCATGTAGACGAGGTGGCTGATGGTGCTTCCTCTCTTGAACTTGTATACTAGCCAGACTCTGTATTTATCTGACTGAGTGGTTCAAGCTTATGCAGAGTAGCAATGGGGACAGTGCATCACCTTAGTATATGCCACATTTGATGGACACTTGTGCTAGTTGTCTCGAGTTGACTTCCAATGTTGTTCTCCATAGCACCATTGAGTTGCTGAGGAAGGTTCTTAATTTTATGTTACAGTAAAGATGTATATCTTCGTACCGTGTTAGCCAGTAGATAGAAAAATATTTAGAGTTGAGAGTCCTCCGTGGTTGATACCTTTTAATGGCTAACTGAAAAGATGGTAACAAATTGCAAGCTTTCGAGACTACTCAGGTCTCTTCATCAGGCTGAACAGCCTGATGAAGAGACCTGAGTAGTCTCGAAAGCTTGCAATTTGTTACCATCTTTTCAGTTAGCCATTAAAAGGTATCAACCACGGAGGACTCTCAACTCTAAATATTTTTCTAATTTTATGTTGACATTATAGAGAGCCAAGCAATCATAGATCCATGTGTGTGGCATTCAGTCATAAGCTGTCCTGTAGTCAATCCATGCTGTGCTGAGATTGGTCTGTCTGGATCTTGAGTCTTGAGCGACTGCTCTACCTACTAGGAACTGGTGCTTAGAGCCTCTAATGTTGGTCCCAATGCCTTTCTGAGCTGCATTCATGTACTGGTTCATATGGTCTGTAGCTTGGTGGCTATGATGTCTGACAGAAGTTTCACTGTTGTTGTAAGGCAGGTTATTGGGCGTTAGTTGGATGGAACTGTTCCTTTGTGAGGATCTTTCCTGATCACCACTATTCTTCCTTGTGTTAGCCAAACTGGGTGGTGGCCTGCTTCTAGCATTTGGTTCATCTATTTGCCATGCGTTCCTGTACTGCTGTTAATTTCTTTAGCCAGTAGGTGTGGATAATGTCTGGGCCAGGTGCTGTCCAGCTCTTCATGTTCTTGACCAACTGCTGGATGTCTGTTTCTGTAAGAGTGACTGGTTCTTGCTCTAAGTGGTTGCTGTGTTTCTTTCTCAGATCTTACAGGCACATTGCACTTGTCTTGTGTGCTTTTTTCCTTCTCCCATATGTTGCCCCAGTATTGTTCAGTCTCTGCTATTGGTGAAGTTGCTGCATTTGTGCTGTTACTCCGTAGTTGGGAGTACACCTTGGATGATTCTCTTGAGAACAGGGCATTTATCTTATTGGCCTCAGCTTCTCTAGTGCAGCTCCCTAGTCTAGCAGCAAGTGCTGTGAGCCTTTGTTTAGTAGTCTCTAAGGTTTCAGTTATTATTAGGCCTTTGTACTTGTCCAGCTTGGTCCTATTCTTGATCTTTATATCCTTCTGTATTTCTGTTAGTTGGCCGACTTCCCTTCGTGTCACTTTGATTTTTGTCTCCAGTCTTCTTTTCCAAGGGGGCACGTACTTCTGCTGTTCTTGCTGGTTGTATAGCCAAACATTTCCAGGATTGCCGAGGCAGTATCATAGATCAGTTCATTTGTTTGAGTTATGGTAGTGGTAGGTATTGATGCAAGTGCTCTATTGGCATCTTCTAGCATACTGTCTGCTGGTGTTTCTTTCCTGAGCCTTGGCAGTCGATCTGATATTGATGGTAGTTAGTTTATCAACAGTTGTGCTCAAAGATTTACATACCCCTGCAGAATTTTTGCTTTCTTTTCCTTTTTTCAGAGAATATGAATGATAACACCAAAAAATTTTCTCCACTCATGGTTAGTGGTTGAGTGAAGACATTTATTGTCAAGCTACTAGTTTTTCTCTTTTTAAATGATGACAACTGGACAATGACTGAAAGGTGAGAGGGGCGTTTTTTCAGCACAAAAAAATGTGCTGAAAATCTCGGCTTATACACGAGTATATACAGTAATTACATTTTTCCATTTAAACCCTAGTCTCCCATATTGTAGGCTGTGCACGTAACCATTACACTATACCAGCCAGGTATATAGGCCGGTATAGTGTATATATAGGCTGGAATATATCTATATATATATACACTGCTCAAAAAAGTAAAGGGAACACCCAAATAACATCCTAGATCTGAATGAATGAAATATTCTCATTGAATACTTTGTTCTGTACAAAGTTCAATGTGCTGACAACAAAATCACACAAAAATCATCAATAGAAATCAAATTTATTAACCAATGGAGGCCTGGATTTAGAATCATCCACAAAATTAAAGTGGAATGTAATGTCCTTAAAATAAGTCAAAATGATGCTCAGTAGTGTGTGTGGTCTCCACGTGCCTATATGAGTTCCCTGTGCCTGTATGACCTCCTTACAATGCCTGGGCATGCTCCTGATGAGGCAGCGAATGGACTCCTGAGGGATCTCCTCCCAGACCTGGACTAAAGCATCCGCCAACTCCTGGACAGTTTGTGGTGCAAAGTGACGGTGGATGGAGCGAGACATGGTGTCCCAGATGTGCTCTATCGGATTCAGGTCTGGGGAACGGGCGGGCCAGTCCATAGCTTCATGCCTTCAACTTGCAGGAACTGCTGACACACTCCAGCCACATGAGGTCTGGCATTGTCCTGCGTTAGGAGGAACCCCGGGCCAACCGCACCAGCATATAGTCTCAAAAGGGGTCTGAGGATCTCATCTCGGTACCTAATGGCAGTCAGGCTACCTCTGGCGAGCACATGGAGGGCTGTGCGGCCCTCCAAAGAAATGCCTCCCGATACCATTACTGACCCACTGCCAAACCGGTCATGCTGAAGGATGTTGCAGGCAGCAGATCGCTCTCCATGGCGTCTCCAGACTCTGTCACATCTGTCACATGTGCTCAGTGTGACCCTGCTTTCATTTGTGAAGAGCACAGGGCACCAGTGGCGAATTTGCCAATCCTGGTGTTCTGTGGCAAATGCCAAGCTCCCCGCATGGTGTTGGCTGTGAGCACAACCCCCATGTGTGGACGTCGGGGACTCAGACCATTCTCATGAATCGGTTTCTATCCGTTTGTGCAGACACATTTCATATTTGTGGCCTGCTGGAGGTCATTTTGCAGGCTCTGGCAATGTTCCTCCTGTTCCCCTCCTTGCACAAAGGTGGAGGTAGCTGTCCTTCTGCTGGGTTTTTGCCCTCCTACTGCCCCCTCCACATCTCCTGGTGTACGGGCCTGTCTTTGGTAGCGCCTCCAGCCTCTGGACACTATTGACAGACACAGCAAACCCTCTTGCACAGCTCGCATTGATGTCCCCATCGGGGATGAGCTGCACTATCTGGGGCCACTTGTGTGGGTTATAGAGTATGTCTCATGCTACCACAAGTGGAAAGCACAACCAACATTCAAAGTGACCAAAACATCAAAACAGAAATCATTGGTACTGAGATGTGGTCTGTGGTCCCTACCTGCAGAACCAATCTTTTATTGAGTGTGTCTTGATATTGCCCAAAAATTTCCATCAGTTGTCTATTCCATTGCACAACAGCATGTGAAATTGATTTTTCAATCAGTGGGTGCTTCATAGGTGGACAGTTTGATTTCACAGAAGTTTGATTTACTTGGAGTTATATTCTGTTGTTTTAAGTGTTCACTTTATTTTTTTTGAGCAATATATATATTTATATATATATACACAGTGGGTATGGAAAAATATTCAGACCCCTTTAAATTTTCATTCTTGGTTTCATTGCAGCCATTTGGTAAATTCAAAAAAGTTCATTTTTTTTCTCATTAAATTTTCACTGAACAAGCTGAACAATCGTGGGGGAAGAGTTTTGGTGAGAGAGGTAAAAAAAGAAGCCAAAGAATTACTGCGGCTGAGGTCCACAGATCAGTAGGGGGATGGGAAAAGTTACACAAAGTCAACTATCACTGCAGCCCTCCACCAGTAGGGCCTTTATGGCAGAGTGGCCAGACAGAAGAGCTCTCCTCAGTGCAAGACATATGAAAGCCCGCATAGAGTTTTCTAAAAAACACATGAAGGACCCCCCAGACTATTAGAAATAAATTCTTTGGTCTGATGAGATGAAGATAGAACTTTTTGGTGATAATTCTAAGTGGTAAAATGTGGAGAAAAAAAGGCACTGCTCTTCACCTGCCCAATACAATCCCAACAGTGAAACATGGTGGTGGCAACATCATGGAAAAGGGGTGTTTTTCAGCTGCAGGGACAGGACGACTTGTTTACAAGTGAAGGAAACATGAATGTGGCCAAGCACAGATTACCCTGGATGAAAAACCTCTTCCCGAGTGCTCTGGACCTCAGACTTGGCCGATTTTTTTACCTTCCAACCAGACTATGACCCTAAGCACACAGCTAAATAACAAAGGACTGGCTTCAGAACACTCTGTGACCATTCTTGAAATGGCCCAAGACAATGCCCTGACCCAAACCCAATTGAGGGATCTCTGGAGAGATCTGAAAATGGCTATCACCAATGTTCACCATCCAA
>JARQOD010000002.1:157625094-157657571 GCA_033576555.1 Oophaga sylvatica | reverse complement strand
TATTTAGGTGTTGTTTTAAAAATGGCCCACCCATCATGAGAAAAAAAAAATTGATACATAAAGTGATGAAAAACTATTTTTGTATTAGGCCAAAAAATACAAGAAATTATTAAATAGAGAGATCTTGTAGTTGTTTGTCTCAAAGCTTATTAAATGAGCAAAATATAAATGCTGTCTGATTGCATAAGGGAAATTTTTTGTCTCCAAACAGTTAAGCATAAAAAAACAAATAAAACTGCTGCTAAATGTTCTGAGCTATAGGTAATAAAAGCAACGCTTTAATAATAAGCTGCTTATTGGATTTTTTCTTAGAGTCTTCCCTACTGTTTTTACAAATGCAGCTTATTGGTTCTGCTAAAACCATGTCATTTGTACTTCATTTTATCAATATTAATTACATGATTGTTGTATCTTTACAAAAATAATAGCAAATGTCCTGTTTTGTCTGACTTTTCTGCAAATACAGTGCCTTGAAAAAGTATTCATCAATTACCTTGTTCATGTTACACTGACAACTTACACGCATTTTGTTTGGGATTTTATAGATACACGAGCACAAAAGCAGCAAGTATTTGTGAAGTGTAAATAAAAATGATACAAGGTTGTCTAAACATTTTTTAAATAAAAATCTGAAATTTTGACTTGTTTTTGTATTCATTCTGTAGTCTTTTCCCCCCAAATATAATCATGAGACAATTGCCTTAATACGTCACATAATTTTTATTTTAAATTGAGTACACCTGTGTGTAATGTATTCTCTGCATACCTACAACTGTTCTGTGAAACCCTTT
Source organism: Oophaga sylvatica (assembly GCA_033576555.1). NCBI lineage: Eukaryota > Metazoa > Chordata > Amphibia > Anura > Dendrobatidae > Oophaga > Oophaga sylvatica. The sequence goes on along the minus strand of JARQOD010000002.1, from coordinate 157,656,780 downwards.
AAAAAGTTTGTTTGAGAACTTAGGTATTAAAACAGCATCATGAAATCAAAGGAACACACCAGACTGGTCAGGGATAATGGTGAGGAGAAGAGTAAGACAGGGTTAGGTTATAAAAAAAAATAGCGTGAGCTCTGAACATCTCATATCACTGTTCAATCGATCATCCAAAAAAAAAGGAAGGCGTATGGCACAATTACAAACCTACCAAGACATGGCAGTCAATATAAATGACATGCCAAATAAGAAGTTCAAAAAATTAGCGAAGCAGCCAAGAGGCCCCTATCCCTCTCAAGGAGCTGCAGAGATTGACAGCTTTGGGAAGGAGAATGGGAGAATCTTTCCACAGGATAACTATTAGTCATATAATTCACGAATCTGGAAGAATCATATGAAAGAATCATAGAATCACAGAATGATAGCGTTGGAAAGGACCTCCTGGGCCATCTGGTCCAACACTCTGCACAATGTAGGATTCACTAAATCATCCCAGACAGATGTATCTCTAGCCTCTGTTTGAAGAATTCCATTGAAGGAAAACTCATCACCACTCAAAGCAGCCTGTTCCACTAGTGGATCACCTTCAATGTCAGAAAGTTTTTTTTCTAATATCTAATCTGTGTCTCCTCCCATTCAGTTTTATCCCATTGCTTCTAGTATTTCCTTGTGCAAATGATAATAAAGCTGATCCCCCTACAATGTGACAGCCCTTGATATATTTTTAGAAAGCTATTAAGTCTCATCTCAGTTTTCTGTTTTGCAAGATAAACATTCACAAGTCTGCTAACCTTTCCTCATAGATATTGTTTGCAGACCGGTCACCATTCTGATCATTCTTCTCTGACTTGCTCCAGTTTTGTCATGTCTTTTTTTAAAATGTAGTGCCCAGAAGTGGATAAAGTATTTCAGGTGAGGTCTGACCAAAGAGAAATAGAGGGGGTAATTAACTCAAGTGATCTAGACTGTATGCTTCTGGTAATGCAACCAAGAATTGTGTTTGCCTTTTTTTCCGTTACATCACACTGTTGACTCGTGATCAGTCTGTGATCTATTAACATACCCATGTCTTTTTCACATGTGCTCTTAATTAGCCCTTTTCCTCCCCTTCTGTACATACTTTTTTCAGTTTTCTTGTCCAGATGTAGGACAGTTTGTTTAGATCTTTTTAAGTTTCTCTCTCTCTCTCTTGTCTAGTAATAGCTATTAGAAATGGTAGAAATGGGAGAACCTGAACAGTAAAGTTCAAGGTCCTTGCCGAACACCTACTATTCAAGCACGAACCCTAAACATGGACTTCTCCAGGAAGTTTGTGTTACTGCTCAGGTTTGGCATCATGAAAATTGGGTTTTTCCAATGCTGTCATCTGCATGACAGCACAAGAAACACTAGTCTGATCAGTGGTAAGACTATTACCACTAGTCAAATCACTGTGTTGCCACATTATCAGATGACAGCGTAAAAAGTTTACCTCAGGTTACAGTCGTCGGCCTAAAAACAGCTGTCTGTGATAAGTGGTTTTCAACCTGAATGGTGCCAAGATGCGAAAGTCCAGGCTGAAAACAACAGGAGAATGAGGTGCTGGTTTTGTGATAGAGTGGCTGTTCTTATCAGTGGTAAGCACCTGTGCTGTTCCAGCCTTTATCTATGGGAGCTTGCTGCATCCTGCTAGTGCATTTGGTCATTTAACTAGACCTGGTAAGACTATTTTTCATGTTGTGTTTTTGCTTAAAATATTTTTTTTTAGTTTTTCTGTGAGTTTTGAATTTATGTCTAGTTAGCTACTCACAATAAAATGGGGACCCTTGACGTTGGGTTGCGAGCTTATCTGCTTTGGCCAAAATAGTAACCAATACCTCATTTGATGCATTTATCTTATGTATCATTTTTTGCACTTTTTATCATTTTTTGTAGGATGCAGCTAGGCTCCTTTTTGATGGCTTGGTTTTCTGTGTTGTGTACATATAGTGCTGAACAGCCCGCCTTCCATCATAGGCGGTATAAATAGGCTGTTATCCAGACACTGTGCATTGCACTTCCCTGTGTGACTTATGTCCTAAGCAAGCCTTATTTGTGTGCTTTTTTCCACTAAGCAGTTAACACCTTCATCATCACTGGTTTTGTGATAGGGTGGCTGTTCTTATCAGTGGTAAGCACCAGTGCTGTTCCAGCCTTTGTCTATGGGAGCTTGCTGCATCCTGCTAGTACATTTGGTCTTTGACTATATCCAAAACTTAGCTCAAGTATTATTGAAGTGTTTTTGAAACCGCCTGTTAGTTAGTGCTGCGGATTAGTAGTAAATGACCTCTCTTGGCTATCTCCTATACCAATAAGTGAATCACCTATGTTTAACATAAAGGACCTATTTTTATATAGAAGGTTATATTCACTTATGATTTAACCCCTTAACGACCGCCGATACACCTTTTAACGGCGGTCATTAAGGTACTTAAACCACAGTGCCGTTAATTCACGGCGCTGTGGAAAAAGTGAATAGCGCCCCCCAGAGGCGCATTTTCTCCGGGGTCTCGGCTACCCCTGGTAGCCGAGACCCCAGAGAACATGATTCGGGTTGGTTTTTACCGACACCGATGTTGCAATCGCCGTTATTAACCCTATAACGGCGACCGCAACAAAAAAAAAAATGTTCCATTTAATTTCTCTGTCCTCTGATGTTATCGGACATCAGAGGACAGAGAAAAAGGGTCCCCGGGACCCCCCTTGTGTCCCCCAATGTGCCCCTTGTGGCCCGCGGGCCCACCTGCTTCCTCCGGTGGGCGCCGCCATCTTGAATGGCGGGCGCATACACAGTGCGCCCGCCGCGTTCTGCCGGGGGGTGGGCAATGATTTCTCTCCCCTCTGATGTGATCGCACATCAGAGGGGAGATAATGAGGGTCCCCAGGTCCCCCGATCGCCCCCCCCATACTTACCGGTGTCCTCGGTCCTCCCGCAGGCCCCAGGATCCCAGCGTCTTCTTCCTGGAAAAAAAAAATGGTGGGCGCATGCACACTGCGCCCGCCGATCTGCTTGGCGGCAGATTCAAAAAAAGTTTCATTCATTCTCACAAAAGTACATTTTGATCACTGTGATAAACTATCACAGAGAATTAAAATAAAAAAAAACAGTACATAACCCCCCCCTTTATCACCCCCTTAGTTAGGGACATAGAAAAAATATAGAAATTATATTTTTTCTCATTTTTCTGTTAGGGTTAGGGTTAAGGCTAGGGTTAGGGTTATAATTAGGGTTAGGGTTATAATTAGGGTTAGGGTTAGGCTGGGTCATACTGCGTTATGGCAGTCCATTAGACGGACTACGTTAACACCGCGGTATAACGCGGTGTAACGCAGTCCGTTAACGCTGCCATTCACCCCCATTTGAGGGCGCATCGCGACGAAGCCGTAAAGCAGTATGCGTTCGCGACGTGCCATCATTCAGTGACGGAGCCTGGACGCGGGCTGCAGCGTCTTGTCTCCGTCACAGCTAGCGCAGATGAATCATCTGCTGATTCCTCTGCGCTAGCGGGTATAGCATAACGCGATCGCGTTATGCTATACCGTTACCAGCCCGTCAATGCTATGTGTTGAACGGGCTGGTAAAACGCAAAATGAACCCAGCCTTAGGGTTAGGGTTATAATTAGGGTTAGGGTTACAATTAGGTTTAGGGTTACAATTAGAGTTAGGGTTACAATTAGGGTTGGAATTGGGGTTGGGATTAGGGTTAGGATTAGGGTTAGGGTTGGGATTAGGGGTGTGTTGGGGTTAGGGTTGGAGCTAGAATTGAGGGTTTTCCACTATTTAGGCACATCAGGGGGTCTCCAAACATGACGTGGCGTTCAAAAAGTCAGATTGCGCTCCCTCCCTTCCGAGCCCTGTGTGCGCCCAAACAGTGGTTTACCCCAACATATGGGGTATCAGCGCACTCAGGACAAATTGCCCACCAATTTTGGGGTTCTAATTTCTCTTGTTACCCATGGGAAAATAAAAAATAGCTGGCTAAAAAAATAATTTTTGAGGAAAAAAATTTTTTTATTTTCACGGCTTTGCGTTTATAAATTTCTGTGAAGCACTTTGGGGTTCAAAGTGCTCACCACACATCTAGATAAGTTCCTTAGGGGGTCTAGTTTCCAAATTGGGGTCACTTGTGGGGGTTTTCCACTGTTTAGGCACATCTGGGGCACTGCAAACGGAACATGACCCCCATCAACATCTGCATTCCAAAACGTTATTACTTCCTTTCCAAGCCCTGCTGTGTGCCAAAACAGTTTCCCTCCCCCCACATATTTGGTATCAGCGTACTCAGGACAAATTGGACAACAACTTTTGGGTCCAATTTCCTTGTGAAAAATCAAAAATTTGGGACTAAAAAACATTTTTGTGGAATTTTTTTTTTTTTTTTTCACACCCAGGCATTATAAACTTTTGTGAAACACTTGGGGGTTCAAAGTGCTCACAACAGATCTAGATAAGTTCCATAGGGGGTCTAGTTTCCAAAATGGTGTTACTTGTGGGGGGTTTCCATTGTTTAGGCGCATCAGGGGCTCACCAAACGCGACATGGTGTCCAATCTCAATTCCAGCCAATTTTGGTTTGAAAAAGTCAAACAGCGCTGCTTCCATTCCAAGCCCTGTCATGCGCCCAAACAGTGCCCCCCCATATATGGGGTATCAGCATACTCAGGACAAATTTGACAACAGCTTTTGTGATCTAATTTCTCCTGTTACCCTTGGGAAAATAAAAAATTGGGGACTAAACGATCAGGTTTGTGGAAAAAATATGATTTTTTATTTTCACGCCCGGGCGTTATAAACTTCTGTGAAGCACTTGGGGGTTCAAAGTGCTCACCACACATCTAGATAAGTTCCTTAGGGGGTCTAGTTTCCAAAATGGGTTCACTTGTGGGGGGTTTCCACTGTTTAGACACATCAGGGCCTCTACAAATGCGACATGGCGTCCAGCCAATTCCGCGTTGAAAAAGTCAAAGGGAGCTCCTTCCCTTGCGACCTTGCCGTGCGCCCAAAAAGTGGTTTACTCGGCATGCTCAGGACAAATTGCACAAAAACTTTTAGGGTCTTGTTACCCTTGGGAAAATAAAAATTGGGATGAAAAGATCATTTTTGTGAAAAAATATGATTTTTTATTTTCACGGCTCTACGTTATAAACTTGTGTGAATCACTTGGAGGTTCAAAGTGCTCACCACACATCTAGATAAGTTCCTTAAGGGGTCTAGTTTCCAAAATGGGGTCACTTGTTGTGGGTTTCCACTGTTTAGGCACATCAGGGGCTCTCTAAATGCGACATGGCATCCAGCCAATTCTGTGTTGAAAAAGTCAAACAGCGCTCCTTCCCTTGCGACCTCTGCCGTGCGCCCACAAAGTGGTTTACCCCCACATATGGGGTATCAGCGTACTCAGGACAAATTGAACAAAAACTTTTGCGGTCTTGTTACCCTTGGGAAATTAAAAATTGGGGTGAAAAGATCATTTTTGTTGAAAAAAAATTTTTTTTTTTTTCACGGCTCTACATTATAAACTTGTGTGAAGCACTTGGAGGTTCAAAGTGCTCACCACAGATCTAGATAAGTTCCTTAAGGGGTCTTGTTTCCAAAATGGGGTCACTTGTGGGGTGTTTCCACTGTTTAGGCACATCAGGGGCTATCTAAACGCGACATGGCATTCAGCCAATTCTGCGTTGAAAAAGTCAAACGGCGCTCCTTCCCTTGCGACCTCTGCCATGCGCCCAAAAAGTGGTTTACCCCCACATATGGGGTATCGGCGTATTCAGAAGAAATTGCACAACAAATTTTGTGGTTCATTTTCTCTTTTAACACTTGTGAAAATAAAAAAAATTGGTTCCGAAGTAAAGCTTTTGCAAAAAAGTTAAATGTCAATTTTTTCCTTCCACATTGCTTCAGCTCCTGTGAAGCACCTGAAGGGTTAATAAACTTCTTGAATGTGGTTTTGAGCACCTTGAGGGGTGCAGTTTTTAGAATGGTGTCACTTTTGGGTATTTTCTATCATATAGACCCCTCAAAGTGACTTCAAATGTGATGTGGTCCCTAAAAAAAAATGGTGTTGTAAAAATGAGAAATCGCTGGTCAACTTTTAACCCTTATAACTTCGTAACAAAAGTAAATTTTGTTCCCAAAATTGTGCTGATGTAAAGTAGACATGTGGGAAATTTTATTTATTAAGAAATTTGTGTGACATATCTCTCTGATTTAAGGGCATAAAAATTTAAAATTTGAAAATTGCTAAATTTTCAAAATTTTCGCCATATTTCCGTTTTTTTCATAAATAAACACAAGTCATATCAAAGAATTTTACCACTAACGTGAAGTAAAATATGTCACGAAAAAACATTCTCAGAATCAGCGGGATTCGTTAAAGCGTTCCAGAGTTATAACCTCATAAAGTGACAGTGGTCAGAATTGTAAAAATTGGCCCTGTCATTAAGCTGCAAAATGGCTCTGTCACTAAGGGGTTAAACACATGCAGCACTTTATATAGGCATTGGCATATGACATCAAAAGTTGATTGCAAATTTAATTTTGCTATGCATTTATAGTGTAAGTTAGTATTACAATTTAATGCATTGTCTACAATTGTCATATATAAAGTACTCTTTGACAACTGACTCCAAGAATATCTGGTTAAAAAAAACACATTTTATTTCCAGTGTCTGTGCAAACAAAATCTTGTGGAAATTTGGCCATCTGTGTTTGTGTTTTTATTTTGGCATTGATATGTGTTATAATCATGCTCAAATTTTTCTGTCATTAATTAAACGTAATATAGTGGTAGTCATCAGTAGAAACCTAGAGTAAATATGAACACATTGTAGGGTAAGGCTACTTTCACACTTGCGTTTTTTTGCGCTGCGTTTCGAGCGCACATGAAGCGCATTAAAAAAACGCGTGCAAACGCTTGTAAACGCTGCGATATTTAGTCACATCAGCATGCGCATTTCAACAAAAAAACGCAGCGTTTGTCTGTGATTTCATGCGTTTTTGCATGCGTTTGCGTTTTTTTGGCGCATGAGTTGTCTATGTGCCACATTTCTATCATCTCTGTCTCTATCATCTATCTCTATCATCTCTGTCTCTATCATCTATCTATCTCTATCATCTCTGTCTCTATCATCTATCATCTGTCTCTATCATATGTCTCTATCATCTCGTCTCTATCATCTGTCTCTATCATCTCTGGCTCTATTATCTGTCTCTATCATCTCTGGCTCTATCATCTATCCTCTGGCTCTATCATCTTTGGCTCTATCATCTCTGGCTCTATCATCTATCCTCTGGCTCTATCATCTCTGGCTCTATCATCTATCCTCTGGCTCTATCATCTTTGGCTCTATCATCTTTGGCTCTATCATCTCTGGCTCTATCATCTCTGGCTCTATCATCTCTGTCTCTATCATCTTTGGCTCTATCATCTATCCTCTGGCTCTATCATCTATTCTCTGGTTCTATCATCTTTGGCTCTATCATCTCTATATCTATCATCTCTGGCTCTATCATCTATCCTCTGGCTCTATCATCTCTGGCTCTATCATCTATTCTCTGGCTCTATCATCTTTGGCTCTATCATCTCTGGCTCTATCATCTCTGGCTCTATCATCTCTGTCTCTATCATCTTTGGCTCTATCATCTATGGCTCTATCATGGGTTAAACAAGTGTTTAGACATTATTTACAGAAAAATCGCGTGCGTTCAAAAGCGCTGACGAGCGCAAAGCCATGCGCACGCCAGCGCCCCCATAGACTGCAATGTTATTTTTTGCGCATAGCATGCGCACATGTGCGCACGTGGTTTTTTAAAGCGGTTGGGCGAAAAAAAAAATGCAACATGTAACGTCTAGCGTGTATGGACGCACACCGGGAAAATGCGCAGCGCACGACAAACGCACATGAACGCGTGCAAGCGCTAGACCCTGCGCCCGCCATGTTAAAGATAGGGGAACATTGCGCATTTGTCCGATAGCGCACGATGCGCTGCGCGATAAAACGCAAGTGTGAAAGTAGCCTCAGAGAGCTAAAATTTTAGAGATTTAGTATTAAACAAAATATGGAATGGCTAGCTAGAATTGTTAATTTGTCTTTGCATATCTTATCTGAATATTTATTCTAAGATAATCAGTCTTTATATATTCCATTAACACTTGTACCTCCACCAAAGTGCAGCTTCAACATATATCCTTATTACATCCATCTGCGACAAGTGGTTTTGTCAGATGATAATAATAATAATTTTTATTTCTATAGCGCCAACATATTCAGCAGCACTTTACATCATAGAGGGGACTTGTACAGACAATAGGCATTACTGATTAGCAATAAACACATTGATGATCAATACAGAGGCCAAAAGGAATGAAGGTACTGCCACACTACTCGATCCCGCTAGCGATCTCGTTAGCGTTGCATACTAATGAGATCGCTAGCGGGATTGTTTCTATATCGCTAAATGCTGCCGCATTTAGCGATATAGTTAACGACGCTATCGCCGTTAGCGATCTTCTTAACGACTTTAGCGGTACAAAAGTACCGCTAAATCGCTAAGAAAAGGTGCCACACAGCGATTAGATACTTACCCAGCGGGAGCGCCAGCGATGAAATAGGGTCCGGAACGATTCCAGCGACGAGCGAGATCACAGCAGGAAGCTCGTCGCTGGAAGCTGCCGCACTGAACAACATCGCTAACGGGATCGCTAAATAGTGACGTTTTTTAGCGATCCCGTTAGCGATATTGTTTAGTGTGGCATACCCTTGAGGGCCCTGCTCGCAAGCTTACAGTCTATGAGGAAAAAAGATGAGACACAAGAGGTGGATGGTAACAATTGCTTTCGCTGTTCTGACCAGCCATAGTGTAAGAATTGGGTATTCATGTAATGCTGCATGAACCGGTTATCAGCCTAATTAGTACAGACACAGAGGGCTATTACATGCATAAAGCATGTAAGAACATGATGCGAGAAACCTGGATATGGTGAAAATTTTGAGTGGGCAACACAGGGATAGTTAGGTTAATGCTTTGAGGTGCTAGGCCAGTCTGAACAAATGCATTTTTAGTGCACACTTAAAACTGTGGGGATTAATCGTATTAACCTTGGTAGTGCATTCCAAAGAATTGGTGGCTAGGGTTCGAGTTCCTACTTCTGCACAGGGGGAATCTCGAGCTATTCCCGCTGCGGTCCCACATCCATCTCCGGCCACAGTGGAGCCTGCTGAGCAGAGACGTCGGTCCCTGCGTCTCGCCCAGTCTAATACTGTGCGGAGACTTGCTGCTGCCTTTCCTGGATCCTCTGTTGTAACCAGCGTTGGAGCAGGCAGCTTTGGGACTAAGTCCTCTGTTTCTCCATCTGAGCATGCCCAGGGCAACATCTCCTATTGGAGATCAGGGGTCACATGCTCGGATACAGCTGAGCCTCCTTTTGGTCCTCCAGGAAGGTCCTGTAGCTGTTTGTGTTCTGAAGCAGTTTCCTATTGGTCTGTTCTGGAAGGTCTTGTACTCGTGGCTACTATAAAAGGGTTGCATAACAACACGGCCGTGCGCTAGTATCATATCTGTTACATGCTTGCGCCAGTGTGCTCTTATGCATGTGGTTAGGGAACCGGCTGAAATAAGCCCCTAGAATACACAACACTTCACACCAGCGGAGAGGAATTATTCCATTGGGGATAGGGAGTTGCTAGCCATGAAATTGACCTTTTCCGAGTGGAGACATCTCCTGGAGGGGGCTCGCTTTCCCTATCAAGTTTTCACTGACCACAAAAATTTGGTCTATTTACAGACCGCCCAGAGGCTTAATTCTCGTCAGGCCAGATGGTCCCTGTTCTTCTCCCGGTTCCATTTCACCCTCCATTTCCTCTCCGGTGAGAAGAACATTCTGGCCGATGCTCTCTCTCGCTCCATGGTGTCCTCTGAGGAGGTGGAGCAGGAGCCTCGGCTGATTGTCCCCACAGAGAGCCTAAGAACTGTGGCCACGGTTTCTCTTGAGTCTGTGCCTCCGGCAAGACTTTTGTGCCCACCAATTTGTGACCAGAGGTACTCTCTTGGGCGCATTCTTCCAGGGTGGGTGGACATTTGGGGGCAAAAAGGACATCTGTGTTGCTGGCGAGGACATACTGGGGCCACATATGGTCCATGACGTCAGGGAATACGTTCAGGCATGCATCTCCTGTGCCAAGAATAAGTCCCCTCGACCATGGGCAGCTGGGATTCTTTTCCCTTTACCGGTGGCAGACAGGCCTTGGGAGATGGTCGGGATGGATTTTGTGGTGGGCTTTCCCAAGTCTCGGGGCTGCACCATCATCTGGGTGAAAACCGACCACTTCTCCAAAATGGTGCACTTGGTGCCATTACCACGGTTACCGTCTGCACGGGCCTTGGCAGCATTATTTATTAGGCATATTTTCCGCTTACATGGAATGCCAGACAAAATCGTCAGTGATTGAGGTCCCAATTTGCATCTCGGTTCTGGAGAGAGCTGTGTCGGCTACTCAGCATTGAGTTGAATCTCTCCTCTGCCATCATCCGAGACGAATGGGTTGGCAGAGAGGGCCAACCAGACCTGGTCACATGTCTTCCGCCGACTCCAGTGTGGCAGACTAGGCTGTGTAGGCACGGGACATTTGGGATCGAACCCAGGATGCCATCCAGGCCTCCAAGGAGAGGATGAGGTCTTCAGTTCATCGGCGCCCTGCTCCGATATTTGCTCCAGGCTACTTAGTGTGGCTCTCTCGGAACATCAGGCTGCGAGTAGAGTGTACTAAGTTGGCACCTCACTATTTGGGTCCCTTTAAGATCCTTGAGCAGGTAAACCCTGTAGTTTACCACTTAGCCCTTCTGCCTCGCCTTGGTATCTCCAATACCTTTCATGTGTCCCTTCTGAAACCCGCGGTCATCTCCAGTTTTCTGAATCATCTGCTGGGACGTCGGGTTCATCTACCGACGATCATGAGGTGAATGCCTTCGTAGGGAGTAAGGTGGTAAGGGGCAAAAAATTTTATTTGGTGGATTGGAGGGGTTATGGGCTTGAGGATAGGTCCTGGGAGCCTGCAGAGCATATTCACGCTCCGCAGCTCATCGCTGCCTTTGAACACAGCGAGGCCCAAAGAAGGGTGGGCCCTAGTAGGGTGGGTAATGTTAGGGTTTGAGTTCCCACTTCTACACAGGGGGAATCTCGAGCTATTCCCGCTGCGGTCCCCCATCCATCTCCAGCCGCAGTGGAGCCTGCTGAGCAGAGACGTTGGTCCCAGCATCTCGCCCAGTCTGATACTTTGCGGAGACTTACTGCTGCCTCTCCTGGATCCTCTGTTGTAACCAGCATTGGAGCAGGCAGCTTTGGGACTAAGTCCTCTGTTTCTCCATCTGAGCATGCCCAGGGCAACATCTCCCATTGGAGATCAGGGGTCACATGCTCGGATACTGCTGAGCCTCCTATTGGTCCTCCAGGAAGGTCCTGAAGCTGTTTTTGTTCTGAAGCAGTTTCCCATTGGTCTGTTATGGAAGGTCTTGTACTCGTGGCTACTATAAAAGGGTTGCATAACCGCGCACTAGTATCATATTTGTTACGTGCTTGCGCCAGTGTGGTTTTATGCATGTGGTTAGGGACCCGGCTGAAATAAGCACCTAGTATACCGGCACCTCCGGTGAGGAGTTTGCTGAGTGTATGGCATGACCACAGACTGCAATCGCTTAGCAGTCATCTGTGTCACCTGTGAGTCTGACAGGACACAATCTTTTTCACAGCGGCTCTGTGAAATAACAGAGTTCGCTTACACCGCCATATAGTGCTACTGCATTTACATCTGCGACTCTGCGGGATAACAGAGTTCTCTCATACTGCCTATTTGCGCCATCTTTCTAGCAGCAGGCCCTGCCTGCACGGTGGACCCCGGGCTGCGAACGCACCTCTCCTAATACCTATTAGGTGCGTTCCGCTGGCCCTTAACATTGGTGCAGCACGTGAAAAGTCTTGGAGATGGGAGTGGGAGATTCTGATTATTGAGGATGTTAACCTCAGGTCATTAGCAGAACGGAGGGAATGGGTAGGTTGGTAGGCTGAGAAGAGGAGGAGATTTAGGGTGGTATTGAGCCATGGAGTGCTTTGTGGGTGAGGGTAATAAGTTGGAGGAAGGTGACTTTCAGTGCTCCTTTCATTTTGGTGTGGGTACCGTTTGGCAGCCATTAATGCTGTGGCTTTGTGCTGGTGAGGCGGGCGCAGTCTGGAGTCATGGGGACTCAATCTTGCAGTACGGGTGCTATGGGGCAACAGGCCATCTGCCCTGTTGGTGCATTGCCACTTTGGCGGTGGTCGCCACATGGCTCATCTTCATTAGGGCGGTAGGACCCACTATGAGGTTTGCCATGATGTGACAGTTGGCTTCATAGAGTCTGAGCAGAATGTTAAACTAAGAACCTCATGTTCAATTATATAATTTTTGCCTAGCGGCTTTAGATTAACGTATGATTTTTGGATGTGCAGTTCATGCTCTTTTTTTCTTTTTGTGCAAAACAGGGATAGTTAGGTTAATGCTTTGAGATGCTAGGCCAGTGTGAACAAATGCATTTTTAGGGCACACTTGAAACTGTGAGGATTGGGGATTAATTGTATTAACCTGGGTAGTGCATTCCAAAGAATTGTTGCAGCACGTGAAAAGTCATGGAGATGGTAGTTGGAGGTTCTGATTATTGAGGATATTAGCCTCTGGTTATTAGCAGAACAGAGGGCATGGGTAGGGTGTAGGCTGAGACAAGGGAGGAGATGTAGGGTGGTGCTGAGCCATGGAGTGCTTTGTGGGTGAGGCTAATAAGTTTGTACTGGATTCTGGAGTGGATGGATAACCAGTGTAAAGATTGGCACAAGGTAGAGGCATAACAATTGGTGAGGAATATGATCCTGGCTGCTGCATTCAAGACAGATTTGAGAGGGGAGAATTCGGTAAGAGGGAGAGCGATTTAGTGGAGGGTTACAATAATCCAGACGAAAATGAATAAGAGAAACAGTAAGAGTTTTTGCAGAGTCAAAAGTAAGAAAGGGTCGAATTCTAGAAATGTTTTGATGTGCAGGTAACAAGAGTGAGCCAGTGATCGGATGTGGGGGGTGAATGAGAGCTCGGAATCAAGTTTGATCCCAAGATAGGGGTATGTTGGTGGAACCACACACAGAAATGGCAATGTCGGGCATAGGTAGGTTAGTAGAGGGAGTAAGCACAAGGAGTTCAGTTTTTGACAGGTTTAGTTTCAGACAAAAGGGAGGAAATTGATGTTAGAGACAGCAGTTTGACAATCACTGGTGTTTTCTGAAAAAGCAGGCGTGATATCAGGAGAATGTATAATTGGGTGTCATCAGTATAGAGATGCTACTGGAAACCAATTCTACTGATTGTTTGTCCAATAGGGAGAGTATACAAAAAGAAGAAGAGGGGGCATAGAACCGATCCTTGAGGAACCCCAACAGTAAGGGGAAGAGGAGAGGATGAGGAGCCATCAAAAGATACAGTGATGGAGTGGTCAGAGAGATAGGAGGAGAATCGGAGAGAACGGTGTCCTTGAGGCCGATGGAGCAGAGCATAGTGAGGAGGAGCTAATGATCCACCATGTCGAATGTTGCAGAAAGATCCAAGAGAATTAGCATGGAGTAGTGACAATTAGATTTAGCTGTTAGTGGATCATTAGAGACTTTAGTGAGAGCAGTTTCAGTAGAGTAAAAGAGCTGAAACCGAATTGTAGAGGGTTGAGAAGGGAGTTATCTGAGAGATAGCGGGTAAGATGGGAGTGGACCAGACAGTCAAGGAGTTTAGAGATGAAGGGAAGATTAGAGACAGGTCTATAGTTAGCGGCACAGTTTTGGTTGAGGGATGTTTTTTAAGTAATGGATGTATAATGGCATGCTTAAATGAGGAGGGAGAGAAACTGGAAGAGAGAGAGAGTTTGAATATTTTTGATAGGTGAGTGGTTAAGCAGGGGAAAGGGACTGGAGGAGATGTGACGGAATGGGGTCACACGGGCAAGTGGTAGGGGGAGAAAATGCAAGGAGCCTGATTACTTCTTCTTCTGTGACTGGTTCAAAACCACAGAGTGTGCTAGATGCAGTGGGGGAGGGAGGACAGTGCATTAGATGAGGGGATTAAGAGATAATTTCCTGTCGGATATGGTCAATTTTTCTTTGAAATAATTGGCAAGATCGTTAGCACGGAGATCCATGGTTGGGGCCTGCATTCTGGGGTTGAGTAGGGAATGAAAAGAATCAAAGAGACTTCTCGGGTTATTGGACAGTGAGGTGATGAGGGTGTTGAAATAGGTTTGTTTGGAGACTTATAATGGATGAAATCTTCAGGTACATTGGATTTTCTCCACAGATGTTCAGCGTACCTGGAGCACCGCTGTAGGAAACGTGTTTGCAGCGTGTGCCAGGCATTTCGCTTTCTGTGCCGAGTTGTTCTATATAGTTGTTCTATGTAGTTAGAGGTGTAGTTTCATCCAGGCACTTTGGAGTGTTTCATTGTAATGCTTCAGTGCAGAATCAGGACATGAGAGGGAGGAGATAGGAGCCAATGATGACTGCAAGTACTTCATAAGTTTCTGGGTGTTAATGGCATTATGTTTCTATAAGTGTGGAAAGTGGGGGTGACCAGAGCGGGATGGAAGTTCTTGATAGATAATGAAAGAAGGTTGTGGTCAGAGAGTGGGAGAGGGGAGTTTTGTAAAATCATCCACTGAGCAAAGCCAGTAGAAGACCAAGTTGAGAGAGTTTCGGTCTTCAAGTGTAGGAGAGTTAGTAAGCTTCAAAACGACAAAAGAGGAGGTTAGAGATAAAAGGTGAGTAGCATATGGGGAGAGGGGAAAAGCAGCTGGGATGTTGAAATCACCCATGATGAGTGGGCATGTCACAAGAGAGAAAATGTGGAAGCCAGGCAGAAACATGATCCAGGAACTGATGGGAGGGGCCTGGAGGACGATACACCACCACCACTCACATGCAGAAGCATATGTAGAGTCTGATAGCATGGACCTCAAAAGAAGGGAAGACAAGTGAGTGTACTTGAGGGATAAGCTGAAAGGTACATTTGGGTGATAAGAGCAGACCAATGCCTCCACCTGCTCTGTTGTCTGATCTTGGGGTATGAGAGAAGTGTAGCCCACCATATGAAAGATCAGCAGCAGCGGTGGTGTCTGACTGCTGGATCCAAGTTTCAGTAAGAAACAGAAGGTTAAGAGAACCAGAAAGGAAGAAGTCATGGGTGAATGAGAGTTTATTACACACTGAGCGAGAGTTCCAAAGTGCACAATTAAAAGAGACAGAAGGCATGCAGGGAATATTAATGAGATTTGAGGGGTTTCTGAGTGTAGCAGTTGAGGGGTTTGACTTACTATAACATGGGGGCCGGGGTTGGGAGCGATATCTCCTGCAACTAGGAGAAGAAGTATAGATAGAGTAAGCAGATGGTTAAGTGATTTGTGAGAGCGTCCATTGTGTTGGATGGGTACACTGAATGGATCTGTACAGTTTAGCAATGTGAAAAGAGTGTGAGTGTTGTACATAGGAGAGGAGAGGACTGAGGGACCCATATGGATGGAGTGTAAAGAGTTAATGCAAGGACGGTGGATGTGAGTGAATGCAGCAGCCAGGATATAAATTATACAAATGTATATGGTAAATATTTGTTGTAGTTCAAATGTAGGTTTGTTTAAATGTCTTACCTGTCTTCTGCCCTGTCTAACAGCCATGAAATAACTGCCAGGTTCATTGATAAATGTACTTAGATTAAATGTACATAAATGCTACCCCTGCATAAATGCTTCACCAGGCTATGTCTCAATATATAGGAGGCTAGCTCTAAGATCTCTCACTATTTTACCTCGTTAGCAATCAATCAATCAATCAACTAAGTTAAGACAGCAGGAGGCAATAAATGAACTAACAAATAAACAAGTATGCAGGCCTACATGTTTCATAAACCTCTGTCAGATTTCCTGCAGCTAGTGTGAGAGGACACTAGTGAGCGCCATTGCAACCCTCTTTTTTTTAAACATAGATTTGATCACAAGATACAGGCTTGCTCCAGTTTTGTCATTGTTTTGCCTGGATTTTCACAATATCACAGCAAAAATGAAGTGGTGTCGCAATGGTATTGAACAATGCACATGTCTAGATTAAGCCTCTTATGTCTATGTGAATAGAAAAAACAGTTACGACTCTTGGAAGAAGGGGAGAATAAATAAAAAACGAATAAAAGGAAATTGCCACTGGCAAGAAGGGATTAAAAATGCGAGTTTGTGATCCACTCAAGTGTCACCAGAGCAGAGCTAAGGCCCCAAAGTACAAGTGATGGTGCTACCTCCATATGGTGTCTCATTCTGACAAGTGCGGCACAGAGCTTGAGGGACATATTTTGGATTTTTTTGACTTCAGAACACCTTATTCTAGGAAACACACCTGGTTTAGATATCAGGAAATAGGAAAAACCTATATCCTTCTAATAAGAACTTCTTTGGTAATGTAAATAAGTGGAGGGGTCAATACCAGTAATTTTCAAACCATAAGGCAAAACCTTTGGCTACCCTTTATATTTGCTAAGATAGTGAGCAGCTCCTGATTGGTGATTTTTCTAAATATTGAATATTATAAAAAGTGGCCGCAAGAAACCTCAAGGCCCCCACAAAGTTCTCGCTTTCAAGCAAATGTCGGGACAGAACTTCTAAATTGTGAGATTCAAGCATGAAGAGCAGGGTCCCACAATCCTCAGCATTCCCTCTCACACTAAAAGAATGAAATTTTATGAGATTTTGGTTTTCGCACTCACATATCACTGCTGCATACTTTACTGAGCTGCTCCCGAATGGTAACATGATTAGATTGGCTACTTATGTTTAACAGCTTAGTAAAGTATACCACAGCATTAGGTTAGTGCAAAGAACTAGAGCTCAAAAGATCTCTACTTTTCACTATGAGAGGGTTATGTTGACTCGCTTTGCATGCCAGGACCCTAGATAAAGATGTACTTTTTTTTGGGAGGCATTAGAGTTTCTTAATGCCATGTTTGTTAATTGATGATAATTAGAACAATCCTCAATCAGGAGCTGCTCTGTCTTTCATTAAGTTAAAAGGGCAGTCCTAGATTAGTGATAGGTGTGCCGACTCCTGGAGTGGGAAATGGACCCTCTGGGTCGTGATACCAACCTACCCTGGGCAAGCTGTCCTAGTGAGAACCACCCCCTATACAGGGAGCTCAGTGGCAGGTCCAGGGGAATAAAGTACCTCGACTGCTGGAACCAGGTGGCCGGCTCACAGAAGACAGGACTATGCAGGGTGTGGAAGTGAACAAAGCGTGGACACGGGGACACGCAGAGTACCGAACAGTGCAAGGAGTGTGCACGAGGGCACGCAGAGTACAGGACAGTGCAAGGCGCATACACAGGGTACGCAGAGAACAGGATAGTGCAAGGCGCGTACATGAGGTATGCAGAGTACAGGACAGTGCAAGGGGTGTACATGAGGGTAAGTAACAGACAGGGGTATGTATAGCAAGTGCCGAGAGTCAGGCTTGGGTAAGAGACAAAAGAGGACGCATGCGAGGAAGCACGCCTGGATACAAAGCAAGGCAGAACACGTGCTGAGAAGTACGCCAAGGTACAAGGCAAGGCAGGGTGCACGCTGGGAGGCACGCCAAAGAAGCAAGGCAGGGCACGTGCTAGGAAGCACGATAGAGCACAAGGTAGAGGACCAGAGTGCAGGGAGCAGTCAAGCAAGGACCAAGCAGGTCTAGCTAGGAAGCAAAACAATAATCAGGCGCCACCTACAGAAAGAGGCGGCCTGATATAGGGCAAGAGTGCTGGAACTTCCGGGTCAGGTCCTCCAGGACCATAGAGATGTCAGAGACGCAGCGAACGTAGTCAGACTCAGTAGCGCATTCACGCTAGACAAGGATCTGGAGTCAAGCGCGAGATGGGTGCACACTCAATCGACTTGATGACGTTGGGTGCTGAGCACCAGCACTAGAGGAATGCTGTGAGAGCGACATGACAGTACGTATTCTTTCAACTTATGTTAGCATTTCTAAGGACCTTGTGCCTAAGAAATTTAAATCTGCAGAATCAGCATTATTTTCACAATCTGCAAAGCATACATACAACATGCCTGCATGCACACTAGTAGTGCAGAATACTCTACTGTTTCAGAACAGCACACTTACAGCACTGCAGCATGTACATGGCTCTGCATGCACACAGTCATATAACTGTGGTATATACATCCTCTACTGTATATATACACATACACAACACTGGTTTACATAGTACATATACAGGTCTGCTGAATTTATGATTATACACTCACAGCACTGCTGCACGCACACCCACACACACACTACTCTTCAGCATACATGCACACAATCATAATCACAATGCTGCTACACAAACACACAAATAAACACAACTGTTAAGCATACATTCACACACTAACAGAGCGATGTGACACAAATGAAAATACACACAGCTTCACAATACATAAGCAAACTCAAAGAGCATTGCTGTACACACATCTCTGCTGCACTCACTCACCTCTGAAGGTTCAGTATCATATGTAAAGTTGTCTTTTTATTGCATCCCCTATACTTTGAAGATTCTTGCAGGTATGTGATTGGCTGCATATGTATGACTTCATGTAGACTCTTACAGCTAATTAGGACATTTCATCTCCTGCCCTGGTGCCCTGTTCCTTGTTATGTTCTTTGAGAACCTGCAACAAGGGAATATCTATGCTGGTTTCATCCAGCTTCCACTACTTTCCATCGCTGATATTTCAGTGTCTGACAAGTAGAGAACGGCTTGTGCCCTGTACATTTCTCTCACTGATTGAGAAGGGTACGTCCTGATGAGATTTCTGCAGACCCAGGCCCTGTAACAGCTTCTATGGCCGCAAAGGTTATAATTTCACGCCAAGCTGTCACTGCAAAGATTTTCAAGACATTTGAAAAATAACCGTAAAAGATACAACCCTCATTCAAATGCCTATATTCAGCATGTACTGTAGGGGAAATTCATGGCCAAATGGTACTTTCATACTACCATTTAAAAAGAGTGTTTTTGTAAGAAAGCCATTTTAAAGTTTTAGCATTCGAAATATGTTATTACCTGTAGTGCCAAATTGATTTGGATGTAGTTGTTCCACGTTCAAAACTGTTTTCTTGCCTCTCCCATCAAGTACACTTTTGATGGAAGGAATAAAGAATATGTTTTGTGAATCTGTAATGTTTCGATATCATTACCAACCATGTGCAAAAAGAACAATAAAACTTATTGCTAATGATCATTTAAGCATGTATCAAAAAGATAATTTGTAATGTTTTTATTAATTCCAGCAAACAGCATGCTGTCCACTTTTTTTTACATTTCTGCAACTAATTTATTCACACGAATGTTTCATCACAAAAGGGACATGAAGAAACCTTTTATATTCTCCAAATTAACTAATATACTGACATCATTTGTTATTTTTTTAATTGAACAGTATTTTAGCAAATCGAAAAAGTAAAAATGCTAAATTCAAAGTTGATTATATTATGTAACTCATAAAAATATTTCAGTTCAAATATCACAAACACAACATTCATTATGACGCTTCTAAAAACTACTGTGCAATTAAGATTGTTTCTATATCGGATTATCCTTCTCAAGCTATTAGAGTTAACAAAACTCACTTTTGTTAATACATGTACTAGAACTATAATGTTTATCAATGTAAGGCCGGGGTCACACTTGCAAGTGCAATGCGAGAAACTAGCTCGCTCTCTTGCCTCAATACCCTCCACTGCTGCCAGCACTCGGGATCGGAGTGTGCGGCTGCATGTATTTCTATGCAGCTGAACGCTCCAGTCTGAGTGCCGACGGCAGTGCCGGAATTGAGGCGAGAGACTTGCGCTAGTTTCTCGCATTGCACTCGCAAGTGTGACCATGGCCTTAGGAACAAAAACTTAAATTCTTTTTCAAGACATTCGGAGGTCAGTGGGGTGAAAATTTAATTATATTATAAATGAGGACAGCTATTGTATGTTAAGTCAAATTGAAGAAACAATGTTGGTGGATGGAGTTAGACATGTTTTAATCGGCTTCACAAATTTTAGACTTATTCACATGTCCTTGTTTAACCCCTCCATGACCCAGGATATTTTGACCTTAAAGACCTTGCCATTTTTTGCAATTCTGACCAGTGTCCCTTTATGAGGTAATAACTCAGGAACACTTCAACGGATTTTAGCGATTCTGAGATTGTTTTTTTCGAGACATATTGGGCTTCATGTTAGTGGTAAATTAAGGTCGATAATTTTTGCGTTTATTTGTGAAAAAAATGGAAATTTGGCGAAAATTTTGAACATTTCGCAATTTTCAAATTTTGAATTTTTATTCTGTTAAACCAAAGAGTTATGTGATATAAAATAGTTAATAAATAACATTTCCCACATGTCTACTTTACATCAGCACAATTTTGGAAACAAAATTTTTTTTGTTAGGAAGTTATAAGGGTTAAATTTGACCAGAGATATCTAATTTTTACAGCAAAATTTACAAAAGCATTTTTTTAGGGACCACCTCACATTTGAAGTCACTTTGAGGGGTCTATATGGCAGAAAATACCCAAAAGTGACACTATTATAAAAACTGCACCCCTCAAGCTACTCAAAACTACATTCAAGAATATTATTAACCCTTCAGGTGCTTCACAGGAACTAAAGAAACGTCTAAGGAAAAAAATGGACATTTTAATTTTTCCAACAAAAATTTTTTTAGCATAATTTTTTTCATTTTTACATGGGCAACAGGATAAAATGGATCCTAAAAAATTGTTGGACAATTTCTCATGAGTACACAGATACCTCATATGTGGTCATAAACCACTATTTGGGCTCACGGCTGTGCCTAGAGGGAAGGAGCGCCATTTGACTTTTTAAATGGAAAATTAGCTCCAATCTTTAGCGGACACCATGACACATTTGGAGAGCCCCTGTGTGCCTAAACAGTGAAAAAAACCCACATGTGACACCATTTTGGAAACTAGACCCCTTATGGAACTTATCTAGATTTGTTGTGAGCACTCTGAACCCCCAAGTGCTTCACAGAAGTTTATAACGCTGAGCAGGGAAAATAAAAAATTCATTTTTTTCAAAAATTATTTTTAGCCCGCTATTTTTTATTTTCACAAAGGAAACAGGAGAAATTGGACCACAAACGTTGTTGTGCAATTTGTCCTGAGTACATTGGTACCCCATATGTGGGGGGAAACCACTGTTTTGGCACATGGGAGAGCTCAGAAGGGAAGGAGCGCCATTTTGGAATGCAGACTTGATGGAATGTTCTGCGGGCGTCATGTTGCGTTTGCAGAGCCCATTATGTGCCTAAACAGTAGAAACCCCCCCAATAGTGACCCCATTTTGGAAACTAGACCCCCCAAGAAGCTTATCTAGATGTGTAGTGAGCACTTAGAACCCCCAAGTGCTTCACAGAAGTTTATAAACGCAGAGCAGTGAAAATAAAAAATAATTTTTGTTTCTCAAAAATCATTTTTTAGCCCACTATTTTTTATTTTCTCAAGGGTAACAGGATAAATTGGACCTCAAAAGTTGTTGTCCAGTTTTTCCTGTGTACGCTGGTGCCCCATATGAGGGGGAACCACTGTTTGGGCGCACGGCAGGGCTCAGAAGGGAAGGAGCACCTTTTGACTTTTTTTAATGGAAAATTAGCTCCAATAGTTAACTGACACCATGTCGTGTTTGGAGAGCCCCTGTGTGTCTAAACTTTGGAGCTCCCCCACAAATGACCCCATTTTGGAAACTAGACCCCCTAAGGAACTTAACTAGATGCATAGTGAGCACTTTGAACTCCAAGGTGCTTCACAGAAGTTTATAACGCAGAGCCGTGAAAATAAAAAATATTTTTTTTTCTCAAAAAATGATTTTTTAGCCCATTATTTTTATTTTCACAATGGTTACAGGAGAAATTGGACCCCAAAAGTTGTTGTCCAGTTTGTCCTGAGTACGCTAGTACCCCATATGTGAGGGGGAACCACTGTTCGGGCACACGTCAGGGCTTGGAAGGGATGTAGTGACGCTTTGAAATGCGGACTTGATGGAATGGTCTGCTGGCATCTTGTTACGTTTGCAGAGCCCCTGATGTGCCTAAACAGTAGAAACCTCCCACAAGTGACCCCATTTTGTAAACTAGACCCCCCAAGGAACTTATCCAGATGTGTGGTGAGCACCTTGAACCCCAACGTGCTTCACAGAAGTTTATAATGCAGAGTCGTGAAAATAAAAAATCATTTTTTCCTCAAACTGATTTTTTTTAACCCGCAATTTTTTATTTTCACAAGGGTAACAGGAGAAATTGGACCACAAAAGTTGTTGTACAGTTTGTCCTGAGTACACTGGTACCCCATATGTGGGGAGGAACCACTGTTTCGGGCACACGTTGGTGCTTCGGAAAGGGAAATAGTAACGTTTTCAAATGCCGACTTTGATGGAATTGTCTGCGGGCGTCACGTTACATTTGCAGAGCCCCTGATGTGCCTAAACAGTGGAAACTCCCCACAAGTGACCCCCTTTTGGAATCTAGACCCCCACATAGAACTTATCTAGATGTGTGGTGAGCACTTTGAACCCCGAGGGCTACACAGAAGTTTATAACGCCCGGGCATGAAAATAAATAAATTATATCTTTTCCACAAACATGATCTTTCAGTCCCCAATTTTTTTATTTTCCCAAGGGTAACAGGAGAAATTAGACCCCAAAAGTTGTTGTCCAATTTATCCTGAGTACGCTGATATCCCATATGTTGGAGAGAAAACTACTGTATGGGCACAAGTCGGGGCTCGGAAGGGAAGTAGCGACGTTTTGAAATGCGGACTTGATGGAATGGTCTGTGGGGGTCATGTTACGTTTGCAGAGCCCCTGATGTGACTAAACAGTAGAAACCCCTCCCAAGTGACCTCATTTTGGAAACTAGATCCCCCAAGGAACTCCTCTAGATGTGTGGTAAGCACTTTGAATCTCCAAGTTCTTCACAGAAGTTTATAACACTGAGCCGTGAAAATAAAAAATCTTTTTTTTTTTCCACAAAAATAATATTTTTAGTCCTCAATTTTTTTTCCCAATGTTAACAGGAGAAATTATATATCAAAAACTGGGCACACTCAAATTGTGTGAAAAGAAATGAGTTTTAATACGTACACTTGGTCACTAATATACAGACGTTTCGGTCAAATCAGACCTTCATCAGTGTACTATAAAGATAAGTGATCAGTACATACAGGTCCTTCTCAAAAAATTAGCATATAGTGCTAAATTTCATTATTTACCATAATGTAATGATTACAATTAAACTTTCATATATTTTAGATTCATTACACACCAAATGAAATTTGTCAGGTCTTTTATTGTTTTAATACTGATGATTTTGCATACAACTCCTGATAACCCAAAAAACCTGTCTCAAAAAATTAACATATTTCAACCGTCCAATAAAATAAAAGTGTGTTTTCAAAACAAACAAAAAAACCATCAAATAATAATGTTCAGTTATGCACTCAATACTTGGTCAGGAATCCTTTTGCAGAAATGACTGCTTCAATGCGGCGTGGCATGGAGGCAATCAGCCTGTGACACTGCTGAGGTGTTATGGAGGCCCAGGATGCTTCGATAGCGGCCTTAAGCTCATTCAGAGTGTTGGGTCTTGCGTCTCTCAACTTTCTCTTCACAATATCCCACAGATTCTCTATGGGGTTCAGGTCAGGAGAGTTGGCAGGCCAATTGAGCACAGTAATACCATGGTCAGTAAACCATTTACCAGTGGTTTTGGCACTGTGAGCAGGTGCCAGGTCATGCTGAAAAATGAAATCTTCATCTCCATAAAGCATTTCAGCCGATGGAAGCATGAAGTGCTCCAAAATCTCTTGATAGCTAGCTGCATTGACCCTGCCCTTGATGAAACACAGTGGACCAACACCAGCAGCTGACATGGCACCCCACACCATCACTGACTGTGGGTACTTGACACTGGACTTCAGGCATTTTGGCATTTCCTTCTCCCCAGTCTTCCTCCAGACTCTGGCACCTTGATTTCCGAATGACATGCAAAATTTACTTTCATCAGAAAAAAGTACTTGGGACCACTTAGCAACAGTCCAGTGCTGCTTCTCTGTAGCCCAGGTCAGGCGCTTCTGCCGCTGTTTATGGTTCAAAAGTGGCTTTACCTGGGGAATGCGGCACCTGTAGCCCATTTCCTGCACACGCCTGTGCACGGTGGCTCTGGATGTTTCTACACCAGACTCAGTCCACTGCTTCCTCAGGTCCCCAAGGTCTGGAATCGGTCCTTCTCCACAATCTTCCTCAGGGTCCGGTCACCTCTTCTCGTTGTACAGGTTTTCTGCCACATTGTTTCCTTCCAACAGACTTCCCATTGAGATGCCTTGATACAGCACTCTGGGAACAGCCTATTTGTTGAGAAATTTCTTTCTGGGTCTTACCCTCTTGCTTGAGGGTGTCAATGATGGCCTTCTTGACATCAGTCAGGTCGCTAGAGGGTTGAGCATTCCGATACTGCAAATATCGGGTATCGGCCGATATTGGCTGTATCGGAATTCCGATTCCGAGTTCCGATATTTTCGTCATATCGAATACCGGAATCGGGATTGTCACTGTCACTGTCTGTGTCCGTCGGTCGGGTCTGTCAGGAGTCAGCGGCACTTACCTGGCAGAAGATCTCCGGCGGTCACGTCCTGGACTGCTTGATGGCCGCAATCTTCTTTCCCCGGCGGTCACATGCAGTTTCTCGCGATAACTGCAGTGACTGCTGGGTAATCCCGGCCGTAAAGCAGTCAGTCCGATGACGTCACCGCCGGGGAAGGAGGTAATCAGCTGTGCTGCGTCGCGATGACAGGCTCTGCCTGTCATTGCGATGTAGCAGAGTTGGATCGTCGTGAGACTGTCGTTATGGACTGCGTCGGACAGGTGGTATACTGTTGGTTTTTTTTTTTTTCTTTTTTTACAGGAGATCGATGGCGTCGCAGGAATGAGAGTGCAATAAAAGAAATTAAAACTGTGTTGTCTCTTTTATTTCATTAAAAGACTTTTTTCTTGCTTTGTCTTTTTTTTAAACATTTAAAAACTTTGGGATTAATAATGGATCGGTGTCTTATTGACACCTCTCCATTATTAACCGGGCTTATTGTCACCGTGCAATCAACGGTGACATTAACCCCTTATTACCCCGCTTGCCACCGCTACAGGGCAAGTGGGAAGAGCCGGGTAAAGTGCCACAATTGGCACATCTTTTGATGCGCCAAATGTGGGGCTGCTGTAGCCTGGTATTATCAGGCTGTTGAGGGCCAAAATCCATGGGCCTTGACAGTCTTTTAATACCAGGCCGCAGCAGTCTGCATTTTACTTGGCTGGTTAACAAAAATAGGGGGGATCCCCACGCCGTTTTTTTTTCGAGGGATCCCCTATTTTTGTTAACCAGCCAAGCTAAGCAGACTGCTGTGGCCTGGTATTATCAGGCTGGCAAGGTCCATGGATATTGGATCCTTACCAGCCTGAAAAACCAGGCCTCAGCGGTCTGCTTCATCTGGCTGGTTAACAAAAATAGGGGGGACCCCACGCCAATTTTTTTCGAGGGGATCCCCTATTTTTGTTAATCAGCCAAGATATGCAGACTGCTGTGGCCTGGTATTATCAGGCTGGCAAGGTCCATGGATCTTGGCTCCTTAACAGCCTGAAAATCCAGGCCTCAGCGGTCTGCTTCATCTGGCTGGTTAACAAAAATAGGGGGGACCCCACGCCAATTTTTTTCGAGGGGATCCCCTATTTTTGTTAATCAGCCAAGATATGCAGACTGCTGTGGCCTGGTATTATCAGGCTGGCAAGGTCCATGGATCTTGGCTCCTTAACAGCCTGAAAATCCAGGCCTCAGCGGTCTGCTTCATCTGGCTGGTTAACAAAAATAGGGGGGACCCCACGCCAATTTTTTTCGAGGGGATCCCCTATTTTTGTTAATCAGCCAAGATATGCAGACTGCTGTGGCCTGGTATTATCAGGCTGGCAAGGTCCATGGATCTTGGCTCCTTAACAGCCTGAAAATCCAGGCCTCAGCGGTCTGCTTCATATGGCTGGTTAACAAAAATAGGGGGGACCCCACGCCATTTTTTTTTCGAAGGGAACCCCTATTTTTGTAAATCAGTTCCCTCTGACGTCACTGATTGTGTCCCTGGCTGACCTGAAGTGAAAGTGGAAAGCAATCAATTAAGCTTTCCACTTAAGGGCCCGTCTCACATAGCGATATCGCTACCGAGATCGCTGCTGAGTCACTAGTTTTGTGACGCAGCAGCGAGCTCACCAGCGATATCGCTGTGTGTGACATTCAGCGACGATCAGCCCCCCTGCCGGGTATCGCTGATCGTCGCTGAAATGTCAGGACCTTTTTTTGATCGCTGGTTTCCCGCTGACAGGCACACATCGCTGCGTGTGACAGGTGGGAGACCAGCGATCCGCTGGTAACCAAGGTACACAGCGGGTTTCCAGGTGCGGGGCTGTGCCTAGAAACCCGCTGTGTACCTTGGATACCAGCGCCCTGATGCAGGGAGCTGGTATCCAAGGTACACAGCGGGTTTCCAAGCGCTGCGCGGTGCCTGGAAACCCGCTGTGTACCTTGGTTACCAGCGGATCGCTGGTCTCCCGCCTGTCACACGCAGCGATGCGTGCCTGTCAGAGGGAAACCAGCGATCAAAAAAAGGTCCTGACATTTCTGCGACGATCAGCGATACCCGGCAGGGGGGCTGATCGTCGCTGAATGTCACACACAGCGATATCGCTGGTGAGCTCGCTGCTGCGTCACAAAACTAGTGACTCAGCAGCGATCTCGGTAGCGATATCGCTATGTGAGACGGGCCCTTAAGCGATGTTACCCGCAGTGTCGCTGTCCCAGATCGCTGCCTGAGCTGCCTGTTTGGCAGCTCAGCAGCGATCATGTAGCGATACACCAGCGATCCTGACAAGTGCATATCGTTGTCGGGATCGCTGGTGTATCGTTATGTGACACCCAGCCTTTACTCTCCTGTCAGGCAGGAGAGGAACTCATTCATTTGGGGTTTACTGTGAGGCTGCAGCATTAGCTGCGGTCCCTGCAGTAAACATTAACCCTTTCTGAAGGATTACACCGTGGGACCTGACTGTGCATGGGATAGGTAAGAATAATTTTGCTTTTTTATTTTATTTTTATTACAGGAAATGGTTTTTGCAGTAAAATAAAAGATGGTCAAAAACATGTGTCTTTATTTCATTAAAATGATTTTTAATTAAAGTGTGTGTGTTTTATTTTTATTTCATGCAATAGGATTAATAATTGATAGTTGTCTAATTGACAGCTCTCAATTATTAACCTGGCTTAAGGTCACCTTTCAATAGCAAGGTGGCTTTAACCCCATATTAACCCATTCGCCACCGCTACAGGGCAATGGGAATAGACGGGCAAAGTGCCAGAAAGGGCGAATCTAATTATAGATTTGTCTTTCCTGGGGTGTCTGGGGGCAGATGTTAGTAGCCGGGGGGGGGCAAAAATAATGGTCCCTCTCTGGGCTATTATTATCTGCCCCCACTCACTGGCTTTGTCTGTCTGGTTGCGAAAATAGGGCGGGAGCCCACGCATTTTTTTTCAGCAATTTTACACCTCATATATATATATACATGTCATTGAATTTGTGACACATATATATATATATTTATATTTGTAGTTCATACACTTCTACATAGTATAATAGCCGCTAATTCAATTGCCGGCTTTTGTGAAAATGCAGAACCCGACATGAAATGACACTTGGTGTACATAGGGTGAACCATGTCTTTTCATGTCCTTTGCTATCTAATTTGCACAAACAATTAAATCAGACTATGTGTGCAAAATTTCACATCTGTAGGGGTTAATTAAAGGTGTAAATTCGTAGCAAAAAAGTCCGTTTTTTTTACAACGAATTTACACCTTTAATTAACCCCTACAGGTGTGAAATTTTGCACACATAGACTGATTTAATTGTTTGTGCAAATCAGATAGCAAACGACATGAAAAGACATGGTTAACCCTATGTACACCAAGTGTCATTTCATGTCGGGTGCTTCTGTCTTTTCACTGAAGCCGGCTTTACCCGGCAATTGAATCAGAGGATATTTTACTATGTAGAAGTGTATAAACTATACATATATGTATATATATATGTCACAATGACATGTATATATATATATATATGTATTCTATGTGTGTATATTTAGTGTTTACAAGGAAAGAATGGGGTTTTTTTAGTTGCAATATTTTGTTCCCATAGACTTACATGGGACTTCCGGTATCGGTATCAGGTATCGCCGATATTTTAGTGATATCGGCGATACCATTCCGATTCCGATACTTTAGGATATCGGAAAGTATCGCTCAACTCTAGTCGCTAGTCTTACCCATGATGGGGGTTTTGAGTAATGAACCAGGCAGGGAGTTTTTAAAAGCCTCAGGAATCTTTTGCATGTGTTTAGAGTTAATTAGTTGATTCAGAAGATTAGGGTAATAGGTCGTTTAGAGAACCTTTTCTTGATATGTTAATTTTTTGAGACAGGTTTTTTGGGTTATCAGGAGTTGTATGCCAAAATCATCAGTATTAAAACAATAAAAGACCTGACAAATTTCATTTGGTGTGTAATGAATCTAAAATATATGAAAGTTTAATTGTAATCATTACATTATGGTAAATAATGAAATTTAGCACTATATGCTAATTTTTTGAGAAGGACCTGTAAGTTTATAAGCAAAAATAAAGTATAGACACATACATGGGTCAGGTATAAAATATATTAAACCATAATCAAGGCTGGTCAATATTAAGTCTTCCTCCAAAGTACTCAGGATAGTGAATATAGAAATAGATAAGTAAATAGTGGACATACCTAGTGACAGTGTAGACCCAAGGTTATAGGGGTAAAAATGCATATATCTGTGAAGCGGATACAAAGTGGTGTTCATAGCTAAATATGATCACAGTATATGAAATAAATCTAAACTGCAAAGAAAACATACCAATCTCGGTGGTGATATCAGTGGCTGCTGTGGTAAAAAACATACAGCAGTGAGAACCTATGTAATGTAAATAGAGTGAATCGCAAGGATGGTGAAAACATACCAGTTATGAGTAGCCTTATGATTATTCAGTATGCAGTATATAGCTGTGGAATAATGCATCAAAAGCGCTTATCAGGTGAGAAAATAAACGGCTAATAGACTTCTTGGCGCAATGGTAATGGCACTGTGCACTTACCCAGAAGTGGCTATCAATATGTGAGGTCCTAGGACGCGGCATCCACCGCATGTCTCAAAGTGAGTGGAAGTGGTGACTGGCCATGTTAAATAACGCCAGAAGTTATCTCGTGGCGGTGCACGATAGACCGGAAGTGCTCATACCTAAAGTGATGTCGGCGCTATAGTGGAGAAGGTAGAGGCTGCGTTCTGCGTTCCACAGGGACCGCTTGCATTCCATAGATAGAGCGCATATCAGAATATTCAAGGAGGGAATACTATACCTAAATCATAGTACTTATCAAGGATATCCCTAATGATAGACTGGATGTTAGTGGTGGGGTTCCCCGGGAGTTTACTATAAGTAGCGGTGTCATTGCTGATTTTGCTAAATCAACAGGTAAAATTACCTGCCTTTTACCTGCGTATTTAGTGCGGATTTACTGCAGTTTTGCTGCGGTTTTTGTGCGGATTTGCCCTGCGGTTTTACACCTATAATGGAATAGTAATGGAATCCGCACAAAGAATTGACATGCTGCAGATTTAAAACGCAGCAAATCCGTGCGGAAAAATCTGCAGCATGTACACAGCGTTTTTTTTTACCATTTATTCAAATTGTACTGTACATGGTTTCTGGATCTGCTGCGGATCCGCAGTGTGAAATCTGCTGCGGATCTGCAGCAAAATCCGCAACATGTGCACAGGGCCTAATAGGAAAAAAAAAATTCTTTATTTTATTATTTGTCCCTACCTATGAAAAAGGGGGGGTTCATTTACTTTTTTATTTTGATCACTTAGACAGTTTATCACAGTGATCAAAATAAATTTCTGGACTCTGGAGGGAGCACTGCGCATGCGCCCGCCATTTTCCAAGATGGCGGCGCCCATGAAGAATCCCGGGCGCACGCCGGGATGGACCCAGGGACATCGGAGGTTCGGGAGAGGTGAGAAGGGGGGTCGGAAGGTAAGGGGGGGCAGCGGAGGCAAGGAGGAAGGGTGCAGTAAGTGACGGAGGTGACTGTTTGCCGCCATTTATCGGTGGCGGCGGCCGATCACCGCCGTGACGTGGTGTGGGAGGGTCGGTTCTCGGTCTCCAGCAATGGCTGATGCTATTGCAGCATCGGCCATGGCTGGATTGTAATATTTCACCAAATTTCATTGGTGAAATATTACAGATTGCTCTGATTGGCTGTGTAGCGCCGGCGTCCCTGCCCTCTGCCAGGCAGGGACGCTGTTCCCCTCACCCCTCTGCTCCGGGTCCGGCGTCCTCCTGCCGCTCTGCTGGCGGCTCGCGCTCCTTTCCTGCCGCTGGGCTTAGGGCACGTGTGCGTGCGCTGCCCCCCTCTTAAAGGGGCCGCGCGCGTCGTCCTAAGGAGTCCCTGGCCAATGGCCGGAGGACTTCACCTTACATAAGGCACCTCCTCCAAAATGGAGGTGCCCGAGCAATGTTGTTGCACTGTTCACTACTCTGCTTCAGTCCTCAGGGTCATTGCCAGATACCTGTCTGATTCCTGCCAGGTTGCTGTCTGTTACCTGCTTGCTAGCCTACCTGGAGGCTCTGCTGTCACGTGCTGTGATCTTCCGCTATTCCAGTGGCTCTCGCCCGCCTCACCTGGGAGCGCTCATCTGTTACCTGCCTGCTAGCCTACCTGGAGGCTCTGCCGTCACGTGCTGTGATCTTCCGCTATTCCAGTGGCTCTCGCCCGCTCACCTGGGAGCGCTCATCTGTTACCTGCCTGCTGGCCTACCTGGAGGCTCTGCCGTCACGGGCTGTGATCTTCTGCTATTCCAGTGACTCTCGCTCGCTCACCTGGGAGCGCTCATCTTCTATCGTCCCGCTAGCCTACCGGGAGGCTCAGCCATCACAGGTCGTATCTACCTTCTTCCAGAGACTGCCCGGTCACTTGCCGTGACCTCCTGCCTACTCATCCAGAGACTGCCCCGGTCACTTGCCGTGACCTCCTGCCCACTCATCCAGAGACTGCCCCGGTCACTTGCCGTGACCTCCTGTCTACTCATCCAGAGACTGCCCCGGTCACTTGCCGTGACCTCCTGCCTACTCATCCAGAGACTGCCCCGGTCAATTGCCGTGACCTCCTGCCCACTCATCAGAGACTGCCCCGGTCACTTGCCGTGACCTCCTGCCTACTCATCAGAGACTGCCCCGGTCACTTGCCGTGACCTCCTGCCCGTTCATCCAGAGACTACCCCGGTTATCTGCGGTGACTACCTGCCCGTCCACTCTGGTCGCCACCCGCTCCCTTACAAGGACTGCCCCTTTGTATAGTAGCTCAGAGGTTCCGCCTCCCAGACCCGTTACTGTTTGCTTGGGCCATGGAACCCGGTGGCGCCCAAGTTCC
>JARQOD010000002.1:157556952-157624994 GCA_033576555.1 Oophaga sylvatica | reverse complement strand
TCAGCAGCGATCTCGGTAGCGATATCGCTATGTGAGACGGGCCCTTAAGCGATGTTACCCGCAGTGTCGCTGTCCCAGATCGCTGCCTGAGCTGCCTGTTTGGCAGCTCAGCAGCGATCATGTAGCGATACACCAGCGATCCTGACAAGTGCATATCGTTGTCGGGATCGCTGGTGTATCGTTATGTGACACCCAGCCTTTACTCTCCTGTCAGGCAGGAGAGGAACTCATTCATTTGGGGTTTACTGTGAGGCTGCAGCATTAGCTGCGGTCCCTGCAGTAAACATTAACCCTTTCTGAAGGATTACACCGTGGGACCTGACTGTGCATGGGATAGGTAAGAATAATTTTGCTTTTTTATTTTATTTT
Source organism: Oophaga sylvatica (assembly GCA_033576555.1). Lineage (NCBI taxonomy): Eukaryota > Metazoa > Chordata > Amphibia > Anura > Dendrobatidae > Oophaga > Oophaga sylvatica. The sequence goes on along the minus strand of JARQOD010000002.1, from coordinate 157,624,625 downwards.
TATTACAGGAAATGGTTTTTGCAGTAAAATAAAAGATGGTCAAAAACATGTGTCTATATTTCATTAAAATGATTTTTAATTAAAGTGTGTGTGTTTTATTTTTATTTCATGCAATAGGATTAATAATTGATAGTTGTCTAATTGACAGCTCTCAATTATTAACCTGGCTTAAGGTCACCTTTCAATAGCAAGGTGGCTTTAACCCCATATTAACCCATTCGCCACCGCTACAGGGCAATGGGAATAGACGGGCAAAGTGCCAGAAAGGGCGAATCTAATTATAGATTTGTCTTTCCTGGGGTGTCTGAGGGCAGATGTTAGTAGCCGGGGGGGGGCAAAAATAATGGTCCCTCTCTGGGATATTATTATCTGCCCCCACTCCTGGCTTTGTCTGTCTGGTTGCGAAAATAGGGCGGGAGCCCACGCATTTTTTTTCAGCAATTTTACACCTCATATATATATATACATGTCATTGAATTTGTGACACATATATATATATATTTTATATTTGTAGTTCATACACTTCTACATAGTATAATAGCCGCTAATTCAATTGCCGGCTTTTGTGAAAATGCAGAACCCGACATGAAATGACACTTGGTGTACATAGGGTTAACCATGTCTTTTCATGTCCTTTCCTATCTAATTTGCACAAACAATTAAATCAGTCTATGTGTGCAAAATTTCACACCTGTAGGGTTAATTAAAGGTGTAAATTCGTAGCAAAAAGTCCGTTTTTTTACAACGAATTACACCTTTAATTAACCCCTACAGGTGTGAAATTTTGCACACATAGACTGATTTAATTGTTTGTGCAAATTAGATAGCAAAGGACATGAAAAGACATGGTTAACCCTATGTACACCAAGTGTCATTTCATGTCGGGTGACCCACATGAAATGACACTTGGTGTACATAGGGTTAACCATGTCTTTCATGTCCTTTGCTATCTAATTTGCACAAACAATTAAATCAACTATGTGTGCAAAATTTCACATCTGTAGGGGTTATTAAAGGTGTAAATTCGTAGCAAAAAAGTCCGTTTTTTTACAACGAATTTACACCTTTAATTAACCCTACAGGTGTGAAATTTTGCACACATAGACTGATTTAATTGTTTGTGCAAATCAGATAGCAAACGACATGAAAAGACATGGTTAACCCTATGTACACCAAGTGTCATTTCATGTCGGGTGCTTCTGTCTTTTCACTGAAGCCGGCTTTACCCGGCAATTGAATCAGAGGATATTTTACTATGTAGAAGTGTATAAACTATACATATATGTATATATATATGTCACAATGACATGTATATATATATATATGTATTCTATGTGTGTATATTTAGTGTTTACAAGGAAAGAATGGGGTTTTTTTAGTTGCAATATTTTGTTCCCATAGACTTACATGGGACTTCCGGTATCGGTATCGGTATCGCCGATATTTTAGTGATATCGGCGATACCATTCCGATTCCGATACTTTAGGATATCGGAAAGTATCGCTCAACTCTAGTCGCTAGTCTTACCCATGATGGGGGTTTTGAGTAATGAACCAGGCAGGGAGTTTTTAAAAGCCTCAGGAATCTTTTGCATGTGTTTAGAGTTAATTAGTTGATTCAGAAGATTAGGGTAATAGGTCGTTTAGAGAACCTTTTCTTGATATGTTAATTTTTTGAGACAGGTTTTTTTGGGTTATCAGGAGTTGTATGCCAAAATCATCAGTATTAAAACAATAAAAGACCTGACAAATTTCATTTGGTGTGTAATGAATCTAAAATATATGAAAGTTTAATTGTAATCATTACATTATGGTAAATAATGAAATTTAGCACTATATGCTAATTTTTTGAGAAGGACCTGTAAGTTTACAAGCAAAAATAAAGTATAGACACATACATGGGTCAGGTATAAAATATATTAAACCATAATCAAGGCTGGTCAATATTAAGTCTTCCTCCAAAGTACTCAGGATAGTGAATATAGAAATAGATAAGTAAATAGTGGACATACCTAGTGACAGTGTAGACCCAAGGTTATAGGGTAAAAATGCATATATCTGTGAAGCGGATACAAAGTGGTGTTCATAGCTAAATATGATCACAGTATATGAAATAAATCTAAACTGCAAAGAAAACATACCAATCTCGGTGGTGATATCAGTGGCTGCTGTGGTAAAAACATACAGCAGTGAGAACCTATGTAATGTAAATAGAGTGAATCGCAAGGATGGTGAAAACATACCAGTTATGAGTAGCCTTATGATTATTCAGTATGCAGTCTATAGCTGTGGAATAATGCATCAAAAGCGCTTATCAGGTGAGAAAATAAACGGCTAATAGACTTCTTGGCGCAATGGTAATGGCACTGTGCACTTACCCAGAAGTGGCTATCAATATGTGAGGTCCTAGGACGCGGCATCCACCGCATGTCTCAAAGTGAGTGGAAGTGGTGACTGGCCATGTTAAATAACGCCAGAAGTTATCTCGTGGCGGTGCACGATAGACCGGAAGTGCTCATACCTAAAGTGATGTCGGCGCTATAGTGGAGAAGGTAGAGGCTGCGTTCTGCGTTCCACAGGGACCGCTTGCATTCCATAGATAGAGCGCATATCAGAATATTCAAGGAGGGAATACTATACCTAAATCATAGTACTTATCAAGGATATCCCTAATGATAGACTGGATGTTAGTGGTGGGTTCCCCGGGAGTTTACTATAAGTAGCGGTGTCATTGCTGATTTTGCTAAATCAACAGGTAAAATTACCTGCCTTTTACCTGCGTATTTAGTGCGGATTTACTGCAGTTTTGCTGCGGTTTTTGTGCGGATTTGCCCTGCGGTTTTACACCTATAATGGAATAGTAATGGAATCCGCACAAAGAATTGACATGCTGCAGATTTAAAACCGCAGCAAATCCGTGCGGAAAAATCTGCAGCATGTACACAGCGTTTTTTTTTACCATTTATTCAAATAGTACTGTACATGGTTTCTGGATCTGCTGCGGATCCGCAGTGTGAAATCTGCTGCGGATCTGCAGCAAAATCCGCAACATGTGCACAGGGCCTAATAGGAAAAAAAAAATTCTTTATTTTATTATTTGTCCCTACCTATGAAAAAGGGGGGTTCATTTACTTTTTTATTTTGATCACTTAGACAGTTTATCACAGTGATCAAAATAAATTTCTGGACTCTGGAGGGAGCACTGCGCATGCGCCCGCCATTTTCCAAGATGGCGGCGCCCATGAAGAATCCCGGGCGCACGCCGGGATGGACCCAGGGACATCGGAGGACCGGGAGAGGTGAGAAGGGGGGGTCGGAAGGTAAGGGGGGCAGCGGAGGCAAGGAGGAAGGGTGCAGTAAGTGACGGAGGTGACTGTTTGCCACCATTCATCGGTGGCGGCGGCCGATCACCGCCGTGACGTGGTGTGGGAGGGTCGGTTCTCGGTCTCCAGCAATGGCTGATGCTATTGCAGCATCGGCCATGGCTGGATTGTAATATTTCACCAAATTTCATTGGTGAAATATTACAGATTGCTCTGATTGGCTGTGTAGCGCCGGCGTCCCTGCCCTCTGCCAGGCAGGGACGCTGTTCCCCTCACCCCTCTGCTCCGGGTCCGGCGTCCTCCTGCCGCTCTGCTGGCGGCTCGCGCTCCTTTCCTGCCGCTGGGCTTAGGGCACGTGTGCGTGCGCTGCCCCCCTCTTAAAGGGGCCGCGCGCGTCGTCCTAAGGAGTCCCGGCCAATGGCCGGAGGACTTCACCTTACATAAGGCACCTCCTCCAAAATGGAGGTGCCCGAGCAATGTTGTTGCACTGTTCACTACTCTGCTTCAGTCCTCAGGGTCATTGCCAGATACCTGTCTGATTCCTGCCAGGTTGCTGTCTGTTACCTGCTTGCTAGCCTACCTGGAGGCTCTGCTGTCACGTGCTGTGATCTTCCGCTATTCCAGTGGCTCTCGCCCGCTCACCTGGGAGCGCTCATCTGTTACCTGCCTGCTAGCCTACCTGGAGGCTCTGCCGTCACGTGCTGTGATCTTCCGCTATTCCAGTGGCTCTCGCCCGCTCACCTGGAGCGCTCATCTGTTACCTGCCTGCTGGCCTACCTGGAGGCTCTGCCGTCACGGGCTGTGATCTTCTGCTATTCCAGTGACTCTCGCTCGCTCACCTGGGAGCGCTCATCTTCTATCGTCCTGCTAGCCTACCGGGAGGCTCAGCCATCACAGGTCGTATCTACCTTCTTCCAGAGACTGCCCCGGTCACTTGCCGTGACCTCCTGCCTACTCATCCAGAGACTGCCCCGGTCACTTGCCGTGACCTCCTGCCCACTCATCCAGAGACTGCCCCGGTCACTTGCCGTGACCTCCTGTCTACTCATCCAGAGACTGCCCCGGTCACTTGCCGTGACCTCCTGCCTACTCATCCAGAGACTGCCCCGGTCAATTGCCGTGACCTCCTGCCCACTCATCCAGAGACTGCCCCGGTCACTTGCCGTGACCTCCTGCCTACTCATCCAGAGACTGCCCCGGTCACTTGCCGTGACCTCCTGCCCGTTCATCCAGAGACTACCCCGGTTATCTGCGGTGACTACCTGCCCGTCCACTCTGGTCACCACCCGCTCCCTTACAAGGACTGCCCCTTTGTATAGTAGCTCAGAGGTTCCGCCTCCCAGACCCGTTACTGTTTGCTCGGGCCATGGAACCCGGTGGCGCCCAAGTTCCCTCCATCTCGGACCTGTGTCATGAACTGTCCCGTCAGAAGTCCCAACAGGAGTCCATCCTGGGTCACCTGCTTAATGTCAATTCTCGCCTGGACACTCTGACAGCTCCACCAGCAACCACCGCTGGTGCCATGACTCGCAATCCGTCAGCTCCCCTGCTCTCCAATACCATGGGCTCCTGTCACGGACCCCGCCTCTCCGCACCTCCTCGCTTCGGAGGCGACCCCGCTCAGGCTCGGGGTTTCATTAATCAGTGCACTCTGCACTTTGAACTCCTCTCCCACCAGTTTAACTCCGACCGGGCCAAAATTGCTTTCATCATGTCCCATCTCACCGGGGAGGCCCTGGCCTGGCTGAATCCTCTTTGGGAGAGAGGAGATCCTCTGGTGTCCGACCTGTCTGCCTTTCTCGCGGCTTTTCGGAAAGTCTTTGACGAACCCGGACGAAAGATCTCATCCGCATCATCTCTGCTACGCCTCCGTCAGGGAAATCTCACTGTGGGCCAATATGCCATACGGTTTAGTACCCTTGCCTCGGAGCTGGCCTGGGACAACGACGCTCTGGTATCTGTTTTCTGGGAGGGTTTGTCCGGCCGTATTAAAGATGAACTTGCCGGTCGGGACATTCCTACCACTCTCGATGACCTTATAACTCTCGCCACCCGTATTGACCTACGGTTCCAGGAGCGGGCCAAAGAGGTCACCCGTGAGAGGAGGTTTCCACGTCTAGCTCCTACGTTTCAGAAACCCGTCACTCCCTCCGTTTCTCCCCAATTACACTCTCCTGAGCCTATGCAGGTCGATCAAACCAAGATGGTCAAAACCCGTCAGGACTTACGCCGTGCCGAGGGGAGTTGCTTCTACTGTGGCAGTAAGGAGCATCGGATTCGTACCTGTCCGGAGAGGTCGGGAAACGCCTGTGTCTAGGTTCGCTCAGAGAGGTCGACCTAGACAAGGAGAAAGCCTCTCCATCTCTGCTGCTTTCAGTCTCAATTCTCTGTGGGGAGAATCGTTATTTTGAACTAGCCCAACTTGACTCTGGAGCAGCCGGGAATCTTATGTCTCAGTCCCTGGTAGAAAAATACCGCATTCCCACCAAACCTCTGGTTGTACCATTATCAGTCGCTGCTGTGGACGGGGGTCTTTTACCACGCCCCATCCAACTCATCACCGAGCCCATAACTCTGCAAGTGGGAATGCTGCATTCTGAGAGCATCTCTTTTCATGTTCTGCCTGGACTCTCTCACGCCCTCTTACTAGGGCTACCTTGGCTCCAGAAACATGGACCCGTGCTCGACTGGCAGACCGAGAGGTTCTTCGCTGGGGACAGGATTGTCATAAGACGTGTTTGGTTCCTGTTCATCCTGTCTGTTCTTCTCCTACCCCAACTAATCTACCTGGACTTCCGATTCCCTATTGGTCATTTGCTGATGTCTTTAATAAAAGAGAGGCAGAGACATTACCTCCTCACAGACCATACGACTGTCCTATCGACCTGTTACCTGGTACTACGCCTCCCCGTGGGCGTATTTACCCATTGTCCGCTGCTGAGACCCGGTCGATGTCCGAATATATCGAGGAGAATTTGGCCAGGGGATTCATCCGGAAATCTACCTCCCCGGCAGGAGCAGGCTTCTTTTTCGTAAAAAAGAAGGACGGCTCTCTCCGTCCCTGTATAGACTATAGAGGCCTTAACCAGATCACGGTGAAGAATAAGTGCCCCCTTCCGCTCATTCCAGAATTATTTGATCGTCTGAGGGGGGCTAGAATCTTCACCAAACTGGATCTCCGTGGGGCGTACAACCTGGTCCGTATCCGTCAAGGGGATGAATGGAAGACTGCATTCAACACTCGGGACGGCCACTATGAATATCTAGTGATGCCCTTTGGTCTCTGTAATGCTCCTGCCGTCTTTCAAGAGTTGGTCAATGACATCTTCCGGGACCTTCTCTACTCCTGCGTAGTGGTGTACCTGGACGACATCTTGGTCTTCTCTCCGGATCTCCAGACTCACCGGAGGGACGTTCGTCAGGTTCTGCTCAGGCTCAGGCAGAATCACCTCTTCGCTAAATATGAGAAGTGCCTCTTTGAGCAGACCTCGCTGCCGTTTTTGGGTTACGTTATTTCTCAGACCGGCCTACGAATGGATCCAGAGAAACTGTCTGCCATCGAGAAATGGCCCCGACCGGAGGGATTGAAGGCCATTCAGCGGTTCCTGGGCTTCGCCAACTACTACCGCCTCTTCATACCGCACTTCTCTTCCCGGACTGCCCCAATTTCCGCGCTCACCCGTAAGCGCACTAACCCCAAAGAGTGGACGCCCGAAGCAGAGGAGGCCTTTCTTTCCTTAAAGCAGGCCTTCTCTTCCGCCTCGGTGCTGCATCGCCCGGACGGCAACAAGCAGTTCTTCATGGAGGTTGAAGCTTCCTCCTCTGGAGCCGGAGCGGTACTTACTCAAAAATCATCTTCCGGAAGGATGGTAACTTGCGGCTTCTTCTCCAAACTCTTCTCCTCTTCTGAGTGCAATTATTCCATAGGAGACCGAGAGTTATTGGCCATCAAGCTGGCATTAGAGGAGTGGCGTTACCTACTCGAGGGGCTCTTCATCCGGTAATTATTTACACTGACCACAAAAACTTGGCTTACCTCCAGCATGCCCAGAGACTTAACCCGCGCCAGGCCTGGTGGTCCTTGTTTTTTGCTCGTTTTGATTTTGTTCTACATTTTCGCCCGGCTGACAAGAACATCAAGGCGGACGCCTTGTCCCGATCCTTCCTGGTGTCGGATCTCGAGGAGGAACCTAAACATATCATCGATCCCGCCAGAGTAATGCAGGTGGCTCCCGTGAGTCTAAATCGTCTCCCTCCTGGTAAGACGTTCGTATCGGTACCCGATCGGGAGAGGATCCTACGCTGGGGTCATTCGTCTAAACTAGCTGGCCACGTCGGTCAAAAAAAGACCCTCCAGCTTATTACCCGGCATTACTGGTGGCCTACCCTGCACAAGGACGTAATAGACTTTGTTTCTGCCTGTGCCTCCTGTGGCCGCAACAAAGTACAGAGACACCTGCCTGCCGGTCGCCTCCTTCCGCTTCCTGTACCCGCTGCCCCCTGGCAGCATATAGCCATGGACTTCATAACAGACCTCCCCCTCTCTGCCGGTTGTACGGTCATTTGGGTGGTCGCTGATCGCTTTTCCAAGATGGCTCACTTTGTTCCCCTGCCAGGCCTCCCGTCTGCACCCGAGCTGGCTAAAGACTTTATCAGCCACATCTTCCGTCTTCATGGCCTGCCCCGTCACATCGTGTCGGATCGTGGGGTACAGTTCACCTCACGTTTCTGGAGAGCCACTTGTAAATTGCTAGACGTCACCTTGGACTTCTCCTCCGCCTACCACCCACAGTCCAATGGTCAAGTGGAGCGGGTCAATCAGATCCTGACCAGTTACCTCCAGCACTTCGTTAATGTCCACCATTCTGACTGGGTGGATCTCCTGCCATGGGCCGAATTTTCTTACAACAATCACGAGAGCGAATCTTCCTACAAATCCCCGTTTTTTGTAGTCTTCGGTCAGCATCCTCGGATCCCATTTCCCGTCTCCATCTCAGTGGACAATCCGGCTGCTGAATCTCTTGTTAACAAATTTTCCTCCATATGGGAGAGTACCCGGTCCGCACTCCTTCTGTCATCCGAGCGTATGAAAAGACATGCTGACAAAAAACGTCTGGATCCTCCTCAATTCCGTCTTGGGGATAAGGTCTGGCTCTCGTCCAAGTATGTCCGGCTCAAGATTCCTTCCTATAAGTTAGGGCCTCGGTTCATCGGTCCTCTGGAGGTCATCAGTCAGATCAACCCTGTGGCCTATAAATTGAAACTTCCGGCCAACTTGCGGATCCCTAACTCCTTCCATGTATCTCTCCTCAAACCGGTGGTACTTAACTCTTTTTCCAAGACTACAGGTACGCCTCCTGCTCCGGTTTCAGCTGAAAACGAATTTGAGGTAGAGAACATTCTGGCCACCAAAAGGGTAAGAAGGAAGACCTATTTTCTGGTGGATTGGAAGGGGTTTGGTCCTGAGGAGAGAACGTGGGAGCCTCGGGAGAACATCCATGCCCCTCTCATCCTAGCTAAATTTCTCTCTGGCTTAAAAAAGGGGGGGGTACTGTAGCGCCGGCGTCCCTGCCCTCTGCCAGGCAGGGACGCTGTTCCCCTCACCCCTCTGCTCCGGGTCCGGCGTCCTCCTGCCGCTCTGCTGGAGGCGCGCGCTCCTTTCCTGCCGCTGGGCTTAGGGCACGCGCGCGTGCGCTGCCCCCCTGTTAAAGGGGCCGCGTGCGTCGTCCTAAGGAGTCCCAATGGCCGGAGGACTTCACCTTACATAAGGGACCTCCTCCAAAATGGAGGTGCCCGAGCAATGTTGTTGCACTGTTCACTACTCTGCTTCAGTCCTCAGGGTCATTGCCAGATACCTGTCTGATTCCTGCCAGGTTGCTGTCTGTTACCTGCTTGCTAGCCTACCTGGAGGCTCTGCCGTCACGTGCTGTGATCTTCCGCTATTCCAGTGGCTCTCGCCTGCTCACCTGAGAGCGCTCATCTGTTACCTGCCTGCTAGCCTACCTGGAGGCTCTGCCGTCACGTGCTGTGATCTTCCGCTATTCCAGTGGCTCTCACCCGCTCACCTGGGAGCACTCATCTGTTACCTGCCTGCTGGCCTACCTGGAGGCTCTGCCGTCACGGGCTGTGATCTTCTGCTATTCCAGTGACTCTCGCTCGCTCACCTGGGAGCGCTCATCTTCTATCGTCCTTGTAGCCTACCGGGAGGCTCAGCCATCACAGGTCGTATCTACCTTCTTCCAGAGACTGCCCCGGTCACTTGCCGTGACCTCCTGCCTACTTATCCAGAGACTTCCCCGGTCACTTGCCGTGACCTCCTGCCCACTCATCCAGAGACTGCCCCGGTCACTTGCCGTGACCTCCTGTCTACTCATCCAGAGACTGCCCCGGTCACTTGCCGTGACCTCCTGCCTACTCATCCAGAGACTGCCCCGGTCACTTGCCGTGACCTCCTGCCCACTCATCCAGAGACTGCCCCGGTCACTTGCCGTGACCTCCTGCCTACTCATCCAGAGACTGCCCCGGTCACTTGCCGTGACCTCCTGCCCGTTCATCCAGAGACTACAGCGGTTATCTGCGGTGACTACCTGCCCGTCCACTCTGGTCGCCACCCGCTCCCTTACAAGGACTGCCCCTTTGTATAGTAGCTCAGAGGTTCCGCCTCCCAGACCCGTTACAGGCTGTTTCACTTTTAACAGCCAATCAGAGCGAACGTAGCCACGTGGGGTTAAGCCAACCCCCCTGTGATGAAGCACAAAGGGTCTTGTGCCTGTGGGTCGGGTGACCTTTCAGTGACCCCGGTCACCCAACCCTCAGGAACGCGATCCTTTCATGACACAGGGTATGCATCATAGGTCGGATTGGCACCGACTTTCATGACGCATACGCTGTGTCAAAGGTCGGGAAGGGTTAAACATGTGCTTGAAAAAATGGTACCAGTGTCATCAGTGTATGCATCTATCTTTACCATCAGTGTGTCATCAGAATGGATAAATGTATTACAAAACTTCTATTCTTTGCAATGTTTAAATGCAAACAGCACACAGATGGCACACAGATGCCATCCATGTGCTCTACATATTTTTCACAGAACCATAAACACTTATTCCCCCTTTCCATATATGATTCCTTAAAGAAATGGACATCTCTCCGTCAGTTTTCCACCAACACAAGGTACATGAAAAAACATGGATATGTGAATAGCACCATTACTCAAATCAAGCAGGTTGAATGCTCAGACGGGCTCATCTCGAGCAACGAGTATATTGGACGCCTAAGGGAGTCTCAAGCATTTTTCCAGAATATCCTAACAGGAGGGCTATGAGGGCAGGAAAATTACTTAAATGGATAAGAACAGCGCTTAGATGGAATGGGAACAGCATGGGGAAGATGCCTGGATGCATCTGTGACTCCCAGGTTGCTCATGGAAACAATGTTGTCAGAGAATAACGCAACTGGTATGGACTGACATTTAAACCTACAAAACCAAAGATAAAATGTATTTTACAAAAAAATGTTAAGAAAAATTATTTCCTTTATAATGATTTGTTTATATCGCAAAGCTAAAAGCAGAAATAAAAACCTTTCTCAACTCCTTAATAGCTGGGCCATATCTCATTGTATTTACCCATCGCCTATGACTACAGTACAGTCATGGCCAAAAGTTTTGAGAATGACACAAATATTATATTTTCACATGATTTGCTGCCCTCTGATTTTTATGTGTGTTTGACAGATGTTTTAATCACAGACAGAAATATAATAATTGCAAACATATGAGTAACAAAAGCTTATATTGACAGTTAGAATGAGTTAATGCAGCAAGTCAATATTTGCAGTGTTGACCCTTCTTCTTCAGGACCTCTGCAATTCTCCCTGGCATGCTCTCAATCAACTTCTGGACCAAATCCTGACTGATAGCAGTCCATTCTTGCACAATCAATGCTTTCATTTTGTCAGAATTTTTAGGTTTTTGTTTGTCCACCCGTCTCTTGATGATTGACCACAAGTTCTCAATGGGATTAAGATCTGGGAGTTTCCAGGCCATGGACCCAAAATCTCTATGTTTTGTTCACTGAGCCATTTAGTTATCACCTTTGCTTTATGGCAAGGTGCTCCATCATGCTGGAAAAGGCATTGTTGATCGCCAAACTGCTCTTGGAGGGTTGGGAGAAGTTGCTCTTGTAGGACATTTTGGTACCATTCTTTATTCATGGCTGTGTTTTTAGGCAAGACTGTGAGAGAGCCGATTCCCTTGGCTGAGAAGCAACCCCACACATGAATGGTTTCAGGATGCTTAACAGTTGGCATGAAACAAGACTGGTGGTAGCGCTCACCTTGTCTTTTCCGAATGAGGCGTTTTCCTGATGTCCCAAACAATCGAAAAGGGGATTCATCAGAGAAAATAACTTTACCCCAGTCCTCAGCAGTCCACTGCCTGTACCTTTTGCAGAATATAAGTCTGTCCATGATGTTTTTTCTGGAGAGAAGTGGCTTCTTTGCTGCCCTCTTTGAGACCAGGCCTTGCTCCAAGAGTCTCCGCCTCACAGTGCGTTCAGATGCACTCACACCTGCCTGCTGCCATTCCTGAGCAAGCTCTGCACTGCTGGTAGCCCGATCCCGCAGCTGAAACACTTTTAAGAGACGGTCCTGGCGCTTGCTGGTCTTTCTTAGGCTCCCTGAAGCCTTTTTGGCAACAATGGAACCTGTCTCCTTGAAGTTCTTGATGATGCGATAGATTGTTGACTGAGGTGCAATCTTTCTAGCTGCGATACTCTTCCCTGTTAGGCCATTTTTGTGCATTGCAATGATGACTGCACGTGTTTCTTTAGAGATAACCATGGTTAACAGAAGAGAAACAATGATGCCAAGCACCAGCCTCCTTTTAAAGTGTCCAGTGGTGTCATTCTTACTCAATCATGACAGATTGATCTCCAGCCATGTCCTCATCAACACCCACACCTGTGTTAATGGTGCAATCACTGAAAAGAGGTTATCTGGTCCTTTTAAGGCAGGGCTGCAATGATGTTGAAATGTGTTTTGGGGGATAGAGTTCATTTTCTAGCCAAATATTGACTTTGCAAGTAATTGCTGTTAAGCTGATCACTCTTTATAACATTCTGGAGTATATGCAAATTGCCATTAGAAAAAGTGAAGCAGTAGACTTTGTAAAAATTAATATTTGTGTCATTCTCAAAACTTTTGGCCATGACTGTAGATGACATAGTAAAGGGGGAAATAAAGCTGCACCAACCAGTAAATGTAATTTTCACATTTTACTCCTTTACCTGGGCATGTGATGGTTCAGACACATCCTTTTTAATTTATAAAAGAAAGACTCTGAAACTTGCTAGGCCTATGCAGACAATGCAAGAACTGCCAAAAATTAAAAGGAATACGGACTCTGTTACACCCTGTATTAGACTTAAATGAGGACCTCATGCACATTCTGTTAAAATTGTTAGGTAGTGGGACTCCTAGACTCATACAGACCATACACTAAGTGCAAGGGCTGCCAAAAATTAGGAGAGACTGCAATACACCCTGAAAGACACATATAAGAGGGACTCATAAAATATTTTTTTCCCATTTTAAAGGAGTGGGACTCCTAGACTAGTAAAGCCTAAGCACTAATTACAAGGGCTGAAAAACATTTATCCCTGGGGATATACAAACTGTATATATAAAGTAAGCGATTTGTAGAGGTAGGCCTCATACACATACAGTAAAAATTATAAAGGAGGGCATCATACAGGCCATGCAAAAATTAAGAATGAGGGTTGCATGATGACCTTCTAAAAATTTGGAGAGAGAGCCATCTTATGACCTTCTAAAGATTTTGAGTTGGCTTTATGTTCCACTGTCATCCAGTGGGGTTGAGAAATATGGACCAAACCAGGAATTGTTTATTTTGAAAGAGGAATGCCTGATGACCCAATAATAATTTTGATGACCCTCCAAAATGCCTGAGTGTGAGGTGGAGAGAACCCTGATAGAACAATGGCCCTAAAATCTCAGTGTCAGTAGCACGTGTGCCGTACCTTTCATGGTGTGTCACTCTGTCATTACATCAGCACATTTTACTGGTATTGTACACTAAACAACCTACACATGGACAAGAGCTTGTGGTCAGGTACACTACATTTCTCTGACAGCACACTGGGTAAACCTTCTGAAGGCAATACGCAAACCAGAAGATGGAAACTCAACAAGGAGTGTTCACAATTAAAGAATTGGGGGCCTTACCCCACAGAAGTGCCATCAATTTCACCACAGCAAGAATAGTAGAATAGGGACCGACAGGTCTTTCTCAACATCCAAACCAGCAGATGGACACTCAAACTTGAGTGTCCATATTTCCAAAAATTATTGGCAGACACCACCAAAGTGGCATAAATTTCACCACAATGGAAATAGTAGAATAGGGACTGACAGGTCTTTCACAAAACCCAAACCAGCATATGGAGCCTCAACCATGAGTGTCCATAGTTCCAAAAATTATTGGCAGACATCACCAAAGTGGCATAAATTTCACCACAGTAGAAATAGTAGAATAGGAACTAACAGTTATTTCACTATACCCAATACAGCAGATGGACACCCAACTTGGAGTTTTTAAATTTTTAAAAATGAGGGCCTGACACCACCGAAGTGGAATAACTTTCATGAGAATAGAAATAGTAAAATTGGGATCAACACAACTTCCACTACAGCTAACACATCAGATGTAGACCAGCCTTGACTGTTCACAATTCCACATATTTGTGTCAACATCAGCAGCTGCAGCAGCCACAGAAGCGACACTAAAGATATCACAGAGTGCATTTATGTGTCATTAATGCATCACACTAAAAATGCAATATCACCTAGTCTGTACAGTCTGCGATTGGGGTGCAAAAGTCCTTGGAGAGCCATGACTTGTTCATCTTAATGAAAGTTAGCCACTCAACACTTTCAGGGGACAGCTGTGTGCGCTTATCTGTCAGGACACCACCAGCAGTGCTGAAGACACTTTCTGAGAGAACACTGGCTGCTGGGCTCGATAAAACCTCAAAGGCATGTGAGAAGAGCTCAGGCCACTCCTCCATTTTGGAAGACCAAAATGTTAAAGGGTCCAAACCCTCCCTGATTGTACTGATATTTAGCAGAGAGAAAACTTGGCACTTTTTCACTCTGCTGATAAGATGGGTTGGATACCCTACTTAAGCATCAATACTTCATACTGCATGAGTGCCAGGGCCGGCATCAGCACCCGGCATACCCGGGAAAGTGCTGGGGCCCTGAGCAGGTGGGGGGGCCCACTCGCCGTCGGGAACCCCGGCGCCCGTTAGCGATGAGAGCGGTGCCAGTGCCCCACTGGGCCCCTCCCCGCTTGCTCAGGGCCCCGGCAGCCAGCACAATACTTACCTCTCCCCATGCCTCCCAGCTCCGGCTCCAGTGGGCGACTGCAGGGCGCCCGCGCTTCCTCTCATAGCAGCGCCGCTGGATGACGTCATCATTCAGCGGCCGGCTGTGGCAGAAAGTAAGCGCGGGCGCCAGTGATGCTGCAGGACTGCCTGTGGTGCGGACGCCTTGACAGGTGAGATGTGGTGTGTGTCAGTGTGTGTGTGTGTGTGTGTCTGCCTGCATGTGTGTATGTAGTGCGGTGCTTTGTGTGTGTATGTGAGAGAGTGCTGCGGTGCTGTCTGTATGTGGTGCTGTATGTGTGATGGTGATGGGGGGAGGCAGTGATGGTGGTGAGGAGGCAATGATGATGATGGGAGGCAATGATGATGTGGAGACAATGATGATGATAATGGGGAGGCGATGATGATGATGGGGAGGTAATGATGATAATAGGGAGACAGTGATGATGATGATGGGGAAGCAATGATGATAATGGGGAGGCAATGATGATGATGGGGAGACAATGATGATGATAATGGGGAGGCAATGATGATGATGATGGGGAGGCAATGATGATGATGGGGAGAGAATAATGATAATGATGGGGAGACAGTGATGATAATGGGGAGCCAATGATGATAATGGGGAGGCAATGATGATGATAATGGGGAGGCAATTATGATGATGGGGAGGCAATGATGTTGATGATGGGGAGGCAATGATGATGATGGGGAGTCAATGATGATGATGGGGAGTCAATGATGATAATGGGGAGGCAATGATGATGATGGGGAGGCAATGATGATGATAATGGGGAAGTAATGATGATGATAATGGGGAGTCTTTCCACAGCGCCCTTTCCTGAGCCATAACAGTGCAGAACGCAGCACAGTGCAGAGGAGAGCTCCACATTTTGTATGGAGCATTATATGGGGTCCAATATTCTTTATGGAGCATTATATTTGGCCGTAATACTGTATGGAGGACTATGTGGTGCCCAAAATATTGTATGGAGTACTGTACTGTCCAGTCTGTACTGTGCGCTGTGAGGATTTGGCGGTTTTTGAGCTATTGTACAATTTACAATAGATATCACTCATGTAATGGAAGAAGTGAAGTGTTTGGCATTGTATTATACCCATATTTCTCTGCAGTATCTGTGCATCATGAATCGTAGTCTGTGTTAAAGGGGCCCACTGAGACTCTTTCGCCCGGGGCCCATAAAAACCTGGAGCTGGCCCTGATGAGTGCCATGTTTATGTACATTGTATTGAGATATTTAGGTCTAGATACTCCTGCACCATTCTCTCCATTCTTTCACCACGTGTGACACTTAGACTATGTTGTGCTGGTGCATGAGTTGGTCTAAAAAATTTGTCAAAAGACTCACAGAAATTGCTTCTTCCACCGCTGCTGCTGCTAATAATTTGGCATTGACGAATTGATGGGCCGGAGGTTGTCTATGCAAACTGTGTGTTTCACTGCTGTCTTGGGGAAAATCTCTCTTAAGGTTGTATAAAAGCGTGTTTACTACATCATTCGCAGGTCTCTTTCTAGGGGGAATCATCTGGCAAAATTTGGTTTTATAACGTGGATCTAATAAAGTGGCAACCCAGTAATTAGCATTATTCCTAATCATAACTATACAGGGATCATGTTGCAGATAGTGCAGCAAGAAGGCACTCATATGTCGGGCTCTACCATGAGGTCCAAAACCATGCTGTGTTAGTGGCTGTGTAACAATGAGGCTTGTTTCCTCCATAATCTCATGCCAACCCCAAACAAGAGAGAGTGGAGGATTATCCTCTTCATCCGACAGTTGCTTGCCCATTACCTCTTCCTTCTGCATTTGGTTCTTGGATCATGCACCTTCGATAACAGTTTGTCTGCTAACATCATCAGCAGCCACCCTCAATCGCAGTACTTGACCCTCCCTTGCCAGCTGCCTGGCCTGTGTGATGACAGTCTTGAACTTCGAGACAATGTTATCCCTTCCGCAGCCTTCTCTATTTCCTCCTCTTCTTCTGGGATCATCATCCCCTCCTTCAGGCTATTCAAAGTCTGCTCCAGCATATAAATGACCGGAATGGAGAAACTGATGACAGCGTCGTAAGCGCTAACCATCTTAGTAGCCATTTCAAAACTATGCAGAAGGGTGCAGAGGTGTCAGGATCCCGTCTGGGTTGGAGCCGATGTTACTGCAAACACTAGGGGAAGCAGAGGCAGGTAGCGTAGTCAGGTGGCAGACGGAGGTCGGTACATAGGAGAGCAGTGTTTGTAGCAGAGGAGCAGGCAGATAACGTAGTCAGGTGGCAGGCCGAGGTCAGTTCACAGGAGAGCAGTGTTTGTAGCAGAGGAGCAGGCAAATAACGTAGTCAGGTGGCAGCCGGAGGTCGGTACACAGGAAAGGCAGTTCGGTAGCAGAGGAGCAGGCAGATAACGTAGTCAGGTGGCAGGCTGAGGTCAGTTCACAGGAGAGCAGTGTTTGTAGCAGCAGGAACAGCAGGAGAAAGAGCTTGACTAAATGCTGGAAGCACAATAATCTCGCAATGACACACCCACAGGGCCAGGTTTATATAGGGCGTGTAATTGGCAATCAGAGGCCAAACGAGAGAGCACTGGGTGAAGCCGATCAGGAAGAACAGTCAATGGTATCCGGGTTCAGCAAGGAACTTTGTAGCCAGCAGAATAGCTCAGATGGTAGAGCTGCTGGCCGGTGGACAAGAGACGCTGGGTTCGATTCCTGACAGCACTCCCTCCTTCCAGGATGGCCTCTGGACATCTCAGGAGCTGGCTTATCTGGGTACCTCTGATGGAAGGCTCTTGTAAGTCCAGGAGCATGGACGTCGTCCTTTGGTTCCCATGAATTTTCCTCTGGTCCTGTAACCTTCCCACTGCACCAGATACTGCAGTTTACCTCTGAATTTTACGGAGTCCAGAATCTTATTCACAATGTATTCTTCTTCACCACGGATTAGTGTTGAGCGATACTTTCCGATATCCAAAAGTATCCGAATCGGAATGGTATCGCCGATACCATTAAAATATCGGCGATACCGATACCGGAAATCCAATGTAAGTCTATGGGAACAAAATATCGTAACTAAAAAAACCTCTTTCTTTCTTTGTAAACACTAAATATACACACATAATATAATATATATATATATACATGTCATTGTGACATATATATATATATATACATATATTTATAGTTTATACACTTCTACATAGTAAAATAGCCTCTGATTCAATTGCCGGGTAAAGCCGGCTTTTGTGAAAAGACAGAAGCACCCGACATGAAATGACACTTGGATTACATAGAGTTAACCATGTCTTTTCATGTAGTTTGATATCTGATTTGCACAAATAATTACATGAGTGTAAGTGTGCAAAATTTCACACCTGTAGGGGTTAATTAAAGGTGTAAATTCGTTGTAAAAAAAAACCGGACTTTTTTGCTACGAATTTACACCTTTAATTAACCCCTACAGGTGTGAAATTTTGCACACTTACACTCATGTAATTGTTTGTGCAAATCAGATATCAAACTACATGAAAAGACATGGTTAACTCTATGTAAACCAAGTGTAATTTCATGTCGGGTTCTGCATTTTCACAAAAGCCGGCAATTGAATTAGCGGCTATTATACTATGTAGAAGTGTATGAACTATAAATATATATATATATATATATATATATATATATATGTCACAAATTCAATGACATGTATATATATATATATGAGGTGTAAAATTGCTGAAAAAAAATGCGTGGGCTCCCGCCCTATTTTCGCAACCAGACAGACAAAGCCAGTGAGTGGGGGCAGATAATAATAGCCCAGAGAGGGACCATTATTTTTGGCCCCCCCCTGGCTACTAACATCTGCCCCCAGACACCCCAGAAAAGACAAATCTATAATTAGATTCGCCCTTTCTGGCACTTTGCCCGTCTATTCCCATTGCCCTGTAGCGGTGGCGAATGGGTTAATATGGGGTTAAAGCCACCTTGCTATTGAAAGGTGACCTTAAGCCAGGTTAATAATTGAGAGCTGTCAATTAGACAACTATCAATTATTAATCCTATTGCATGAAATAAAAATTAAACACACACACTTTAATTAAAAATCATTTTAATGAAATAAAGACACATGTTTTTGACCATCTTTTATTTTACTGCAAAAACCATTTCCTGTAATAAAAATAAAATAAAAAAGCAAAATTATTCTTACCTATCCCATGCACAGTCAGGTCCCACGGTGTAATCCTTCAGAAAGGGTTAATGTTTACTGCAGGGACCGCAGCTAATGCTGCAGCCTCACAGTAAACCCCCAAATGAATGAGTTCCTCTCCTGGCTCACAGGAGAGGAAGTGGAAAGCTTAATTGATTGCTCCCCACTTTCACTTCAGGTCAGCCAGGGACACAATCAGTGACGTCAGAGGGAACTGATTAACAAAAATAGGGGTTCCCTTCGAAAAAAAAATGGCGTGGGGTCCCCCTATTTTTGTTAACCAGCCTGATGAAGCAGACTGCTGAGGCATGGTATTTAAGGCTGTTAGGGAGCCAATATCCATGGACCTTGCCAGCAGCGTCGGACTGGAGTACCTTGGGCCCACCAGAGAAAAATTATTCTTGGGGCCCACCATCATACTTCCCAACCTTTGAAGAAGGGAAAGAGGGACAAAGGCTGTGGCACGCTGTGCCTGCTGCAGCAAATTTTAGGCCATGCCACGTTGCCCCACAGACTGTCCAGGAGTTGGTGGATGCTTTAGTCCAGGTGTGGGAGGAGATCCCTCAGGAGACCATCCGTCATGCTTATCAGGAGCATGCCCAGAAGTTGTAGGGAGGTCATACAGCATACCTCCCAAATTTTGAAGACAGGAAAGAGGGTGAAAGGTTGCGACCACACCCATTTCACAGCTAATCACACCCATATCCTCACCCCAAGCGTACCCATTTAGCACTGCTGATCACACTGACTGGTAATGAGGGCACAGTGGCTGGCACTGAGGAAAAGAAAGAAAGAGCAGCGAGAGAGGAAGAACAAGCAGAGAAAGAAAGAGAGGAAAGAAAGAAAAGAGAGAGAGAAAGAAAGAACAGAGAGAAAAAAGAACAGAGAGCGAGAAGGAAAGAACAGAGAGCGAGAAAGACTAGAGAGAGAAAGAAAGACTAGAGAGAGAGCCAGAGGCGTAGCTAGGGTTTTGGTTTAGTGGGGGCGAAACTTCTGAGTGGGCCCCTAATCAGAGACCCTCAACAAATGACCGCGCTGTTGCCAAAAATAATCTATATATAAAAAGACCAATATTGATATTACCGCCATATGGTCTGTGGTAAATAACACCAGTCCTACAGAACATATAATAGATTACAGCACAGGTACAGATAATGACTTACCGCTGATGTTCTTTCTAATGGAATTGTTCACTTTTCATGTCTTTTCCATCTGGCCCAGACCGACATGACGACTTCTCCAGCCAGGACTCGACTGCAGAGATTACAACAAAGACACATTTCACTTCTCATATTTTTAGCACTGTCACGGTCACCAATTGGACTATTCTCAACCTGCACAAACTCCTCATCCTGCTGATACCCCAATACTGAGCCGCTGCTGCCATATGTGTCCCTATTTCTGCACCTGATACCCCAATACTGAGCCCCTGCTGCCGTATGTGTCCCTATTACTGCACCTGATACCCCAATACTGAGCTGCTGCTGCCGTATGTGTCCCTATTACTGCACCTGCTGTGTGGTTCTGTGTGACCTCTAAATTTTAAAGCACCCCTCTAGAATATAGTAATGCCGGGTGCAAGTGCCCTAGAAAACAGTGCCCACATTTTGTCCCCTAGACTGTAATAATGCCCTGTGTGCCCCTTTGACAGTCACAGTAACCCGAGTTCCCCTATAACAATAAGTGTCCACTTTACATTTAATAATGTCCCAAGTCTCCCCCTGTACATCTCCCCTATACACAGAATAATGCCCCTCACTGGATATATACTGCCCCCTTAATGTCCCCAAACTATTTAATGGGTCCAACACTGTATGATGGCCCCTAGATAGCATCCATACAGCATAATACACCAGATAGTCCTCAATATAGTATAATGCACCCCCATAGGCAGCCTCTATATTATAATAAACCCCCATAGGCAGAGTCTATAATATAATGCACCACCATAGGCAGCCGCTATATTATAATGCACCCCCATAGGCAGCCTCTGTAGTATAATGCATCCCCATAGGGAGTCTCTGTAGTATAATGCACCCCAATATGGAGCCTCTGTAGTATAATGCAGCCCCCATATACAGCCTCTGTAGTATAATGCACCCCCATATACAGCCTCTGTAGTATAATGCACCCCCATTAAAAAAAAAAAACACAATACTCACCTCCCGGCTCCTGTGCTGCTCACTGTTCTCCCTCTCTGCGTCTGACAGCGGGCGCCGGCAGGTGATGTCATCGCGCCCGCTGTCAGACGCTGAGAGGGGGATTATGGGAGAAAAGGAGCGCTCGCTCCTTCTCTCTCTATGCGGTCAGCTGTATCGGCTGGATGCCGATACAGCTGACCCTCCGATGACGGGTGGGGGGCCCACTGCTGGCACCGGGCCCCCCACCGGCTGTTCAGGCCCCATAGCTTCCGGGCGGCAGAGCAGGGAGAGCGATTCTCCCTGCTCTGCTGCAGAATGTAACTGTAGCGTAGCTCCGGGTGGGCCCCCTCAGAGCGCAGGGCCTGGGGCCCGCCCCCTCTGCCCCGCGACCTATCCTTTCAAATCAGGGCCCATAACGCAGGAGCTGGGGCCCACCGGAGGTTTCTCCGGTGTCCCGGTGGCTCAGTCCGACCCTGCTTGCCAGCCTGATAATACCAGGCCACAGCAGTCTCCTTATCTTTGCTGGTTAACAAAAATAGGGGATCCCCTCGAAAAAAATTGGCGTGGGGTCCCCCTATTTTTGTTAACCAGCCAGATGAAGCAGACCGCTGAGGCCTGGATTTTCAGGCTGTTAAGGAGCCAAGATCCATGGACCTTGCAGCCTGATAATACCAGGCCACAGCAGTCTGCATATCTTGGCTGATTAACAAAAATAGGGGATCCCCTCGAAAAAAATTGGCGTGGGGTCCCCCCTATTTTTGTTAACCAGCCAGATGAAGCAGACCGCTGAGGCCTGGATTTTCAGGCTGTTAAGGAGCCAAGATCCATGGACCTTGCCAGCCTGATAATACCAGGCCACAGCAGTCTGCATATCTTGGCTGATTAACAAAAATAAGGGATCCCCTCGAAAAAAATTGGCGTGGGGTCCCCCCTATTTTTGTTAACCAGCCAGATAAAGCAGACCGCTGAGGCCTGGATTTTCAGGCTGTTAAGGAGCCAAGATCCATGGACCTTGCCAGCCTGATAATACCAGGCCACAGCAGTCTGCATATCTTGGCTGATAACAAAAATAAGGGATCCCC
Organism: Oophaga sylvatica; assembly: GCA_033576555.1. Lineage (NCBI taxonomy): Eukaryota > Metazoa > Chordata > Amphibia > Anura > Dendrobatidae > Oophaga > Oophaga sylvatica. Next base: position 157,602,463 of record JARQOD010000002.1, on the reverse strand, counting down.
TCGAAAAAAATTGGCGTGGGGTCCCCCCTATTTTTGTTAACCAGCCAGATGAAGCAGACCGCTGAGGCCTGGTTTTTCAGGCTGGTAAGGATCCAATATCCATGGACCTTGCCAGCCTGATAATACCAGGCCACAGCAGTCTGCTTAGCTTGGCTGGTTAACAAAAATAGGGGATCCCCTCGAAAAAAAAAACGGCGTAGGGGTCCCCCTATTTTTGTTAACCAGCCAAGTAAAATGCAGACTGCTGCGGCCTGGTATTAAAAGACTGTCAAGGCCCATGGATTTTGGCCCTCAACAGCCTGATAATACCAGGCTACAGCAGCCCCACATTTGGCGCATCAAAAGATGTGCCAATTGTGGCACTTTACCCGGCTCTTCCCACTTGCCCTGTAGCGGTGGCAAGCGGGGTAATAAGGGGTTAATGTCACCGTTGATTGCACGGTGACAATAAGCCCGGTTAATAATGGAGAGGCGTCAATAAGACACCGATCCATTATTAATCCCAAAGTTTTTAAATGTTTAAAAAAAGACACAGCCAGAAAAAAGTATTTTAATGAAATAAAAGAGACAACACAGTTTTCATTAATTTTATTATACTCTCATTCCTGCGACGCCATCGATCTCCTGTAAAAAAATATAAAAAAAAAAACAACAGTATACCACCTGTCCGACGCAGTCCATAGTAACGAGTGTCCCACGACGATCCAGCTCTGCCACATCGCAATGCCAGGCAGAGCCTGACATCCCGGCGCAGCACAGCTGATTACCTGCTTCTCCGGCGGTGACGTCATCGGACTGCTTTACGGCCACGATTACCCAGCAGTCACTGCAGTTATCGCGAGAAACTGCATGTGACCGCCAGGGAGAAGAGGATGGCGGCCATCAAGCAGTCCTGGATGTGACCGCCGGAGATCTTCTGCCGTGTAAGTGCCGCTGACTCCTGACAGACCCGACCGACGGACACTGACAGTGACAGTGACATTCCGATTCCGGTATCCGATATGACGAAAATATCGGTACTCGGAATCGGAATTCCGATACAGCAAATATCGGCCGATACCCGATATTTGCAGTATCGGAATGCTCAACACTACCACGGATCCTTTCTGGTGGAGGAGGTGGCTGAATTCTTCCTGGAAACGGGTTTTCACAAAAGGGTTTGAGCAAGGATATGTGAAATACTGGATGAATCTTTAGATTGTTGGGAAGTTTTAAAAACGAAAAGCAACCTGGTTAATTTTTGCAGAAATTTGAAAAGGTCCAATGAATTTCTGACCCAATTTGGAGGATGGCACATGTGTCTTAAGGTTTTTAGTGGACAGCCAAACTTTGTCTCCAACCTGAAGAGCAGGGGGCACTCTCCGATGTTTATCTGCTGCTTCCTTATATACTTCCTGGGTCTTGAGTAATATCTCTGATAATTCCTTCTGGGATTCCTGTAATTTTGCAAGCCTGTCATTAACAGCAGGAATGGGAGTGTTCACTGGCAGATTAGGGATAAATACTGGATGTACTCCATAATTAGCAAAAAATGGGGTTTGAGATGTAGCACTATGTATGGAGTTGTTGTAGGCAAACTCTACTGTTGGTAAATAGTCCACCCAGTCATCCTGAAGATAGGAAATGAAGCAACGGAGGTATTGCTCCAAAGTCTGGTTCGTTCTCTCCGTCTGGCCATTGGACTGAGGATGGAAAGCGGTAGAAAGATTCACCGTGACTCCGAAGGCTGTACAGAAACTCTTCCAAAATTTTGACGTAAACTGAACGCCTCTGTCAGACACCACGTTGTCAGGAATTCCATGTAACCTGAATACCTCTTTGATCATCAGTTCTGCAGTTTTTTCAGCAGTAGGAATTCCTTCAGTTGGAATAAAGTGGGCCATTTTTGTGAGTCGGTCACAATGACAAGGATGACGGTCATCTGTTTGGAAGGGGGTAGTTCCACAATAAAATCCATGGAAATAGATCCCCAAGGCCTGTATGGAACTGGGAGTGGTTGCAAGAGTCTAGAGGAGACGATCGTGGGGTCTTGTTTCGTGCGCATGTTAAACAGGTTGAAACATATTTCCTCACATCCTTCCTACAATTAGGCCACCAAAAGAAACGAAGTAGTAAGTCTTGTGTTTTTGCAACTCCAGGATGTCCTGCCAGTTTAGAATCATGGACACTTTTGAGGACTTCAAGGCGAGAAGATTCAGGTACATATATTTTGTGTTTCTGCATCCAAAACCCCTCTTTGAATGAAAGATCGACGTCTTCCGAAGGATGGTTAAGGAAAGAGTCCTCTTGATATCCATCTTTAATTCTATTACATAGTCCTCTAGAGTGCAAAATTCCCAAAAAAATTTTAGGGCTAGAATTGTATCGTCATTACTAGACCTCTCCTGAGGTTCCGAACACATCCTGGACAGGGCATCAGCCTTGCCATTTCTTGAACCAGGCCGGTAAGAAATTATAAAATTGAATCTTGAGAAAAATAAGGCCCATCGTGCTTGTCTTGCAGACAATCTTTTTGCTGTACGGAGGAATTCAAGATTCTTGTGGTCCGTGAGGACAGTCACAGGGTGATTGGCACCTTCCAGAAGATGTCTCCACTCGGAGAAGGCAACTTTAATGGCTAACAGTTCTTTATTACCGATGTCGTAGTTCTTTTCTGCAGATGACATGGTGTGGGAAAGAAACGCACATGGGTGAAGTTGCATCTTGTCCCCAACTCGCTGAGACAGAATGGCTCCCACTGCAGAGTCCGAGGTGTCCACTTCGACAGTAAATGGCAATTCAGGATTTGGGTGTACTAACAATGGAGCAGACGTCAAAAGCCTCCTGTGCCTCCGGAGACCAGAAAAATGCTTTGGTCTTTTTTGTTAGTGTAGTAATTGGTAGTATGATCCGTGAAAAGTTCTTTATAAATTTTCGGTAAAAATTTGCAAATCCTATGAAACGCTGGACGTCTTTTAAATTTCTTGGAACAGGCCAGTCCACTACAGCATTGATTTTGCCGGGATCCATGCTCAGACCTTCTGGGGAGATGATATATCCCAGAAATTGGATACTGGTTTGTTCAAACTCACATTTTTCAAGCTTAATGTAAAGATGGTTCTCCTGTAGTCGTTCCAGGACTAACTGGACGTGCCTGCGATGCTCTTCCAAGGTGTCTGAAAATATAAGAATGTCATCGAGATAAGCCACAACGAATTGGTCCAAGAAATCTCGAAATACATCATTAATAAAATGTTGAAAGGTGGCTGGGGCATTGCTAAGGCCAAAGGTCATTACCAGAGATTCAAAATGTCCATATCTCGTTCTGAAGGCGGTCTTCCACTCATCTCCTGGGCGAATCCGTATGAGGTTGTAAGCCCCTCTAAGATCCAGCTTCGTAAAGATTTTCGCAGAACGGAGTCTCTCAAATAGTTCAGGAATCAAGGGTAGCGGGTAGCGATTCTTGACAGTGATATTATTCATCTCTCTGTAGTCAATACATGGCCGCAGAGTGGAGTCTTTCTTTTCAACAAAGAACAGGGGTGCCCCAGCTGGAGATGTGGAAGGTCGAATAAAGCCTTTCTCTAAATTTTCATCCAGGAACTTTCTTAATACCTTCAATTCAGGTTCGGAAAGATTGTAAATACGTCCAAATGGAATGGTTGCTCCTGGAAGCAATTCAATGGGACAGTCGTAAGGACGGTGAGGAGGTAATTGATCTGCTTTCTTCTTACTGCAGACATCAGAGAACTGCTGATATTGAGGTGGTAGTTTCTCTTCCTTCTCATGCTAAATCTCAGAGATTTGGACTTGTTGGAGAACAGGGGGTTCCTTATGACAATTATTCTTACAGTAGTCAGATGGAAAGGTGATGGTCCTTGATGCCCAGTTGATAGAAGGGTTATGGACTGAAAACCAGGGGATCCCTAGAATAACCGGAAATTTCGGAGATGAAATAAGGTGGAAACTGACAGCTTCATGATGATCCGGTTCGATACAAATCTCCAGTTCGATTGTCTCATGCGTGACAGGTCCAGAAGACAAAGGTGATCCATCCACAGTTTCCATTTCAATTGGTGTGGATTTGGTCCTACTGGAAATATTATTATCACGTGTAAATTTTAAGTCCATAAAATTTCCTCCTGCTCCCGAATCCAACAGGGCAGAGCATTGTATTTTTTGGGTGCCCATTACAACCTGAATGGGGATTAAAAAATGAGATGATGTAGTATGTATTTTGTCTATTTCTGGCTTTACTGATGAGATAGTCTGCAAGATGGAATCCGACTGCTGAGAAAGGTCCATATTGCTGGCAGACCTGTTGTTGGTAAAGGCTATAGTCCTTTTGTTAGGACAGTTGATGGCATAGTGTCCAGGGTCCCCACAATAGAGGCAGAGATGTTCTGCACGTCGCCTCTCCTCCTGTGCAAAGAGTGGTCTTCTGATGACGTCGATCTGCATCGGTTCAGACACGCCTTGCGTCTTTTCTTGGTGGTATGATGCTGAAAATGAGAAGCCAGGGCTATTCCCAAGTGCTCGCAGTCTCTCCTTTCTCCTTTCAGTAAGTCTTTGGTCAATCCGGATACATAGTTGAATAAAGTCCTCCAACTGTTCAGGGGTCTCAACCCTGGCAAGCTCGTCTTTCACTGGTTCTGATAACCCTTGTCGAAATTGACTTCTCTGGGCCGCTGGATTCCAGGTGGTGTCGGCCACCCAGCGACGGAACTCCGATGTATATTCCTCAACAGAGCGACGTCCTTGGCGCAAATTATGTAATTTGGTTTCTGCTGTGGCACAGCGGTTTGGGTCATCAAAAACTTGATTCATAGCTGCGGTGAAGGCTTCCAGGTCATTAAGGAGGTCATAGTCCTTTTCTACATAAGGTGAAGCCCAAGCAAGAGCTTCATCCGTCAGGAGATTTATCATGAAAAAAACTTTCTTCCTCTCACTGGTAAAGGGAGCAGGTTGCATCTGGAAGTATATGCGGCATTGATTGAGGAATCCTCGGTACTGCTGGCGATCCCCACTGAACTTTGCAGGCAGCGGCAGCCGCGCGTTTGATTAGGACCCTGAATTGCGCACGTCCAGAAGTTTTTTTGTAGCTCAATTACTTCCTGTTGTATCACCGTGAAATCAGTTTGTAACTTGGAATATTTTCCTTGAGAATCAGTACAAAAACTTTGAAGCTCCGTAACTTGCCGCCTCAGGATGTTCACAGCGGACTCCATTTTGGCACGAGATTATTCTGTCAGGATCCCGTCTGGGTTGGAGCCGATGTTACTGCAAATACTAGGGGAAGCAGAGGCAGGTAGCGTAGTCAGGTGGCAGCCGGAGGTCGGTACACAGGAAAGGCAGTTCGATAGCAGAGGAGCAGGCAGATAATGTAGTCAGGTGGCAGGCCGAGGTCAGTTCACAGGAGAGCAGTGTTTGTAGCAGCAGGAACAGCAGGAGAAAGAGCTTGACTAAAGGCTGGAAGCACAATAATCTCTCAATGACACACCCACAGGGCCAGGTTTATATAGGGCGTGTAATTGGCAATCAGAGGCCAAACGAGAGAGCACTGGGTGAAGCCGATCAGGAAGAACAGTCAATGGTATCCGGGTTCAGCAAGGAACTTTGTAGCCAGCAGAATAGCTCAGATGGTAGAGCTGCTGGCCGGTGGACAAGAGACGCTGGGTTGATTCCTGACAAGAGGTCCTTAATCTGTGCCGACTCAGTAAAAGTGATATGCGCCACCCCCATACTGCGTTTGCCCAGGCTATGCAACATGACATACTGCGTCAGGGCTTGGTTGCTGCTGCCACAGTCACTGCAACATATGCAGAGTGGAATTCCACCATGTCGGCACATCGCATATCAACCTGTTAATTGGCATGGACAAAGAGCTCTGTATCGATGCAAGTCAAATAGCAGAGGGGTGCAAATGGCAGAAATGAGCACATAGCTTACGTGCTTTCTGGAGCAATTCACCCAGGCTAGGATAGTGGTTGAGAAAATGCTGCACCACCAAGTTGAGGATGTGAGCCAAGGCACGTGTGTGAGCTTGCTTCACTGTAGGGCCGCCACCAGGTTTGCACTGTTGTTGGACATGGCCTTCCCTGGATGCAGGTTCAGCAGAGACAGCCATTGATCAAATTCATCCTGGAGAGCTGTCCACAACTCTTAAGCTGTATGACTGTGATCTCCAAGGCATATCAATTTTAAGACTGCCTGATTACAATGAGCCCTGGCTGCGTAGTATGGAGGTGGTGGGGGTTCGCTATGCACTGTTGGAATGCATGTCTCATGAAGGCAGATGTTTATGGCTCAGGTGGAGGCCCTAGAGGAGATAGAGGAGGCAGATGCAGTGAAGGAAGTGTTAAATGTAGAGGTTTGGGCTGTAAGCCTTGGTTATTCCTAGACTTGTGGAGCCCACCCATCCCCACAGCCACCAGGGTCACTTAATGCCCAGTCAGCGAGATGTAACGGCCTTGGCCATGCTTATTCGTCCAAGTGTCTGTGGTGAAATGCACATTGGCAGACAGAGATTTTGTCAAGGAACGTGTGATATTGTCTGCTACATGCTGGCATAGTGCAGGCACAGCTTTCTTTATAAAATAATGGCGACTGGGTAATTGGTACTGTGGGACTGCGACAGCTTTCGGAAACCGCCGGTACCCACCAGGCGGAAAGGCAGCTTTCTGTGGCAAACAAATTGGAGATGATGGAGTTCAACCTCTTAGCTTTGTTATGTGTAGGAGGAAACAATCTTTTCTGTGACCACAACCGTGGAACCGTGGGCTGGCTGCAGTGATGTGAAAGGGCGGAGTACGGTGACCTGGACAAACTGATGGACCGTGAGAGAGGTGCAGGCGGATATGTTAGTGTGGATTGAGAAACTTCTGGTGTGATCGTTCTCTGAGATCAGTCAAAAACAGCAGACATGTCCACTTCCGTTACAGCTGAAGGCGGCCTCTCAGTCAGCATGACTCGATTGGGTAAAGAGCCGAGGTTCTTCTGTGAAAGACCTGAGTCTCAATAATTGGCACAGTTACAGAGGAGGAGGAAGACACAGCAGTGGCAATTGATGGGCAGCTGATGATGGTCTATGTCCACTGGTCTGCATTTTTGCGCCGTGGGATTCCACACTAAAGCATGTTGATTGCGCATGTGAAGGTTCATACATGTTGTAGTCAAATTATTGCAATTTTTACCTCGACTGCAAAGTTGGAAGATTTCTTGAGTTGGCTCATCCTTTGCAGTGTCAAAAAAGACATTGGCTAGGCAACCCTTGCCACCCCTGCGAGCTGCAGACACGTGGATGCTAATGGTCAGAGGCACAGTTGTGCCTGAGGATGCATCACTCATCGTGGCTGCATCTCTACGTGTCTGCGATAGACAGCTCACAGTAACCTCCTTCTATACCTCCTCAGATGACCTACTCAGCTGTGTGCCTCTATGTTGATACCAACTGGGATCTAACACATCATCATCCCCTGTGTTATCAGATTCATGGGCATTGGAGTCACTCTCCCCCTCTTCTTGCCCTGACAGCACAGTACAGTCCAAGTGAGCCTCAGATATCTGAGTGTCATCAGGATCAGCTCCACCCATGGGTTAACATCTGATGATGAGGGTCAGGATGCTGTTGGGACCGTACTTCTTCCTACCCCGGATGAAAGCTAAAAAAATTTGGGGCATCTGTGCAGATTTCTTCATCTTGAATCTGCAAAGCTTTTGAGTACATTTCTCATGAACATAGCATAGAATATGTGAACAGCTCTTCAGAATCACCAATCTGTGGTTCCGTACAGTCAGTTGAATGTTTGGTATTTTGTGATGCAGTGGGAAACAAGGGGAATTTGGGTGCCACATCTGTGGACTGTACTGGGTGCCTTGAGGTGGACGATGAGGAGAAGAGGACACTTGAAGCTGCACTTGCCATCCACTCGAGTACATGCTCTTTCTGGGCATCATCGAGAAGATGTGCCGCTGTGAGTCTGCCAAAGAAAGATAGTGATGTAGCCTGTCCAGTAACAAAAGTTGTCAGTTGTCTTTGCATAAGACGTGATGTTGCTTCACTAGTGCTTTCACCAACATTACCACCTACCCCACGTACACCTTGATCACCAAGCTTAATTCCCCTTCCACCATGGCCTCACATTTCCCAGTCATGTAGCTAAGATAGTGTGGTATGAGCACAGTATTAACAAGCAAATGTTAGATTTTAAATTCGGCACCAAACCTTTGCAAACAGCTGAATTTTAGCAACAGTAAAATCAAAGTTAAAATATGGCATGCTATATCGTGTTATTCACTGTTTGACGTTAACAGAAGAAATTTTTTTGTGGCCTATGTATCATGCCTCTATAACACACTAGATTCTAAAAATTGTTTTTAAACTCAGGTCCCTTACTGTATGACGTTAATTACAGAAGAATTTTTTGTGAACTATGTATCAGGCTTCTATAACACACAAGATGCTACAAATTCTTTTTAAACTCAGGTCCCTTACTGTATGATGTTAATAACAGAACATTTTTTTTGGGTGGCCTATGGCCTATGGATCAGGCCTCTATAATACACTAGATGCTACAAACTATTTTTCAAGGCAAGTCCCTTACTGTATGACATTACTAACAGAAGAATTTGTTTTTGGCCTCTGGATCAGGCCTCTGCAGCATAATTTCAACCCAAACAAATGAGAAAGTGAAATAGAGCTGGTTGTAGAACTTTTTGCAACTGAAAAATTATAATTTTCTTTTAATATGCCTTAGGTCTACAGACAGATTACTACAAGAATATATCCTATAATCATAGGCCTAGATAAATGGCGCTTCCCATAATATAGTGTAACCAAAAGAGCACTAGAAGCAAACTGCCATAAAAAATACACTTTATTTGAAAAATAATTACACAAATGACAAAAGACATTTAAAAGTGCGATGTATATCCAATATGCTCCCATAGGTACGGACATGGAAATATTTAATCTGTCTGCAAGTAGTAGTATATATCACAAAGGCTACATTGCCATTTTTATAAGGAACCAAGTGTTCCAGTCAATAAGACAATCAAAATATCTAAAAAGGCACATAATCAGGAAATACCTCCCAACATATATCTAGAAAAAGTATCACAGCAAAAAAATGTATCACAGCAAAAAATGTTGTAATGTATGCATAAAAAAAAGCAGCTATATATACATAGTGTATGTATATATAGCTGTTTTTTTTAGAATTTTGATATATTTTGAGAGCTGTCTGTTGGTCTGCTTCTTCTCAAGTTTTAGCTGCTCTATTCTTCCCTGGTTCACCTCCAAGAGCATCCGGATCTTCCCAAGGCTTTCCACCAACGCCCTCCGACTTGGAGGTTTTCTTGTTGGCTCCCGACATCTCTGCTTCTCGTGGAGGTATTGTAGTGGCATAGCTCTTATGTCCGCCTCCCGCTTCACTGTGACTTTCCGGGTGTGGCCATCTGGGTGGCGGTTCCCTTGCTGGCTTTCTTTCGCCGTCGAGGCCCTTCTTTGGTCAACCTCTTCAGTTCACTCTCTTCCCGTACGCACGGACTGGGAGAGCGCAACCGTTCGATTTCCTGGTCTGTCGTGGATTTCCTGAGCTGTGCGTTAGCTTCCTTCTCTATCTGGGTTTTTGGAGAATTTTCTCTTGCTCCTCTGCCCAGCATCGGTGCTCTTCTTCTCTCCGTAGAAGTTCCTGCTGATGCTTCTCCTGGGCCTCTCTGAGCATCTCCGTATCTTTCACAAGGACTTGGTTCACCGTCAGGCACGCTGATAGTTGACCTTGGACTTTAGAGAGTTCTTTCTCCAGGTCCTTCATTCGTTGCTCAATCTCTTGTCCCCGTATCTTTTCTCGCATGACTGTCTCTTTAAGGAGCTCTATCTCATGGCCCTGCTCTCTTTTATCCAGTACATGTGGCACCATCCTTCTCCCCTTTTTTCTCTTCTTAGAGAGCATAGGCTGTCTGGCCTTCCTGCAGACCCTGCGGTGAGGAGAAGGTCTGCCACTTGTACCTGACTCCACCTTGCTGCACTCGCTTTCACTTGCGGTTAAGTTACAGTCTGCATAGGAGTCATTCCCACTCCCTCTGTCATCTTGGAATGGCAAGTCCCCACTTAACCAGGTGTCGGCCCCTATTCCTGGGGCGACCCAGTTTTCTGCGGACCTATATTTGGTCACCCCAAAGTCCTCACTTTGGTCTGAGCCACACTTTCTTACGGCTACCAGGCACTGGGTATCTTTGACTTTAGGGGTGGCTACCTCTGTTTTACCCACCACACTATCAGCAACCACTACAGCCTCTTGCAGGGGTGGGCCTCTCTTAGGGTCATTCTGGTTCCCTTCTGAGCAATCAGCCAGTGCTTCGTCCCACATCTCCCAAAACCGTTTACAATCCTGGCCTATTATTATAGGATATGGTAAGTCTGGGACTACAGGGACATCATGGGTAGAAATAATAGTGTCCGTCTCCGCAATTACCCTGGTTACCTGATACTCCCTAGTGACCCCATGAATGCAAGGGACTTCCATCTTTTTCCCGGGAATCAGATAGACAGGGAGTGTGTCGCTCAGCAGAGTCACCTGGCTTCCTGAGTCTAGAAGTCCACTCACACACTCTCCATTCACTATTAGAGAACAGTTCAATGCCCCCGGTCAGATGTAAAGTCAGTACACCATTCGCGACATACATTGTTCAAACCCCGAAACCGGCAACAGTTCCTTGGCTCATCCGCCGCCACCTCTCCTCATCGACTCAGCTTGATACTCCGCCCCTTCTGAGTGTGGCAGTAGTTTGTTAGGGTTTATTGGTTCCCCATTCTCGCTAGGGACCTCAGAACCCTTTCTCCACAGATCCCAAAACAGACAGAAATCCCGGCCTATAATTATAGGACGCACCAAGTCCCGAACGACGCCGACTTCATGGGACTCATTGCCATGCGTCGTTTCAATGTTTACTCTGGCCATAGGGTAGTCCTTTACATCACCATGTATGCATTGAACACCAACTTTTTTCCCTGGTAGTATGTTGAGAGGGAAAGTGGCCCTAATCAAGGTCACTAAGCTCCCAGAGTCTAGCAGCGCCTTTACTGCTTCACCGTTCACCTTCACGGGACATACTTGAGGACCCTGATTGGGGAACTGGTTTCCACTGCAGGCTGGATATGCATACCATGAAATACGGTGTCCTATGCTGCAGTCCATCTGCTCAGTGGTCTGCGGACACCGGGCAGCTATATGTCCTGGCTCGCGGCACCTCCAACAAATAATATCACCCGTAGTGACCTTGGGCACCACCTCCCCCCGCCATTTTGACCTTGGGCTCCCCACCCCTTTTTGGGACTCTGCCCCCTGTTGGGGCCGCCAGTACGGAATAGGCTGCTTCCCCAAGGCACCTTCCATTCCCTGGTACCTCTCGACCAGTCCGACCAGTTCATCAGCATTCCGGGGATCACCCTGGGCAACCCAAGTCTGTAGGGGTTTTGGCAGGGAGTGCACAAACCGATCCATGACGACTCTTTCTACCATCTGTGCCGGCGTAGCGGACTCTGGCTGTAGCCATTTCTGGACCAGGTGCAGTAAGTCAAACATTTGGGAGCGAGGTGGTTTGTCCCGGTGATAAGCCAGCGGTGCACCCTCTGTGCCCTGATAGTCATTGTTACCCCCATACGTGCGAGGATCTCTACCTTTAGCTTAGGATATTCCTGAGCGTCCTGCACAGTCAAATCGTAATATGCCTTCTGGGGTTCACCTGTCAGGTATGGGGCCAATATCTCTGCCCACTGCCCTGGGGGAAGTCTTTCCCTCTCAGCAACCCTCTCAAATACAGTCAGGAAGGCTTCTACATCATCCCCGGGGGTCATTTTTTGTAATGTGCGTCTTACCGCCTTTCTGACGTGGTTGTCATCAGCCAGACCTGGGGTTGGGGCGCTCGTCCTGCCCTGGATAGCGGTTGTCAAAAGCTGCATCTGCTGCCGATGCTCCTGCTGCATCTGGTGCAAGAACATCCTGTTGGCTTCTTGCTGCTGTTCCTGTGCCTGTTGCTGCTGTGCTGTGCCTGGACCAAGTGTTTCAGCAGGTCTTCCATTTTCTCTGGCAATGCTGGCTGGATTGCTATAGCCTTGACCCACGACATGCAGTAACCAGTCTCACTTCTCTGCTGGGAACGCTGCCCGCATTTACGCCACCAATTGTAGGGATGTGTCTCGCTGGTGTGCGACCGGAGGTAAGCAGGAGGGCGACTCTTCCAGGTTCTTTAAGCAAGTTTATTACAACTTCATAAACTTGCCTTAAAACAGAAAAGAAAACAGCCTTCTCTGGCACAAAGTAACAAAAACAGATATAAAGTCCTGGTACTCTAACTGAGCACTCTTTCAGCAACCAGACTGGTGGTCTCCTCAGAACTCCCACACTGGAGGTTTCTACACCTCCAGCCACTCACACCTGTGGTCAGCAGCAGGCTCACTTATATACACCAGCCATTCAGCTAACACAGAGCACATGACCTGTCATGTGCTCTTGTGACCTCATCACAGGTCCTCAAACCACATACAAAGGTATAGTGAAGTCTTACTATCACTACAGCTTCTAATACATTACCTTTTTTCTACTTTTTATATTCTGGTCTAATCCATACTGAGCCTGTGAGCGTCTGAGTGCTACTCCGGAAATAAATATGGAGATTTAAAATTACCCAAACACTGTATACAGCTGTACGCTTCTCATACATTACCCTTTTTCTACTTTTTATATTCTGTGTCTGACTCCAGAAATCTATACGGAGATTTACAATTTACCACTACTCTATATACACACCCGTTATTTTCAGATACAGTACCCTTTTTCAGCTTTTTATATAGTGGTGTAATCCATACTGAGCCTCTGAGCATCTGTGTGTTACTCATGGAATATATACAGAGATTTGCAATTTTCCCAAATACTATATACACCTGGTATATTCTGATACAGTACCCTTTTTCTGCTTTTTATATTCTGGTCTAATACATACTGAGCCTGAGAGCGTCTGTGTGTGACTCCTCAAATATATACAGAGATTGAAATTTTCCCCTTCACCGTTTACAGCTGTACGCTTGTCATACAGTACCATATATCTGCATGTATTTTGGGTACATTTTCCCAAACATGAGTAAGTATGGTGGAAGAGGCAGCGGACATGGGCGGGGGGCCAGCTGGTGCTGATGGTGGTTGTGGTGCATCTGCTGGTAGTGCCAAAAGCACAATAGCACCTAAGGCAAGAGGTGTTGAGCCTGCGTCATGGTCTGGCTCCAGAAGGTCTGGAAGGCTCCCTTTTCTGGTAGTAGGTAAACCGCTTTTAAAGGCGGAGCATCAGGAACAGGTTATGGCTTACATTGCCGAAACAGCCTCCAGCTCTATCGCCTCCTCTTCTGAAGTTTCAAAAACTGCAAGCACTGAGTCGTCAAAGATGAATCTGACATGGAGTGCCCTGATGCACAGCCACTGCTAGATGAGTCTGCTGGTACATTGCCCTCGCAGTCTACTAAGCCAGAATCTGACCCTGATGAAACTCAGGTGCCCCTTCCCGCATGCTATACCACCTTACACGGTGACACAGAGGAAGGTTCACATGAAATGGAAGAGTAGGTGATGGATGACCCAATTGTTGACCCGGATTGGCATCCAGTGGGGAAGAGGGTGCCGCTGGCAATAGCTCAGCAGAAGAGAAGGATCCGCAGCAGGCATCGACATCCCAGCTGCGGTTATCTAGCAGGCCATGGCAGTACAAAAACGTGTTAAAACAGCAAAAAGAGTTGCAGGACAGCTTCGTCAGACGGTCAAAATAGCACAGCGTGCAAGCCCTGAAAAGTTGTACCATACTAGGAAGAGTGCAGTGTGGCACTTTTTTGACCAAAATCCTATTGATGAGGCAAAAGTTATCTGTAAGAAGTGCGGAAGGACCTTGAGCCACGGGAAAAATCTCCAAAATTTGAATACCAGTTGCATGCTTAGACATTTAAACACCATGCACTTGCAAGCGTGGACGGACTACAAAAGCTCAGGTAGCACATGTGCACCTGCTCCGACTGAAGGTAGCCAGCAATGCTACATCGCTTCCCCCACTGTACGCCCACCGGTTAGCACACCACCATAAAGGAATGTTGATGTGTCGTCGCAAGGCCAAATCAGTCAGGGAGTCACAATGTTTATGCACCGAAAGACTGAATCTAGGCCATCACCACCACCACCATCACCAACCCATGGCTGGGCAGTCTACATCTTGAGCCATGCAAGGTAGTCAGTGATAACGGCCGTAATTTTGTGGGGGCCATAGCCCTGGCAAAACTCAGACACATACCTTGCCTGGCTCACAACCTTGAACATCGTGGTGCAGTGCTTCCTAAATAATTATCCGGAGTTAACAGCCCTGCTCTATAAGGTGCGAGGACTTTGCTCGCACATCCGTCCAGCCTACACCTCAACATATGCCAGTTTTTGCACCTCCCTAACTGGGCTGTACCCCCCCATGGCCGGTGTCACCACCTGGCGCACCTGGGCAAGTGCCGTTGCCCTGAGTAGGTGGGGGCCCACTCGTGGTCGACAGCACTGGCACAGGGCCCCTAAAAGTACGCCGGTGTCTCTGACAGTGGGGGGCCCACTCGCCGTCAGAGACACCCTGGCGTACTATGAGGGGCCCTCTGCCAGTGCCATCACCCACGAGTGTGCCCCCCTGCTTGCTCAGGGCCCAGCACTTGCAATACTTACCTCTTCCTGCTCCACCGCTGTGATGTCTTCCACGTTTCCTGACAGTGACATTCAGGTCAGAGAGCGCGATGACGTCACATCTGTGCGCCCTCTGCCTGAACAGTCCAAGTGCAGAGAGCTGGAAGATGGCGACTCTGAGGAGTCCAGAGTAGAGCAGTGCCCAGCCAGAAGAGGTATTTCATTTTCTTGGGAAAATCAAGTTTATTTAGGTATTTATACACATCAATCATTAATAACAGGAAGAAAAAGAACATACATCGTCTACTATCACATGCAAAAAAAAATTAGATAGCAGCTATAACTTTTCCACAGAAAGTCATACATATAAAACAAATGTTGGATGAGCGCCTGAGGTGTTTGCTCATGTAGGCAATTAACATCAGTCTGACTTTGTTTATAAATTTTAAAGAAGAAGGTACCTAGACTAAGACTCTAGGTCTACAAAGAAAAGAAGATACAGTAGAAACAAGGGGGAAAGAAGGGAAAATAAAAAAAAAATAGAAAAGGGGGAGGGGGAAGGATTTTAAGGAGTGGTTTAGGAAATGTGGCTCCATCCAGTAGGTTAACTCATATGACCCATTATCTATGGGTCTATCAACCATGAGTCCAATTCCGATGATTCTCTAAACATAACCCAGGGGGGCCAAGTGTTATATACCTTTACTGTGGTACCATTCAGTTGTCCTATCAGCTGTTCTATTCTATATATGTCGTTGAGCTCCATCACCAAATCAGAATGCAAGGGAATCTTTTCCTCTTTCCAAAATCTAGTAATCACGTTCCTGGTAGCAGTGAGAATATGACTAAGAAGACCTTTCTTAAATCTAGAAATCAAGGAGCTACACAAGGCCAGCAAGGCCACCTCCATTGTGGGTGTAATGTTGGTTATAGACAGCTTGTTGCAGAGATCAAAGGATGCTAACCACAGTTTCAGTATGAGTGGGTGGTGCCATCAAATGTGTACAAATGAACCTCTATCTTTTAAGCATCTCCAGCACGTATCCGGTGTTGTTGGATAAATTACGTTTAAATCTGATGGGCATCTGTACCACCTCGACAAGATTTTGTAGCTCGTCTCCTGTGATGTCGAACAGAGCGATGTGTTATGTTTCGGTAGCTGAGGAGAAATTGCAAAAATAGCCAAAGAAGCAATACACAAGAGAGGCTGGAAACTATTGGATTGCAGGACCCTAAACTAACCGCAACACTTGAAGTAGCCGTGGAGCGTATCTACGGTGATCCTAGATGCCTCGTCACAGCCAGAGAGATGGCTACACTTAAAGGCAGAAAGATGAATGCTATCTGCCCCATAGCAGAATCCCCAAAGAAATAGGAAGCCCCCAAACATGTAATGGCGGTTAGACAAGAAGAAAATACAAATACAGACAGAAAATAGAATGAGCAAACGCTGGGGCCCAATCTGTCTAGATAGAAAAGTATAGGAAAGAATTCTGACTGCAACCCAAAAAAACCCTGAAAAAATACCAACACATCTGATTAACAAAAAACTTGAGATCACACGATCTCTACCACCTAAATCAGATCTCTGGTGTAACACACAGCAATTCAGCAAATTAAAAGTGACATAGGAGCAGAGCAAAAGTGCAAACACAAACTGAGCACAATTGCAGCGCAAGGCCCCAAAAGGGGACCAGGCTGAAGTCTACTGCTAAGCAGCAAACCAGCAAGGAAAATCCAACCAGGGGAAAAAAAACAGCAAATCACTTATCTGAATGAGAGCAGGAATTCAAGCTGGGCTCCAAGCAAGAGGTGGAAGAACAATTGATTACCGGCAAGGCTGAAAGGAGTTCAGGTCACTTATATCAGACCATTCAGAGCCAGCTGAAGGCCATTCAGCAATTGGTTCATTACCCTCAGCAACCACCGGAGGGAGCCCCAGCTCAGATGTCGCCTCCAGAGTATTCGCAACAGTACCCCCCCTTGAGGAGGGGTCACCGAACCCTCACCTGCGCAACCAGGCCGATCAGGATGAGCTCAATGATAGGCACGGATCAGTCTCACAGCATGGATGTCCGAAGCAAACACCCAAGAATTGTCCTCCTGACCATAACCTCTCCACTTAACCAAATACTGGAGTTTCCTTCTAGCAAAACGAGAATCCAATATTTTCTCAAACACATACTCCAAATTGCCCTCAACCAAAACAGAGTCGGGAGGCGCAGCAATAGGAGCCACTGGCTCGACAAACCTCTTCAATAAGGACTTGTGGAACACGTTATGGATCTTAAATGTCCCTGGAAGAAGCAAACGGAAGGAAACCGGATTAATAATTTCCATGATCTTATAAGGTTCAATGAACCTTGGCTTAAATTTTGGAGATGCAACCTTCATAGGGATATTTCTTGAGGACAACCAAACCAAGTCCCCCACTTTAAAACGAGGACCATCAGTCCTATGCGGGTTGGCAAACCGCTGGGCCTTCTCCTGAGAGAGAGACAACCTCTCCACTACCTGGTCCAAAATCTGCTGCATACGCTCCACAATAGAGTCAACCCCCAGACAGACAGAAGCCTCCGCCTGTCCTGAAGAAGATCGAGGGTGAAACCCGGAATTGCAGAAAAATGGAGACATCAAGGTGGCAGAGCTCGCCCTATTATTAAGAGCAAACTCAGCCAAAGGCAAAACAGAGACCCAGTCATTTTGGGTCAGCAGACACAAAACATCTCAAATAAGTCTCCAAGGTCTGGTTTGTTCTCTCGGTTTGTTCATTGGTCTGAGGGTGAAATGCAGAGGAGAAAGATAACTGGACACCAAGTTTAGAACAAAATGTCCTCCAAAACCTGGAAACAAACTGGACTCCTCTGTCAGACACAATGTTCTCCGGAATGCCATGTAACCGAACCACGTGCTGAAAGAACAAAGGCACCAATTCGGAGGAGGAAGGCAACTTAGGTAATGGCACAAGATGTATCATCTTGGAAAACCTATCACAGATTACCCAGATAACGGTCAATCTCTGAGAGACAGGGAGGTCGGAAATAAAATCCATAGAAATATGGGTCCATGGCCTCTTGGGTACAGGTAATGGCATTAACAAACCACTAGAACGAGAGCAAGGCTTGGAACGAGAACAAGTCAAACAGGACTGCACAAAGTCTCTGACATCACGAGACAAAGTAGGCCACCAAAAGGACCGACTCACCAAGTCTCTGGTACCAAAAATCCCGGGATGACCAGCCAACGCGGAACAATGAATCTCAGACATCACACTCTTCGTCCACTGGTCTGGGACAAACAATTTCCCAACAGGGCAGCGTTCAGGTTTATCCTCCTGACACCCATCCAAAGCCAGTCTCAAATTGGGCGAGATGGCGGAAAGAACTACACCCTCTTTCAAAATGACAACATGATCAGATAAATCAGGAGAATCCGCAAAGAAACTCATCGTGAGGGTCTCCGCCTTAACATTCTTAGTGCCCGGAAGAAAGAAACCACAAAATTAAAACGTGTGAAAAACAAGGTCCACCTGGCCTGTATAGGATTAAGTCTCTTGGCTGATTCGAGATAAACCAGGTTCTTATGGTCCGTGAGGACCACCACCTGATGTTTGGCTCCTTCCAGCCAAAGTCTCCACTCTTCAAAGGCCCACTTCATAGTCAATAACTCCCGATTACCCACGTCATAATTACGTTCAGTTGGAAAAATTTTTCGAGACATAAAGGCACAAGGGTTACTCTTAGAGGTCTCTGGATCCCTTTGGGACAAAACGGCACCTGCCCCAATCTCAGAGGCATCAACCTCCACCTGAAACGGCAGAGAAACATCAGGCTAACGTAGAACAGGAGCAGAAATGAATTTCTGTTTAAGTTCCTGAAACGTAGAAACTGCCTCAGGAGGCCAATTCACCACATCGGAACCCTTTTTGGTCAAATCAGTCAATGGTTTAACAATACCGGAGAAATTACCAATAAATTTAAGATAAAAATTGGCAAAACCCAAAAATCTCTGAAGAGCCTTCAATGAAGTAGGTTGAACCCAATCACAGATGGCCTGAACCTTGACCGGGTCCATTTCAATAACATACGGAGACAAAATGAATCCCAGAAATGAGACCTTCTGTGCTCCAAAAAGACACCTTGATCCCTTCACATACAGTGCATTCTCTCTCAAAATCTGGAACACAGTCCGAACATGTTTCACATGAGAGTCCCAGTCGTTGGAAAAAATCAAGATATCATCCAAATAAACAATTAGAAATTTATCCACAAAATCCCTGAAAATATCATTCATGAAGGATTGGAAGACGGAATGGCATTAGTAAGCCCAAAAGGCATCACTAGGTACTCAAAATGTCCCTCTGGGGTATTAAACGCCGTTTTCCATTCATCCCCATGCTTAATGCGAATAAGGTTATACGCCCCCCTGAGGTCAAGCTTGGTAAACCAACTAGCACTTTTCACTCTGGAAAATAGGTCATAAATCAAGGGTAATGGATATTGATATTTAACAGTGATTTTATTCAGGAGGCGATAATCAATACACGGCCTTGCAACACCAGAAATTTGCAAATCTCCTGATGATCTGGTTCAACTCTCATTATCACCTGAGTGAAAAAACTGGGTTTATTCTCCGCCAAAGGGGTAGAATCAATGCCCAGTAAAGTAATAGACTTCCACAGGGGTATCATGGGAAACCCACAACTTTTGGCAAAATCAAAATCCATCAGGTTAATAGCTGCTCCTGAATCAACAAAAGTCTGAGCCGAAAATGTGGACAGGGAGCAAATCAGGGTAACAGTCAACAGAAATTTAGTCTGAACACTACCCAAAACAACTGAGCGCGCAGAACGTCTTCCCCGCTTAGGGCAGATGGAAATAGCATGAGAAGCGTCACCACAGTAGAAACATAACCCATTGCGCTTTTGAAACTCATGACGCTGAGCCCCAGAAGTCACTCCATCACACTGCATGGGCTCAGGAGCTGGCTCACAAGGCAACACTATCTCACGCATACCTCTGCGCTCACGCAAACGTCTGTCAATTTGAATAGCCAAAGACATAGAATCATTGAGACCAGAGGGAACAGGGAATCCCACCATAACGTCCTTTACATTTTCTGACAGACCATTCTGAAAAAGGGCTGCCAAAGCATCATCATTCCATTTGGTCAGGACTGCCCACTTTCGAAATTTTTGACAGTACAGCTCATCGTCTTCACGACCCTGATTTAATGCCAACAAGGTCTTTTCAGCTTGATCAGTGACATTAGTTTCATCGTACAATAACCCCAGAGCCTGAAAAAATACATCAACATCATTCAAAACAGGATCCCAAGGTGTCAGGGAAAAAGCCCAATCCTGAGGGTCACCGCTCAGCAGTGAGATGACAATTTGAACCTGCTGTACTGCGTTCCCTGAGGACTTAGGTTTTAAGGCAAAAACAACTTACAGTTATTTTTGAAATTCAGAAATTTAGACCGATCCCCCAAAAATAAATCTGGTATGGGGATCCTAGGTTCCACAACTGGCAACCTAGCAAGATAGGTAGCAATACTCTGAACCTCAGTGGCAAGCTGCACCACACGGCCAGACAACTGTGCAAACTCCATAGAGGAAAAAAAAATCCTCCTCAGCACCAAGAGAAAAAGAGGGAAAAAATGCAACAAACAGAGAAAAAAAAATTCTGACAACTCCCTTTTTTCTTTTTCCTTTTACTATTTTTACCTTCTGTTGAGTACCATATTATTTTCAGTTTGGCCGGTAATACTGTTATGTGACAGGAACAGAGCAAATGTGGAAACACAAACTGAGCACAATTGCAGCGCCAGGCCCCAAAAGGGGACCAGACTGAAGTCTACTGCTAAGCAGCAAACCAGCAAGGAAAATCCAACCAGGGAAAAAAAACAGCAAATCACTTATCTGAATGAGAGCAGGAATGCAAGCTGAGCTCCAAGCAAGACATGGAAGAACAATTGATTACCGGCAAGGCTGAAGGGAGTTCAGGTCACTTATATCAGACCATTCAGAGCCAGCTGAAGGCCATTCAGCAATTGGTTCAAAACCCTCTGCAACCACCGGAGGGAGCTCCAGCTCAGAAGTCGCCTCCAGAGTATTCACAACAGCGATGACCTGAATGTGCATAAGCGAATCATTGTTCTTTCTTCAAATGATAAGACTCTACCCAAATCAATCTCCCATTTTGAAAAAATACCTGGGAAATCTCTCGATGGGGTCTGCCCTTCTTGGAAGGTTTTGTATAGTAAAGAGATAGTGTGATCTATAGAGTTTGTTGATTAACAGTCTCAAATGGAGATAATATTCAGTATGCATCGGATTGTTTGGCTAATTTAATAATAAACCTCTTTATTTGTTCATAAAAGAACCATGCCCCTGTTGGCAGCTCCTTGTCCCGAAAAATGTCCTGGTGAGACCTCATCCCTGTCCTTGTAACATAATCATGGACTATGGGGCATGAAGCTCTATTTTTATGTAGATAAGTGTCTCTTTTTAATCCTGCAGGAAAGGATGGATTGTCATATATAGGAGTTAGGGGGCCAGGAGACGAAGAGACTCCCAGCTCTCGACTCCCTTTTTTGATAAATGATATCAAGTTGTTGGTGAGGAAGGTTACGGTATATCCCGTTCTTCTGTTGGGGAACAAATAACTATACGGGAGTCCCGTCCATTAAGATCATTTTCTAGTGTAACACATTTTTTGGTGTTTTTATTATGAAACAGCTCTAAAATACATGTACCAATTGCTGCTTGACTATACATAGCAAAATCTGGCAGACCTATTTCCCCTTCTTGCTTCGATCTACTTCACAAAAAGTATGAAATACGTGCTTGTTTTGTGACAAAAGTAAATGAGTAATCGTTTTTTTTAAGACGTGAGAAAAAGGAGGCAGGTAAATACAAGGGGATTGCTTGGAAATAATACAGAAGATGGGGTAATAGATCCATTTTAACCCTAGAACGCATACCTGGGGCCTCGCACGCCTGCTAGGTTAATTGTTTTTTATTTTCTGCAAGATTACTTTAGTTAGAATTCTGAAACTCTAGGTATTCCTCAGGTATATAGTTGTTATTATTTTCCAGTTGTTGATATATTTTTATGTTACAGGCATTTCGGTATGACAACTCTTTTTTGGGAATACCCCATATTCACATACCTGGGGCCTTTTAGGCCTGTACATGTGCGGATCTGTACTACTTGTGGACAAAATGTCTGCAAGGAACATTCTTTAGAACAGATAACATGTGAAAATTGTTGGGGTCATCAGTAAAGTTGAAAAGGAAAGTTTGAAAAGAAATATTCCTGCACCATGTTTACTACAACTTTTATATAAAAAACATTTAGACAAAAAAATTGGTATTATAAAGCATGCATATATTGGGCGTTTTAAAGGGAATCTGTCACCCCATTTTAGCCCTATGAGATAAAGATATCATTGCATAGTGCATCCCTTAACTAATCTATGGGTAACTATGATATCTCCGGACACCCCAGTTTTCATGTAAAAATACCTTAGTAAAGTTAGTTTTTTAGTATGTAAATCCGTGCGGTCCGGTCCAGAGGGCGGCATTTTTTTTCTTCCCCCACCCCCGCTCCTCAGCTTCTCTTGTGTATCGCCGTCTGTGAATAGCACAGACGGCGTTCGGCTTGCCACAATTGCGCTTTTCAAATTCCCCTCAATCTTGCGTAGTGTGCTTTGCCCACCAGTGGGCAAAGCATAAAATCATTACAGCGCTTGCTAGATGTTCCATAGTGAGCATATAAAGCAAGGGTGAAAGAGGACAGTTTTGCCTTGTGCCGTTCCTAATTAAAAATGTGCTTGAAAGTGTGCCATTCATTTTAACTTGAGCACTGGGAGATGAGTACAGGGCACAAATTGTACGGAGCATATTTTCTTTTAAGCCAATTCCTTGTAACGTGTGAAATATAAAATCCCAGTGTACCCTGTCGAAAGCCTTTTCTGCGTCAATCGACAGAATGCACATGGGTTCCTCTTTCTTGAACGCCCCATCAATCAAAGAAATAGTTCGGATGGTGGTATTTCATTTTTTTAAATGTTTGGAGCAATATACAGTATGGGGAGCATTATACACTGGAGAATTATATATGGGGCCCATCATACACTTGAGCATCATAGATAGGGACCATTAGAAACTGTAGCATTATATATGGGGCCCATCATACACTGGAGCATCATCCATGGGGCCCATTATATACTGGAGCATCATATGGGGCCCATCATACACTGTAGCATTATAAATGGGGTCCATCATACAATAGAGCATCAGCCATGGGGCCCATCATATACTGGAGCATCATATGGGGCCCATCATACATTGTAGCATTATAAATGGGGCCCATTATACACTGCAGCATCATCCATGGGGCCCATTATATACTAGAGCATCATATGGGGTTCATTATTTATGGGGCATCATAGAGGGTATGGAGCATCATATAGAGCACATCATGCCACAAGAGAACCTAGAGCTAATATTGGCGAACAACCAAGCAACTCTGGTAAACCGTTTGTTAGAGGCATTCCTGGCACACAGCAGCGGTGCAGGTCCTACCAAGATCAGTACTGGGCCAAACGGAAGAGGTGTTCGTGGTGCACACAGCCGAAGTGGCATTGGAGACAGGGTTTCATGACCATGTTGTGGACTGATTTCTCGAGTAACGCTCACACAACTGGTAATACTGAATCGATTGCAACAGACAGGAGACAGCAGTTCGTAAACTATGGTTCAAAATTACTTCTCCTCCCCTATCGATGTTCTCCCTCACAGTTCATTCCCCTTTGACTACTGGGCCTGTAAACTGGACACCTGGCCTGAATTGGCCCAATATGCTTTACAGGAGCTTGCTTGCCCTGCTGGTAGTGTGCTATTAGAAAGAGTCTTCAGTGCAGCGGGATCAATCCTGACTAGAGTTGAGCGATACTTTCCGATATCAATAAGTATCGGATCGGAATGGGTATCGCCGATACCCAAAAAGTATCGGCGATACCCGATACCGGAAATCCAATGTAAGTCTATGGGAACAAAATATCGGAATTAAAAAAGCCCCATTCTTGCCTTGTTGGTTAATTGTACATGAAGGAAAACAACAAAGAGTAATGTAGAATGTATTGGGGGAGGTTGAGGAGAAATTAAAGGCATAGATGTTTAACCCAATCAAATGGAATAGCATTATTATATTTTTTTTTAAAGATGTTCGGATTGACGAAGAAATTGACAATGTTGTTAACCTTTTTTATATTTTGGCAAATATGTATGTTTCACAACTTCCATGCTCTTCACCTTTTTAAGTTTTGCCACACTTTCTCCTTCATAATCTTCAGCAGCATCATCTTTTTCATCAAATTATTCTTCATCTTCACCTTCTTTATCTTCTTCTTAAACTTCTTACTATTCATCTTTTTGTTAACATTACTCATATTGTTCTTATTAAACTATTATTCTTCTTCATATTCTACTTCATCTTCTTCCTCTTCATCTTCTTCATCATATTCTTATTTGTGACAGAGATTCCTGTACTTGTAATCTGTAAAAGTATGAATTTTTCATCCTTCCGTTCTTGCTGTCACAAAAGATTTAAATTACAACAGTATTTGTCCATGTTCAGTTTAGCCTGCAGCAGCAGGCATTTTCCAGGGGCACCACGAGGAGGAACGGACTCACCCCCATACACTGCTTAGTATTCTTCTGCTTATAATTTAGAGCATATATTTTGCTCTTCATTTTGGTCTTATACTTCATGTTCTTCTGCTTTTTGATTTTCTGCTTATTGTTCTTCTGTCTCTTTTTTGTATCTTGTAGTTTGTCTTAACTTTCTTTGTCCTGTTGGTGATCTTCTTCTGGGTAATCTTTTATTTCTTCTTTGTGATGTTGTTCAGGCTGGTTGGCTTGATGCTCGTCGTCCTTGTGGTCGTCATCTTCTTCGGGGTGGTCATCAGGGTCGTCGTCTTCATTGTTGGAGATCCAGAGTGATTACCCAAAAAAACATTTAAAAAATCTTCAATTTGGAAATGTAGCTGAAGGTACAAGAAGGCTGACTAACTTCCGAGAACCAGCTGAGTTACTGGAACCCGGACGGGTATCAGATAGTACAAGAGACAATGGAAGTAACGAGGACCAGCTGACTGTGCTGGAACCCGGAGGGGCAGCAGAAGGAAAAGAGCCAATGGCACAACCGAGGACCAGCTGACGTTACTGGGACACGGTAACTAAGCAGGAGGTACCTGTGCTCCAAAGCACTACCAAGGACCAGCAGACGTTGCTGTAACTCGGATACCGAGATGGAGGCACCTAGGCCAAAGGCACTGCGGAGAACCAGTTGACGGTACTGGAACCCGGACGGGTAGCAGAAGGTGCAAGAGCCAATGCAAGTAACGAGGACCAGCTGACTGTGCTGGAACCCGGAGGGGCAGCAGAAGGAAAAGAGCCAATGGCACAATCGAGGACCAGCTGACGTTACTGGGACACGGTTACTAAGCAGGAGGTATCTGTGCTCCAAAGCACTACCAAGGACCAGCAGAAGTTGCTGGAACTCGGATACCAGATGGAGGCACCTAGGCCAAAGGCACTGCGGAGAACCAGCTGACGGTACTGGAACCCGGACGGGTAGCAGAAGGTGCAAGACCAATGCAAGTAAGAGGCGCAGCTGATGTCTGAACCCGAGGGGCAGCAGAAGATAAAAAGCCAATGGCACAATCGAGGACCAGCTGACGTTACTGGGACAACGGATTACTAAGCAGGAGGTATCTGTGCTCCAAAGACACTGCCAAGTACCAGCAGAGTTGTTGGAACTCGGATACCGAGATGGAGGCAGCAACTGGCCGGCACTGCGGAGAACCAGCTGACGGTACTGGAACCCGGACGGGTACCATAAGGCACCCATGAAAATGTAAGTTGACAGGCCGCAAGCCGTCCGCAGTTACCGAATCACACAGTCCTACAGTGGGTGCTTGTCCTATTGTCACAACTGAAACAGCCTTTATTTACATATCCCACAGCACACATAGGAATCACCTAAACTGCAGGCACCACAGAGTCGCTAACCCGAATGCAACAGACAGGACAACTTATTGGAGGCTAATTGACGTTGACACTGCCAGGAAACAGCTGTCGTGCTGTAACCAGGCTGGGCAGGAGTCAGTACCCGTGCCAAGTACTTCCGAGCACAACTGGCGTTGTTGGAGCCCAGGGATGAGAAGAGAACAGGGTGGAGGCAGCAGGACTGTTTGCCGTACACACAGCAGGGGAACAGCTGACATTACTGAACCCCAGTAACACAGGAGCAAGTGTTGACTGTGCTAACAGCACTTCCGAGCAACAACTGGCGGTGTTGGAGCCCAGGGATGAGAAGAGAACAGGGTGGAGGCAGCAGGACTGTTTGCCGTACACACAGCAGGGGAACAGCTGACATTACTGAACCCCAGTAACACAGGAGCAAGTGTTGACTGTGCTAACAGCACTTACAGGCAACAACTGGCGGTGTTGGAGCCCAGGGTCAAGGAGGATTTTTAAATACTAGATCAAGTATTTTCCTTGTTACGTGTCAATTAAAAATGTCTATACTCCAAACAAGAGAAAGATAACCTTTACTACCATAGATGATGATTTCAGTTTAAAAAAATCTAGATAAATAAAGAATTGACAAACATAAACGCATACATTAACATGTTGAACAGCAATGCAAACCACAAAATAAATTGGTTAAGGAATCTGCTACACGGTTGTAAATAAAAGCATACAAGTACATATCAGAATACATTAATGATGGATAAGTAAGAGTATGTACACCATTTTTATTGTATAGACAATGAATGTCTGACTTCAAAACATCATCAGCATTACAAGTTATCTGTGACATTCATAAAATGTTACATTTGCTGAATAATGTCACTAAACAGTTTATAAAAATTATACAATTTCCATCATGTAATACTCATAATATGTGCCAATAATCATTTTTATTAACAAACATAACCTTTAAAAAGTGCATAGTGCATAGTGAAAATTGCTATTTATGCCTGACTGTCGACTTGCAAGCATGACAACGGATAGATAAGGTATATATAGATGAGACTGCATAGCCACAGATGGTGAATGGCGATGTAATACTGTACCTCAATAAAGTGTGCGTCACTACTACATAAATTTTTTTATATAGCTTTATAAAAGGGTACGTGCATGTATGCTTGTGCCTTTGTTTGGACGCACAGACTGCCTTCCTGCTGTGACGCGTTGGGTAGTGAACAGTTGTGTGCAGTGTTCACTGTAGTCTGAGGTTTTGATTTTTGGAGTGCAGATCACGCTCCAGTTAGTTCTTCAACCACTGCTGGTTGTAGTCTGCTGAGCGTGTGTCACTGCCTCATCCTTGACATTTTTCTCTAATTGTTGCTGCTCCATTCTATTTCAAATAACTCAAATCTATTAGTGTGACGCGCTTCCATCCGTATCCAATACATTGGTTGCAAACAATATAGAAGTACACAAAGGGGCCTTTCACACCTAGTGAACAGTTGTGTGCAGTGTTCACTGCAGTCTCTGCGGAATAAACACACTTAGGCCTTATAACTTTTCTGACTTTCTTTATCAATCTACCAAGATGAAGAAGGCAGGGAGTAAGGCACGTGGTCGTGGCCGTGGAGTTTCAGCAGGGAGAGGACGTGGGGATTCTGTGGCTGCTGCCACCCCCAGTGACACAGCATTCACCAGTTTTCCCCGTGAGCGTTCCTTTATGCGCACTTTTGTAGGAGGTCGGCGTACCCCCCTGCTGCGGGAAGAACAAATTGAAGCCGTTGTTGGTTGGATGGCAGCCAATGCATCGACTTCAATTGCTTCCACCTCCTCTCAGGACCACAGCACTGTTGAGCAACCATCTGTCTCTTCACCGCCTGCCAAATTGCCCAGGCAGTCAGAGAGTTCTGTACAGGAGCCAGCTGAGTCTCTGCTTCTGTACTCAGAATCTGTTGGCTTGCAAACAGGGGCCCAGCCAAGCAGCATTCTGAATGTGAAGAAGAGGGAGTATGCAGTGATGCGCAACAGCTGTGTCTCTCTGAATCTGAAGAGGCGGGTGAGCCAGTGCCGATGGTCAGCACACCGCAGAACGCATCTGATGATGATGAGACTCAGGTGCCAGTTTCTGTTGAGCATGGTGCTGGCCAGACCACCCAACAGCAGCAGGTGTTGGAAGAGGGTAGTGGAGATGATGAGGTCCAAGACCCAACATGGCGTGAGGAACTGGAAGGTGGTGGGAGCAGCTCTGAGGAAGAGATTGCCCCAACGGTACAATCAGGAGGGAGAGTTAGGCTGCAGACTCGGTTGCCTGTAGCCTCCAGTTTGGCACCTGTTCGGAGCAGTTCTCTTCCAAAAGTCAAAACGGGCGCTCCCAGGACTTGCACTGCGTGGTCCTTTTTTGACACACTTGCAGATGATATTTGCTATGTCAAATGCAAGCTGTGTAATCAAAAAGTAAAAAGAGGTAAAAGTGTCAGTAACCTCAATACCACTAATATGTGGAAACATGTGCGGACAAAGCACGTAGTTGAGTTACAAAGACACACTGGAGATGTAGGCCAACCTACAGCAGCACCTACATCTTCAGGTCGTGTTGGAGCCTCTTCCTCCAGCTCACACACAGCTGGTTCGGCTTCCTCACAGGATCGCCATGGAAGAACCTCGGTCACTGTTGTCCAGAGACAAAGTGTTATTCCACCCACAGCAGCAAGTTCCCTGTCATCCTCACACTCCCAGGCCACAAAACAGCCATCGGTAGCACAGGCATGGGATAAAAGACGGCCATACTCGGCAAACCATCCACGAGCACAGGCTCTGAATGCTGGCATTGCAAAACTCCTGTCCCTTGAAATGCTGTCATTCAGGCTGGTGGAGACTGACAGTTTCCGTAACTTTATATCATTGGCAGTCCCACAATACAATGTGCCAATCCGATTTCATTTCAGCAGGCAATCCGTCCTGTCTGCAAAAGCATGTTGAGGGAAAAATTAAACATGCGCTACTAAACGCCGTCAGTAGCAAGGTCCACCTGACCACCGATGCGTGGACCAGTACCCATGGCCATGGACGATACCTTTCCCTCACTGCCCATTGGGTCAATGTTGTGGAGCCGGGTACTGATCTTGCGAGTGGCGCTGTACGTGTTCTGCCAACTCCAAGGATTGCAGGAATCAAGTCTGTACACATTGACTCCTCCTCCTACTCCAGTTCCTCAGAATCATCGCTGCAGGAGCCGTCACGGTCTACCTCCACATGGACCCGTGAACGCTTACCTGTTGCGACCGATATGAGCACAGCCGTGGCCAAACGTCAACAGGCCGTCCTGAAATTAATTTCCATTGGGAATCGAAGCCACACAGCGCAGGAGCTCTGGAATGCCATCAAGCAGGAGAGCGACGTGTGGTTTTTGCCAGCGAATCTCCAGCCAGGCTTGGTAGTGTGTGACAATGCCGAAATCTGGTGGCAGCTCTGGGCCTTGGCAACCTCACTCACATACCATGTCTGGCACATGTGCTCAACTTGGTCTTTGCGGAGTTTTTGGAGGGACTATCCGGATCTTGATGCACTGCTGCACAAGGTCCGCCTATAGTGCGCTCACTTGCGACGTTCCAGCATGGCCAGATCGCGCATTGCAGCTCTGCAACGCAGATTTCGCCTTCCTGAACATCGCATCATATGTGACGTACCCACCAGGTGGAATTCCACGTTACATATGTTGGAGCGGTTGTGTGAGCAGCAGGCAGCAGTAATGGAGTATCAGCTGCATCAGGCGCAATCAACTCGCAATTTGCGCCGTTCACACTTCACCACTACTGAGTGGGCCTCTATAATAATAATAATAATAAGCTTTATTTATATAGCGCCAACATATTCCGCAGCGCTTTACAGTTTAACAGTTTCAGAACACAAGTCATAAGTAACAACGTTAACAATACAATAATTAAAGCAATATAAGCCGCCCCTGCTCGTGAGAGCTTACAATCTACAATGAGGTGGGGGAGATACAAAGTACAGGTGTTTATATACAATGGTGTATTTACAATGATGGTCCAGCCATTTTGAGGGAGTGAGGGATGGATGGAGATAGTGAATGGGCTACACACACAGACTTACACATAGAATGACTTTGATTAGTGAATGTGATAGGCCGCTCTGAACAAATGTGTTTTGAGGGAGCGCCTGAAACAATGCAAATTGCGGATAGTCCTAATTTCTTGGGGTAGAGCATTCCAGAGGATTGGCGCAGCGCGGGAGAAGTCTTGGAGTCGGGAGTGGGAGTACGGATTAGTGCAGAGGTTAGTCGAAGGTCGTTTGCAGAGCGCAGCAGTCGGTTAGGCCGATAGATAGAAATGAGGGAGGAGATGTAGGGGGTGCTGCACTGTGGAGAGCTTTGTGGGTGAGAACCAGTACTTTGAATTGGATCCTATAATGAATGGGCAGCCAGTGTAAGGATGGCGAAGGACTCTATGAAGGACATCTGCCACGTTTTGCGTGCGTTTGATGAGTCAACGCGGATGGCGAGTGCAGATGATGCACTAGTCAGCCTGACTGTCCCCCTTATCTGCCTGCTTCAAAAACACTGCAAGCACTAAGGATGAGGTTTTGGAAGAGGTGGAGGATGAGGAGTCACAAATTCCATCACCTTCTGGACAGTCAGCGCAACGTGGTTCCTCACAAAGGGCTGGGCAGGGCTCACTTTGTGAGGAGGATGAGGAGGAGTCAATGGAGGAGGAAGACATCGCTCCAGAGGGAGGTACACAACGCTCTAGTCAGTATGTAGAGCGAGGGTGGGGTGATGCAGAGCAGGCAGAGATGACGCCTCTTGCAGGGGACAGCGTTTCTTGGCCAGTTGGGAGTCTGCAGCACATGGTTGATTTCATGCTGCAGTGCCTGAGAAACGACCGCCGCATCGCCCACATTCTCACCACGTCTGATTATTGGGTGTACACCTCCTAGACCCTCGCTACCGGGACAACTTACAAAGCCTCATCACACCGTTGAACCGGGAGCGTAAATGCGGGAGTACCAAGACACACTGGTGCAATCCATAATGTTCTCCATTCCAGCCGAGAGCACTGCTGCTGCTACTGCTTTACAAAGCAGCTCTGTGCGTCGAGCAGTGGAGACAGCTCTGCAACAAGAGGGAGCACAAGCAGCGCCTCTGCACAGGGCAAGACCAGTATGTTCCAAAGTGGCGAAGTTTTGTGGCAGCGCCACCAATGTCTACACCATCCGAGACAGCTCCAGTCAGCAGGAGGCAACGTTTCCGTAAGATGGTGACAGACTACATCAAGAAAGAGCAGCTCTCCAGGAGAAGCAAACTATCTGCATCAAAGTAGCAGTTTCGGCATGTGTGGCCAGCTGCCAACCAGATGGCGTCTTCCACCATTCCCGAGTTATTCTGGGTCTCCTCAAGCCTGGGCTTAACGTTTATGGTGACAGACTACATGCTTGCCCTCTCAGTGTACTCCCAGAGGGCTCTTCCCCATTCAAGTTTTGGGTCTCTAAGCTGGATACATGGCCAGAGCTTAGCCAGTATCATTGGAGTGCTGGCTTGCCCTGCTCCAGTGTATTATCGGAGCGCGTCTTTACTGCTGCAGGTGGTGTACTAACAACCGTTGCATGCGACTATCCTTCGATAATGTAGAACGGCTTACTTTTCTGAAAATGAACAAGGCATGGATCTCGCCTGAATTTGCCTGTCCGGTTTCCGATTAAATAACTGGTTGGCAACGTTATCCATGTCTCCTGTTATGTTCATCTTTCTACCACCTGAACTCTACTCCCTGGGCTACAACACTGCCAGTTGCTGCTCAGAAGTGTCGTGTCCTACAGACCAATACACAAGCTATAGTGTTAGTGGGGTTCAGTAACGCCTGCTGTTCCCCTGCTGTGTGTCTGGCAAAAATTAATGCTGCTAACTCCAAATTAAAGTTCAAACATCTCATACTAGGCCTCTGCCTACACCCTCCTTGACCCTGGGTTCAACACCCCAGTTGCTGCTCAGAAGTGTTGGATGCACAGATCAAAACAATCGCTGATGTGTTTGTGGGGTTCAGTAACTCCTGCTGTTCCCCTGCTGTCTGTCCGGCAAAAATTACTGCTACCTAGCTACACATGTTGAAAAAAACATGACATGTTAAAGTGGCTAGTGCTACACATAGATATCAGGCTACACCCTTATTTCTAAGCTGTAAACAAGTGAAACGTCACCTTTAAAACATTAAATGATTAGTCTTGGTAACAAATCTGTAACAAAATAATTGTGACATATTATTGCAGATATCCCACATGTCTAACACAAATGCTAACACAAAGCATACTTATGCTATAGGGTACTGATGGTGAACCTTGTCACTCCATAACTTTGACAAATCCAACTCACATCATGCCTCAAATGCTGCAATGTTGGAAGTGCATAATGTGGGTTGAACTTTGACAACAGCTGCAGTGCGAAGGTTATCCTTCAGTGTTCTTGGCTTTTAAATAAAAGCATACAAGTAAATATAATAATCCATTGTTGATTAAGGGACGTGATGTACACCTGTAATATTGTGCAAACAATGGATGTAGGACAAGTCCTCTTCAACATTACTTATATTTGTGTCATTTGAAAAAATACATATTTAACTACAAATTTAACAACCCATGTTCACTAGGTGTGAAAGCCCCTTTGTGTACTTCTATAGTGTTTGCAACCAATGTATTGTATACGGAAGGAAGCGCTCACACTAATAGATTTGAGTTATTTGAAATAGAATGGAGCAGCACCAATTAGATGTAAGAAAGTTATGTACATAGAGAGTGAGGCAGGGACACACGCTCAGCAGACTACAACCAGCAGTGGTTGAAGAACTAACTGTAGCGTGATCTGCACTCCAAAAATCAAAACCTCAGACTACAGTGAACACTGCACACAACTGTTCACTAGGTGTGAAAGGCCCCTTTGTGTACTTCTAAAGTGTTTGCAACCAATGTATTGGATACGGATGGAAGCGCGTCACACTAATAGATTTGAGTTATTTGAAATAGAATGGAGCAGCACCAATTAGAGAAAAATGTCAAGGATGAGGCAGGACACACGCTCAGCAGACTACAACCAGCAGTGGTTGAAGAACTAACTGGCGTGATCTGCACTCCAAAAATAAAACCTCAGACTACAGTGAACACTGCACAAACTGTTCACTAGGTGTGAAAGGCCCCTTTGTGTACTTCTATAGTGTTTGCAACCAATGTATTGGATACGGATGGAAGCGCGTCACACTAATAGATTTGAGTTATTTGAAATAGAATGGAGCAGCACCAATTACAGACAAATGTCAAGGATGAGGCAGGGACACACGCTCAGCAGACTACAACCAGCAGTGGTTGAAGAACTAACTGAAGCGTGATCTGCACTCCAAAAATCAAAACCTCAGACTACAGTGAACACTGCACACAACTGTTCACTAGGTGTGAAAGGCCCCTTTGTGTACTTCTATAGTGTTTGCAACCAATGTATTGGATACGGATGGAAGCGCGTCACACTAATAGATTTGAGTTATTTGAAATAGAATGGAGCAGCACCAATTAGAGAAAAATGTCAAGGATGAGGCAGTGACACACGCTCAGCAGACTACAACCAGCAGTGGTTGAAGAACTAACTGGAGCGTGATCTGCAATCCAAAAATGAAAACCTCAGACTACAGTGAACACTCACACAACTGTTCACTAGCTGTGAAAGGCCCCTTTGTGTACTTCTATAGTGTTTGCAACCAATGTATTGGATACGGATGGAAGCACGTCACACTAATAGATCACTGTTAATTTCAATTGAATGGAGCAGCACCAATTCCACCAAATAAAAAAAAAAAGAGTCAGTGAGTGACACGTGCAGATGACTACAAACAGCGTTGGATGCAGAGCAAACTGCAGCGTCACCTGCACTCACACACACACCTTGCACAGAGCTGTGAAAACAACACTGCAAGGAAAAAGATGATTTACACAGCGGTTTCTCAAATAGCCTGCCTACAGAACAATTCACAAAAACGCTATCTGTAACTGTCCCTCAGAGTCAGCAGAGCAGCGTTCTGTCCCTAACTGAATTCACAGCACAGTGACGCTAAAATGGCGGCGGCGCCTTTTATAGTGCATTCTGACATCATTTCAGCATCCAATCACAGCCATGCCATTAGTTAACATGACCACAGCATTACAGGATGTGCCCACACTTCGTAGGATTCTCATTGGCTGACTAAAATCACAGTGCCTCTCAAAGAATTATGGGAACTTCCGATTCCGGTATACGATATAGGAAAAATATCGGAACTAAGTATCGGAATTCCGATACAGCGAATATCGGCCGATACCCGATACTTGCGGTATCGGAATGCTCAACACTAATCCCGACAGAAAGAAGGATCCGGCTGTCGACCAAAAATGTTGGTGATCTCATCTTCATAAAAATGAACCATGCCTGGGTTACAAAGGATTTTGTACCACCTTCCCTGATGACACATAGGTTGCCAGCAAAATGGCTCGCTTTGTCCTCCTCTTCCTCCGACTTCTCCATTTCCTCCATTTACAGCTGCTGAACGTCCAGCCTACACCTCAACATATGCCAGTTTTTCCACCTCCCTAACTGGGCTGCCCCCCCAGGGCCGGCGTCAGCACCTGGCACACCTGTGCAAGTGCCGTTCCCTGAGCATGTGGGGGGGCCCACTCGTGGTCGATGGCACAGGGACAGGGCCCCTCATAGTACACAAAAGTGTCTCTGATGGTGGAGGGGCCAACTCGCCGTCAGACACACCTTGGTGTACTATGAGGGGCCCTGTGCCAGTTCTGTCAGTCAACGAGTGAGCCCCCCCTGCTTGCTCAGGCCACAGCACTTGCAATACTTACCTCTCCTTGCTCCACCGCTGTGACGTCTTCCGCGTTTCCTGACAGTGACATTCTGGTCAGAGAGCTCAATGACGTCACGTCTGTACGCCCTCTGCCTGAACAGTCCAAGTGCAGAGAGCTGGAAGATGGCGACGCTGAGGAGTCCAGAGTAGAGCAGTGCCCAGGGAGGAGAGGTATTTCATTTTTTTAAATATTTGGAGCAATACATGGGAAGCATTATACTCTGGAGAATTATATATGGGGCCCATCATACACTTGAGCATCATAGAAAGGGCCCATTATACACTGTAGCATTCTAAATGGGGCACATCAGACACTGGAGCAGCATATACGGGGCCCATTATATACTGGAGCATTATTAATGGGGCCCATTATATATGGAGCATTATATTGGCCCATACACATACTGCAAAGCCCCTCCCCTCATCTTACACGCGCCAAACGTTCATGATGCACCACCATTATCGTTGCTAAAGTGCGGTAAATATTTTTGTGGCAACGCAAATACTTTCCCGCACTTTTACAGAATGTTACCGATTTTTACCTATTTATGCAATTTTGCTTGGGGTTCCGATCACTGATCCGAAGGTGCCATATTCATGCCGAATTTATGTTTGGCGAACATTTGCTGAACAAATTCGCTCATCTCTACTGCTGCTGACACTCCAAAATTTATGACTGAGGAACGCCTGATGGTAGTTCAAAATGTATGTGGGAGGTTCAATTGATGGCCCTCTAACATGAATTACTGAGGTCTGCCTTATGACCCTCTATCATTTATGACTGATAGCCCTCCAAAATGTTCAACTGAGGTCCGCCTAATGGCCCTCCAAAAATTTGAAGCTAGGACTGCATGATAACACTATTGATATGGAATAGGAAGAGAACAACAAAAATATTAAGCCATGACCCTTTTTTGGGTGGGAAGGGATGCATGGGAATACACCGGAAAAAAGAACGAACATTTGATTTGGCTTTATATTTCGCTGCTGTCATCTGCTGAAGTTGAGATGTCTGGGCCAATAAAAGTCTTGTTCATTTTGAGAACAGTCAGCATGTAATAATAAAAATAATAATCTTTATATAGCGCTAACATATTCCGCAGCGCTTTACAGTTTTGCACACATTACCGTCGCTGTCTCCGAAGGAGCTCACAATCTAGATTCCCTATCTGTATGTTTTTGGAGTGTGGGAGGAAACCCACACAAACTCCTTGCAGATGTTGTGCTTGGT
Organism: Oophaga sylvatica; assembly: GCA_033576555.1. Taxonomy (NCBI): domain Eukaryota; kingdom Metazoa; phylum Chordata; class Amphibia; order Anura; family Dendrobatidae; genus Oophaga; species Oophaga sylvatica. The sequence goes on along the minus strand of JARQOD010000002.1, from coordinate 157,566,631 downwards.
GGGATTCAAACCCAAAACTCCAGCGAGGCAAGGCTGCAGTGCTATCCACTGAGTCACTGTGCTGCCAGCATTTTCAGTTGACATGCGGATGGATGTGCCAATTAGTTATTCCTCCAGTGTCATGGGTGTGTCATGTGTGACAGACAGTCATCCTCGATCCGGCTGTAGAAGGTCTTTGCGATTAGCTCAAGCACCTTCTTGAATTTTGCATCTCTGTTGTTCTGGAGCGATATCCTTTTCCCTCTAGGACCCAACAGTTAAATCCACCTTCTACTGCTAATTACACACCTGCTCTGTAGGTTTAAATGCATTCAATTACTGCAGAATAGTTCTGGTGTTATCTCTTACTTGTCTCTGTCTAGTTGGGAGTGCTAATAGTCAGCTAGTTCCTTCTTAGAGGACTCTTTGAGGATTGCTGGGGTGACATCTCAGTTGTCTTCTCAAGCTAAGTGTTCCCCTCGTTCGTCTACGCTCTCTGTCTTCGTAGATAATCCAATCCTTCATGTTGACTCGGGATGCATAAAGCAATAATTAACTCATGAAAAATTTTTTTGAAAATATTCCAACTTTATAATTAAACACATACAAAAAGTTTTATAAATCGAAAAAAGGATGCAAGGTAGAAAAAAGAGAGGGACTTAGGCTCTCCTTAGTATACAAATGCTGCATGGCAAGTATAATGCTCATTCCATTGCATTTAGTGTAAACATAATGACACTCAAAAGATAAGCTCGTCCATAGCAACTAAGATCACATACAACAATGAAAGTATATAAATTAAAATTTCGCTCCAATGATGGATACCTAAACAATGTCAATACTGAGAGTGATCTTTTTGCATCTAATATCTGACCAAAAAGATATGAACAAGGCAACTGCCGATTATAGATTATCCTACACTATGTGTCTCTGTGCATGGAGCTATAGCCTGCACATTGCTCCTACTATCCCCGGTCTGAATACAATACCATATTGTTGCATATTAGCAGAAGATAATGTGTAAAGCACGACACTTGGATCATGTCGGATTAGCTGCAAAGACTATACAGTTACACATAATGCAATACATATATGTGGGCCCATAAACTTTACCTGAATGTTAGCAGCGGTATGACTGTGGCGGAGTCCTGTCACACCAACCAGTGCCTATCTTTAGGGTCAGGCAGGATTAGGTTCCTGCTCAACAATAGGTGAAGGGATGTTTAGGCAGACAGGGTAATTTTAGATCTGCCTAGGGTCTCCACTCCCCACTTTCCTAGTGTTTGGTGCCCCCCTCCCTGTTGTTGTGCACTTACTTATTTTTCACCCAGCATGGCACCAATAAAAGCCCACAAATTAATATAAGCATGGCGGCAGAAGTGAATGTGGCCTGTGAGACTCAAATTAACTAGCTGTAATATAAAAATAAAGATGAATTCATGCAATGGTTGAAAGACCCAAATGCACCTCTTGTGTAAGTATATACGACAAATGACTTGTGGTGATATTTAATCAGGATGGATTGGAGAAGTTTCCCTCACATGGTTCATGAATTTTTATTGGAAAATGTTTCCAAGGAAATAAAAAAAATGTTTTGAAAACCTAACTTCAATCTATTTAAAGCCTCGTGGTTGACTCATGCCCTGAGTCGGCACAAGATGAAATGCCACCCACCTTAGCAGGAGCAAAATTGCAGTCGGATGCCAGAAGGTCCTTGTTGTGCCAGTTGTACCCCGAGTCTAGTCTGGCTAGTCTGACCACTCTTTCTATAACGGTGGCATCTGTGTGGCTGCTCTGTGTTATTACTCTGTGTGTGTGTGTGTAACCTCTCTTCCCTCACCATCACCCCCTGGTGGAGGTTACACTGTAATGCACTATAGCAGCGCATTACATCCTATACCAGTGATGGCGAACTTTGGCACTCCAGATGTTGGAGAACTACAACTCCCAGCATGCCTCAACTGCTGCAGGTTGCAAGGGCATGCTGAGAGTTGTAGTTTTACAACAGCTGGAGTGCCAAGGTTAGCCATCACTGTCCTATACCCTCGTTTCAAGATACCTCTCTCATCTGACTTCCATTCCAAGGCTTTGATCCACATAGGCTTTTACATCTGATGGAGGCTTGCATGTCAGGTGCCTGAATATCCTTCCTGCCACCCTTTGGGGGTGTCATTTTGTACGGAGTACCGATATTACTATCATCATTAGTATTATTTGTCATTATTATTTTCTTTTTCCTGTCTCATTCCCGTAGTGGTGATTCAGGCACTCAGGTTTTATATCTTTAGCCCATTTACAGCTTTGGGTTACTCTGTACCACATGGGCTTAACTTTTCTTGGGTCACCTTGCCATCTGTGGGGATGCCCACTGTTGACTCTCTAGTAGTGCGTGTCCTCCATGTGTGGCCTTACATATCATATATTATTGTTCTGGATTTTTTTCATATTTGCATATGACCATTATTGATGCTTTTTACATAACCGTAATACCTGCCCTTGTTTTCGTCTGTTGCACTGTTAAGGTATCACATATCATGGTTAATATTGCTTGTATTAGTATATTATGCTTGTTGTTTGCTTATTAATCACCATGGATACAGGGGTGTGGCCATTTCACTTTTAAATGTTTTTACATGTTGTTTTGCTCTTGGTGTCAATAAAATTGCTTTTTTACTCTATGACCTAGATGTGCGCAATTCATATGCATTGGTCTTTTTCTCTTTTTAACATAGTCCATTGTCCCCCTATGCATTTTGCAGCACCCTTATAGCTTGTTCATGCTCATTTTTAACCTAGTAGTCCACTCTACTCCAGTTTTGGCATTCCTTTTCCTCAGACATCCTGGGAGAGACTGTCGGAAAAATACTTGTTTCCCATTGACTTTCTTTATGCTAGTTACTTAAGTGAGTACTTGAGCATTAAAAAAACTTTTTACGTGTAACAAGCATTTAAGGAAACACATCGCTTAAAGCTTTGGAACCTCACCTATGTACATATTCCCTTATCACTTGAAACTATGTATTGTCCATTTCTCCTGAGTGGCTATGCTAGACCATGTGATGTGACAACTACAAGATATTATGAGGAGGCCAATCTGGCCACACATAAAGTCATGGAAGCCTGCTCTCTGACTGATGCACTCTTTAACAGTATGTAAAATCAAGTCAATTTTTTTTTGCAATTTGCATGAATTGAAGCTCAAAATTTCATGAATTTTATATTGAAGTCAATTTGCTGTGGATCCATTCACTCATCTCTAATTGCATGTACTATATGCTGCAATTCCACCCCTTGGCACCCCATAATTGCATCACAGGAAGTTAATGGGGGCTTGTGCGAAGAACTGAACCAATTGTAATTATTTAAATGATAAAGATTGACAGTGAAGTGTTCTGTGCTAGATCTGGTTACTGATGTTAGAGGTTGGTGCAAGCTTCATTTATCTGACCTGTGATGTGCATGTACAGTCAGTGTCAGACTAGGGTGCTAAGGGCCCACCAGTAACATAGACTTTGGGGGGCCCACTTTTCACCTGCATACAAATTTTACACTACCCTTGTTCGCAAATTTATCCATATCTCTATATAATAATAAACTGGGTAGTTTGGTTTATGAATAAGATGCAGTTTTTTTCTATACAGAGTAAATCATGTGAATTATGCAAAGTACTGCCAATATAGTGGGGTTGGGGGCCCACATTGCACAGGGGCCCACCAGTGGATTCCCCTGTTACCCTATGGGCCAGTCCGAGCCTGTGTACAGTCACATTGTTAGTTAGTTGTATGCAGTTACAATGGCAATTTGACAGGAAGGCAACATACTTTATTTGGTTGGCTGCAAAGTAGCTCACATAAAATTAAGATGAGAAAATTTGCACTATAATGGAAAACAACCATGGAAAATTAGATTTTAGAAAAATTTTCTTGAAGAAAGAAAAATGAGTTGACTGAAGTTTAAAATCATTAAATATCACAGCTTAACATTTGGTACTGAAGCAATCATGATTGTCTATAGCTTTGTAGCTAATGAACACCAACTGTGTTCCACTATATGAGCCTAATTGTGACATACTGAATATCTGGAGATGGTTGGCCTCCGGTTACTAGAATATCAATGAGTTTTAGTGTTTTATCATAGTGACACATTCTAAGATTAAAAATGTAATCTGCAAAAAAATATTTCATTTGAGATTTTCCCCTGACTCCCAAAAGGGCTGCCTAAAGCCAACCTACCTTGTTAACAATGCTGATTGGCATTAGGCATGAACAAGGAAAAACATTCCAAAAAATACCTTTAAAGGCAGAATATGTATCATATCCTTTATACAAATACTTTTTCTACATATCTTATAATTAATGTCTATGTAAAATGTCAATCATCAGTGGCGACACCGCCATCACGATCAGAGCGGCCATGTAGCACTAGCCAAATATCACTGTCAAATTACACCTAAACGTCAACTAAGATATTCATATTGTTAAAACTAATCTTAAATAACAAAAAAGCTTTTTTTAATTAAAGAGCATCTATCACTGATCTGTAATTGCCCTTTTAAGAAAACTGTGGACAGAGTCAGGCAGATGATTTTACTGTAAGACAAACGTATATTTATACTAGCAAAAATGCTCAGAAAACTCCCTAATGCCAGACTTTTCAGCAAAAGTCAAGTCTGAACTTCCAGATTTGGAATCCCGGAATGTAGAGCAGTATTCCACAATCTCTACAGACCTTCTCATTGTCAAAGTGTCATTGCTTGCTATTTTTTTTCTAAATATTGCACTTCGAGTTAAACAAGTGCCGACTAGAGTTGAGCGATACTTTCCGATATCCTAAAGTATCGGAATCGGAATGGTATCGCCGATATCACTAAAATATCGGCGATACCCGATACCGATACCGGAAGTCCCATGTAAGTCTATGGGAACAAAATATCGAAATTAAAAAAAACCCATTCTTGCCTTGTTGGTTAATTGTACATGAAGGAAAACAAGAAAGAGTAATGTAGAATGTATTGGGGAAGGTTGAGGAGACATTAAAGGCATAGATGTTTAACCCAATCAAATGGAATAGCATAAATATTTTTTTTTTTAAAGATGTTCGGATTGACGAAGAAATTGACAATGTTAACGTTTTTTATATTTTGGCAAATATGTATATTACACAACTTCCATGCTCTTCATCTTCACCTTTTTAACTTTTCACACACTTTCTCCTTCATAATCTTCTGCAGCATCATCTTTTTCATCAAATTATTCTTCATCTTCACCTTCTTTATCTTCTTCTTAAACTTCTTGCTATTCATCTTTGTTAACATTACTCATATTCTTCTTATTAAACTATTATTCTTATTCATATTCTGCTTCATCTTCTTCATCATATTCTTATTTGTGACAGAGAATCCTGTACTTGTAATCTGTCAAAGTATGAATTTTTCATCCTTCCGTTCTTGCTGTCACAAAAGATTTAAATTACAACAGTATTTGTCCGTGTTCAGTTTAGCCTGCAGCAGCAGGCATTTTCCAGGGGCACCACGAGGAGGAACGGACTCACCCCCATACACTGCTTAGTCTTCTTCTGCTTAGAATTTAGAGCATATATTTTGCTCTTCATTTTGGTCTTATACTTCATGTTCTTCTGCTTTTAGATCTTCTGCTTATTGTTCTTGTGTCTCTTGTTCCGTATCTTGTATTTGTAGCACAATCTTGTACCAGCTGATGTTACTGGGACACGGTTACTAAGCAGGAGGTACCTGTGCTCCAAAGCACTACCAAGGACCAGCAGACGTTGCTGGAACTCGGATACCGAGATGGAGGCACCTAGGCCAAAGGCACTGCGGAGAACCAGTTGACGGTACTGGAACCCGGAGGGGCAGCAGAAGGAAAAGAGCCAATGGCACAACCGAGGACCAGCTGACGTTACTGGGACACGGTTACTAAGCAGGAGGTACCTGTGCTCCAAAGCACTACCAAGGACCAGCAGACGTTGCTGGAACTCGGATACCGAGATGGAGGCACCTAGGCCAAAGGCACTGCGGAGAACCAGTTGACGGTACTGGAACCCGGACGGGTAGCAGAAGGTACAAGAGCCAATGCAAGTAACGAGGACCAGCTGACTGTGCTGGAACCCGGAGGGGCAGCAGAAGGAAAAGAGCCAATGGCACAACCGAGGACCAGCTGACGTTACTGAACCCCAGTAACACAGGAGCAAGTGTTGACTGTGCTAACAGCACTTCCGAGCAACAACTGGCGGTGTTGGAGCCCAGGGTCAAGGAGGATGTTTAAATACTAGATCAAGTAATTTCCTTGTTACCTGTCAATTTTAAATGTCTATACTTCAAACAAGAGAAAGATAACCTTTACTACCATAAGATGATGATTTCATTTAAACTAATATCTAGATAAATAAAGAATTGACAAACATAAACACATACATTAACATGTTGAACAGCAATGCAAACCACAAAATAAATTAGTTAAGGAATCTGCTATACGGTTGTACATAAAAGCATACAAGTACATATCTGAATCCATTAATGATGGATAAGTAACAGTATGTACACCATTTTTATTGTATAGACAATGAATGTCTGACTTCAAAACATCATCAGCATTACAAGTTATCTGTGACATTACTAAAATGTTACATTTGCTGAATAATGTCACTAAACAGTTTATACAAAATTATACAATTTCCATCATGTAATACTCATAATATGTGGCAATAATCATGTTTATTAACAAACATAACCTTTAAAAAGTGCATAGTGCATAGTGAAAATTGCTATTTATGCCTGACTGTCGACTTGCAAGCATGACAACGGATAGATAAGGTATATATAGATGAGACTGCATAGCCACAGATGGTGAATGGCGATGTAATACTGTACCTCAATAAAGTGTGCGTCACTACTACATAATTTTTTTTATATAGCTTTATAAACAGGGTACGTGGATGTATGCTTGCGCCTTTGTTTTGACGCACAGACTGCCTTCCTGCTGAGACGCGTTGGGTAGTGAACAGTTGTGTGCAGTGTTCACTGTAGTCTGAGGTTTTCCTTTTTGGAGTGCAGATCACGCTCCAGTTAGTTCTTCAACCACTGCTGGTTGTAGTCTGCTGAGCGTGTGTCACTGGCACATCCTTGAAATTTTTCTCTAATTGTTGCTGCTCCATTCTATTACAAATAAATAAAATCTATTAGTGTGACGCGCTTCCATCCGTATACAATACATTGGTTGCAAACACTATAGAAGTACACAAAGGGGCCTTTCACACCTACTGAACAGTTGTGTGCAGTGTTCACTGCAGTCTCTGCGGAATAACCACACTTAGGCCTTATAACTTTTCAGACTTTCTTTATCAATCTACCAAGATGAAGAAGGCAGGGAGTAAGGCACGTGGTCGTGGAGTTTCTTCAGGGAGAGGACGTGGGGATTCTGTGGCTGCTGCGGCCCCCAGTGACACAGCATCCACCAGTTTTCCCCGGGCCGTGAGCGTTCCTTTATGCGCACTTTTGTAGGAGCTCGGAGTACCCCCCTGCTGCGGGAAGAACAAATTGAAGCCGTTGTTGTTTGGATCTCAGCCAATGCATCGACTTCAATTGCTTCCACCTCCTCTCAGGACCACAGCACTGTTGGGCAACCATCTGTCTCTTCACCGCCTGGCAAATTGCCCAGGCAGTCAGAGAGTTCTGTACAGGAGCCAGCTGAGTGTCTGCTTCTGTTCTCAGAATCTATTGGCTTGCAAACAGGGCCCAGCCAAGCAGCATTCTGTAATGTGAAGAAGAGGGAGTATGCAGTGATGCGCAACAGCTGTGTCTCTCTGAATCTGAAGAGGCGGGTGAGACAGTGCCGATGGTCAGCACACCGCAGAACGCATCTGATGATGATGATGAGACCCAGGTGCCAGTTTCTGTTGAGCATGGTGCTGGCCAGACCACCCAACAGCAGGTGTTGGAAGAGGGTAGTGGAGATGATGAGGTCCAATACCCAACATGGCATGAAGAACAGGAAGGTGGTGGGAGCAGCTCAGAGGAATAATAATAATATTTATTTATATAGCGCCATCATATTCCGCAGCGCTTTACAGTTTAGCAGTTTCAGAACACAAGTCATAAGTAACAACGTTAACAATACAATAATTTAAGCTAAATAAGTCGCCCCTGCTCGTGACAGCTTACAATGTACAATGAGATGGGGGAGATACAAAGTATAGGTGTTTATATACAATGGTGCATTTACAATGATGTTCCAGCCATCTTAAGGGACTGAGGGATGGAGATAGTGAATGGGCTAGAGACACACACACACTTACACAGAATACATAGAATGACTTTGATTAGTGAATGTGATAGGCCGCTCTGAACAAATGTGTTTTGAGGGAGCGCCTGAAACCATGCAAATTGTGGATAGTCCTAATTTCTTGGGGTACAGCATTCCAGAGGATTGGCGTAGAGCAGGAGAAGTCTTGGAGTCGGGAGTGGGAGGTACGTATTAGTGCAGAGGTTAGTCGAAAGTCGTTTGCAGAGCGCAGCAGTCGGTTAGGCCGATAGATAGAAATGAGGGAGGAGATGTAGGAGGGGTGCTGCACTGTGGAGAGCTTTGTGGGTGAGAACCAGTACTTTGGTTGAAAGCTGGGAGAGGCCTAGAGAAATGGTTAGTGATAGAAGGAAGATAGAGGAAGACATTGCCCCAACGGTACAAACAGGAGGGAGAGTTAGGCTGCAGACTCGGTTGCCTGTAGCCTCCAGTTTGGCACCTGTTCGGAGCAGTTGTCTTCCAAAAGTCAAAACGTGCGCTCCCAGGACTTGCACTGCGTGGTCCTTTTTTCACACACTTGCACATGATATTTGCTATGTGAAATGCAAGCTGTGTAATCAAAAATTAAAAATAGCTAAAAGTGTCAGTCACCTCAATACCACAAATATGTGGAAACATGTGCGGACAAAGCACGTAGTTGAGTTACAAAGACACACTGGAGATGTAGGCCAACCTACAGCAGCACCTACATCTTCAGGTTGTGTTGAAGCCTCTTCATCGAGCTCACACACAGCTGGTTATGCTTCCTCACAGGATCGCCATGGAAGAACCTCGGCCACTGTTGTCCAGAGACAAACTGTTATTCCACACACAGCAGCAAGTTCCCTGTCATCCTCACACTCCCAGGCCACAAAACAGCCAGCGGTAGCACAGGCATGGGATAAAAGACGGCCATACTCCGCAAACCATGCACGAGCACAGGCTCTGAATGCTGGCATTGCAAAACTCCTGTCCCTTGAAATGCTGTGATTCAGGCTGGTGGAGACAGACAGTTTCCGTAACTGAATATCATTGTCAATCCCACAATACAATGTGCCAAGCCGATTTCATTTCAGCAGGCAAGCCGTCCCTGGTCTGCAAAAGCATGTTGAGGGAAAAATTAAACATGCGCTACTAAAAGCCCTCAGTAGCAAGGTCCACCTGACCACCGATGCGTGGACCAGTACCCATTGTTATGATCTGCTACAACCAGTAAGGAAAGAAGGGAATTCTGTCCCTACAATACAACTAAGCTGAATCCCTACGATGTAACGGGGAACCTGATCCTGCGACCAGACCCGCTAAAGTCCTCATCTAGTGTGAACGAAGACCTATAGTTGCGAGGGAGTAATCCCTACAAGATCTAGGGACTGGGAGAAAAGGTGGACACCTCCTAACATAAATTG